>CM064507.1:20026415-20101325 GCA_032716605.1 Paralithodes platypus
CTCCCTCCTGACCAGGTATCGCCGGTTTTTCAAACCTTTTCAGAATGTTGTGATTGATGAGTCCTTGATCCTCTTCCGTGGACGTCTCTCTTTCAGGCAGTACATTCTGTTGAAGCGTCACCGCTTCGGGATCAAGTTCTTTGTACTGTGTGACTGCGAGACAGGATACGTGCTGGACCTCATCATCTACACCGCTACTGATGTGGACATTCCAAACGACCTACTGGGTCTTTCAGGGGCGGTTGTGAAGACACTGATGGAGCCGTATCTGGATGCCAACCGTATCTTGTACAGCGACAATTTCTACACCTCTCCTCTCCTTGCCAGGTATCTCCTTGCAAGGAGCACAGGAAGCTGTGGAACTGTCAGGGCAAACAGGAAACACTGGCCCAAGTTTCAGGCTACACGGAAAGGAGACATCTTCCGGAAGAAGAGCAGCAGTGACAGTATACTGGCTATTTGTTGGCATGACACAAAGCCAGTCAATGTCCTCTCCACCTTCCACAAGTCCACAATTCGAGATAGCGGGAAGAAGAGATACCACATGGACCCTGTCACCCGCGAGAAGCATCTAGTCCCTATCTCCAAACCTGACCTTTGTTATGGACTACAACATAAACATGCGGTTGGTGGATAAGAGTGACATGCAAATCACTGCTGTTGACTGCCTCAGGAAGGCGTGTAAGTGGTATAAGAAGGTGGTACTCCATCTTCTTGATGTCACTATCCTGAACGCGTACAACCTGTGGATCATGCGGACAGGAAGGAAGAGCTCGGTAAGGCTGTTCGCGAAGGACATCATCGACTCCATCTTCAGGAAGCACGGAACCACACGTATGCTACCACCTCCGAGGCCGATCGTGAATATGCCTGCCCGCCTTGAGAGCCGGGACTACTTCTTGACCCACATGCTTGTGTTTTGCCCCCGCTCAGCATCACAGATCGCAGCCAACCGGAAGCACGGACTGAAGCAGTGCCAAGTCTGCAGACATACAACAAGGAGGAACCAAATTAGGAAGGAAACTACGTTCATGTGTAGTTATTGTAATGTGGGACTATGCGCTTCTCCATGTTACACAGAGTACCACACACTGGAACACTTCTAGACCTCTTCCAAGACCTCCTCCTCCTCTAGACCTCTTGCCAATCATTCATAAGTTCATGCAATCATTCATTCATCTATTTCAAACTACCTCATGAATTCATGTCATTCAATCATTCATATGGTGGAATAGCACACTACCCAAACACAAGTGCATTCATCATCATCAGCAACATCACCCATTACATCCATAAGTTTCTAATCTCATCCATCCATCTGCTTCTTGGTCTACTTCATACATCCATGTCATTTGTCTACCTCAATCATATAACTGCCTTTTATCTACCTCAATCCTATAACTGCCTTTTCTACCTCAATGAAATGTGGATTACACCTCCTGGGAACACCACAAAAAAAAAATGAGTCATCAACACTACCCCATAGGGTGATTTGGAAATGTGTTGAAATAATATTATTTATAAAACAAAACAAAAATTCCTGCAAAGCAAGCGAAACAGAGAGAGAGAGTGAAAATGCACGCCTATATATATATATATATATATATATATATATATATATATATATATACGCCTATCAAATGATTTCAATCAATATACGGTATATATATATATATATATATATATATATATATATATATATACCGTATATTGGTATCAATCATTTGATAGGCATACATATCACCATGTACGTACCGGTACATTGTAGGGACAGAAATGTACCGTATACCGTGATATATACGCCTATCAAATGATTGAAATCAATATAGACCAATATACAGTATATATATATTGATATCAATCATTTGATAGGCGTATATATCACGGTATACGGTACATTTCTCTCCTTACGATAGGAGAGAGAAGAGTCATAGCAATTTCAAGGTCACATGTACGGTACATAGTAGGGACAGAAATGTACCGTATACCGTGATATATACGCCTATCAAATGATTGAAATCAATATAGACCAATATACAGTATATATATATTGATATCAATCATTTGATAGGCGTATATATCACGGTATACGGTACATTTTTCTCCTTACGAAAGGAGAGAGAAGAGTCATAGCAATTTCAAGGTCACATGTACGGTACATAGTAGGGACAGAAATGTACCGTATACCGTGATATATACGCCTATCAAATGATTTAAATCAATATAGACCAATATACAGTATATATATATTGATATCAATCATTTGATAGGCGTATATATCACGGTATACGGTACATTTTTCTCCTTACGAAAGGAGAGAGAAGAGTCATAGCAATTTCAAGGTCACATGTACGGTACATAGTAGGGACAGAAATGTACCGTATACCGTGATATATACGCCTATCAAATGATTGAAATCAATATAGACCAATATACAGTATATATATTGATATCAATCATTTGATAGGCGTATATATCACGGTATACGGTACATTTCTCTCCTTACGAAAGGAGAGAGAAGAGTCATAGCAATTTCAAGGTCACATGTACGGTACATAGTAGGGACAGAAATGTACCGTATACCGTGATATATACGCCTATCAAATGATTGAAATCAATATAGACCAATATACAGTATATATATATTGATATCAATCATTTGATAGGCGTATATATCACGGTATACGGTACATTTCTCTCCTTACGAAAGGAGAGAGAAGAGTCATAGCAATTTCAAGGTCACATGTACGGTACAGAGTAGGGACAGAAATGTACCGTATATCGTGATATATACGCCTATCAAATGATTGAAATCAATATAGACCAATATACAGTATATATATATTGATATCAATCATTGATAGGCGTATATATCACGGTATACGGTACATTTCTCTCCTTACGAAAGGAGAGAGAAGAGTCATAGCAATTTCAAGGTCACCTTCGTAAGGAAAAAAATATACCGTACATGGTGATATATATACGCCTATCAAATGATTGATATCAATATTCACCAATATACAATATATTTATATATATATATATATATATATATATATATATATATACCGTATATTGATATCAATCATTTGATAGGCATACATATCATCATGTACGTATCGGTACATTGTAGGGACAGAAATCTACCGTATACCGTGATATATACGCCTATCAAATGATTGAAATCAATATACACCAATATACAGTATATATATATATTGATATCAATCATTTGATAGGCGTATATATCACGGTATACGGTATATTTCTCTCCTTACGAAAGGAGAGAGAAGAGTGATAGCAATTTCAAGGTCACCTTCGTAAGGAAACAAATATACCGTACATGGTGATATATATACGCCTATCAAATGATTGATATCAATATTCACCAATATACAGTATATATATATATATATATATATATATACCGTATATTGATATCAATCATTTGATAGGCATACATATCATCATGTACGTATTGGTACATTGTAGCAAGGTTAAGAGATACAACAGGTTGGCGCACGCGCAGCCTGTTGACGTCAGAAGGTGGGGCGAGAGAAAGAAAGCTAGAAAAACGCTCGCCTGCCAGCCAAAGTGCTGCCACTAGACCAGAGGTGTCAAACATGTTAATTAATATTAGTACCGGTATTTTTTTATACCCGGTATCTTCATTTTGCTTGGTTGTTGTTCTATTTTCTTATTCTTATAATATAATTAGCTTGCACAAAGAGGGATAAGGATTAAATAAACACGAGGATTTCACACTGATTTTATTAGTTTAGACATTTTAGATTTAGTTTTTCTAGGATCATTAGCATTCATATTTCTGTTTAAAATCCGTATTCTAAAAAACATTCGGCATCTTACAAAAAAACTAATTACTTCCCATGGTAAAGTCACCATACCAACAATTTCTTTACACAATGATTTTACTGAGTTTTTGCCAGCTTTGAACTCTGTTTTCCCATGAAAACACACAAAGATTTTTTCCATTAATTTAAACTGTTCAAAGAATTCCTTTTTGGGTGTCATAAGCATCCCTTCTTTTCTGCATATTTTCCCAATCCAGGTTGTGTCATCCTCTGACACTTTCTGACCTAGAAATTCATGCTGGGGAAACTTGCTGGCAAAATATCCACCAATATACCTCAAACCTTCATTTTCATTTTCTTGGGATAAATTTGTACTTGACATACCAACTGGAATTTCAGTATCATAGTCACTGGAGTCACATGCATTTCCTTCATAACTAGAAAATAATACTGCTGACAACAGGAGTTCATGTTCAAGGTTTTCTGTTGTGTCAGTTGCAGTAGACTGTGATGGTTCTGTTTGAGAAAAAACAGCTTCGGATATGCTTGAATCATTTTGTTTGTTGTCAGTGTTATAATTGTTTCCTACCAACTCTATGTTCTTCCCAAGCAGGTATGATTTGATTCGATACTTAACTTGTACAGGTGATGGATGCTGGTGGTTTGAAGCTCCTATTTGCCTAAGACAACCACAAAAAATGTCCAATACATCTTGATTCAACCGATATGTCATTATATAGGAGATGTTATATTTTTCTTTTAGCATCTCATATAAACCGAGCAAAGACTGGCACGATACAATAATTCCTTTTTGAAATTGATACAAGCTACCCCTGCCTTTGACTCGCATTGACTTTGTGGTGTTAAGCATTTCATTCAGTAATTTGTTTTGATTGGGTAACTGCAGCCCATATGCCGCTCGTGACAGTTTTTTATCTGTTGGATTTCGGGAATTAAATAAGTCGAACCAAGAATCAACCAATGCAATATAAATACTTGTATTCTTCCAGTCTTTGCTCAGCAGTAATCCCTGTTCTCCAAAATACATTAATGCTTTTGCGTTTTTTTCTGACAGCAATTGCGCCGCAAGGCGAACATTCATGCGCTTCACCCCTCTCACATATATATGATTGAAACACAAATGATAGGTTGCTTTTAGGTCCAGTTTACTCATATTTATCAGTTCTCGGACACATTCACTGTTGACATTCTTTTCTTTGTCGTCATCTAACTGAAAACCTGAGTCAAGGAAATTGTTCCTAATTAGTTTGATTAAATGGGGGGCATCTGCAAAAACATATATATTCCTGTTAGAAGCAGCTGGATTTGTAAAGAATGGTTTGTCTACATTGATACCTAATGTTTTCCATAGCCTCAGGTTTGTTGGTCCTAAGTCACTGACCATAGCAACTACCAAAAATCCAACTGCTTCTACCTTAGAAATAATTTCAAACAGAATGTCCATGGTCATGCTTGTGTCAAAATCATAATATATGAGTTGTTTCCAAGGGCTCGTCAATCCTCTTATCATCGCACATTGTACTCTGTTTTTGGGTGCATAAAGTGTGTCAGTTGCTTTATCATAAGTCCATTCGTGAGCTATACTTGTCTCATCAAATGACAATACACACAGTCGCTCAAAATCTGTCATTGACGTGGATTTGTATTGTAAAACTTTAATAATTGATGACAGTATTCCTGGTTCCACACTAACTTTTGCAATCCATCGATTTAGGGTACTTATGCATGGTAGTGGAAACTTAATCTTTTCCCTTAAATACCTATAGGTTTTTGTGCTCAGGCTACGTAAAGTGATTGCTCTGCTGATGTCGTCTTCTTGCCAGTGACTAACTGGTTTGCCTGTTAAAATAGAATGTATTTGACTACTGGAAAAATAAGCGCATAGACTATTCCTAACATTTTCTATCTGTTGTTTCAGAGATGTTTTTTCTTGTTCCCATTCCGATTTTTCAGCCAGAAGATCATCTCTTTCCTTTGTTACAGCCAAACTCAGGACAGTAGCAGCTGTGAGTTGAAGTTGCAGCTTCCTTATTTTCTCTCGGAATTGCCAAGTCACACCTCCCTTGTTGATGTTTTGGGGGATGGGCTCTGTGTTTTCTGGAAGAGTAAAGAAGACACGGATATAAGAACGTATATATATATATATATATATATATATATATATATAATACACAAATACACACCTGCACACACACACACACACAGGTGGGCTAAAAATATCCTTTAACAATAATTGAGCTTAATGTAATCTGAAGAATATGGTGGTGGTGGTGAAGATGATAGGGGTGATTATGAAGATGGTAGTGATGATTGTGAAGAAAGTGGTGGTGCTGGAGAAGAAAGTGGTGATGATGGAGAAGTTGGTAGCGGTGATGGAGAAGATACATCCATAGTAATCCCTAGCCAATCACATTTAATAGCTACAAAATTACTCCCCCAGACCCTCCCCTCCCGCCGGTTTTATTTAATACCTACTTGACCTTAGTTAAGATGTACCGGTATTAGTGAATGGGAGGAGCACAAATTGTTATTAATGGACCCACCTGGCCCTCTAATCACAGATTAAACTCCTCCCATCCACTATTCCTCTCAAACTTTCTATTTCTTCACCCATTTCATATTCTAGGTACTATTCTAATATATATATATATATACATATATATAATAAATGTATATATTATATATATATATATATATATATATATATATATATATATATATATATATATATATATTATACCGTATACATATATATAAATAAATGTATACGGTGTATTGTATATATCAGTATATAGATATTGTATTATTATTACTATTTTTCGTATTAAGAACATACGAGTCTGCAGAGAACCGTTTTTGCCCACACAAGGCAGAACCAACCCATCTCGTCCATGTACCTATCTAATTTTATATCTATCTTCTTGATCCTATTATAACACTCGGTAGCCTATTCCACCTATCTACAACTCTGTTACCAAACCAGTATTTGCCTTATCTTGTTCTGAAACGCAGTTCTCTCTCTCTCTAGCAACATGCGCCCTAGTACCAAACTGATATAAATGTAATATGTATAACTACAATATCTAGTCACAGGTAGAGTATAACTACTTTTTATAACCCCCCTGCCAAAATATATATATATATATATATATGGGCCTTGTGTGGGTCATTCGGCTCTCTGCAGACTCACATTTTCGTATGTTCTTTATCTTTCTGAAAATTTCTCTCTCTCTAGACATGTTAAACATACAGTAATATTATAAGATATCGTAGAGGAACTACTTTTATAACATATATATAGAAATCTTCCAGATGAAGCAAGGTTGAAGAAATTAGGCTTACATTAGGCTTAATTAGGCTCCCATATGGCTGATATGGGCTGGGTGTGAATGGGAGCTGCCTCATGTGGGCCGCATGGCCATATGCAGTTTCCCGTGATCTTATGTTCTTAGGTAATTGGGGTTGGGTGTGACACACGCCTTGTGTGGGCCGATCGGCGTTTTGCAGACTCCCATTTTCTTATGTTCTTATGTTCATTGGTTAAAAAGACGCATAGTTAGAGGGGATTTGATAGAAGTGTTCAAGGGGGTTAGTCACGTAGTGGGATTAATAGAGGGGACATGAACAATGTACTAAAGCTCAGTGATAGCGAAAGAACTCCAACAAATGTTTTCAAATTAGATACATTTCGTTTCAGAAAATATATAGGCAAATATTAGTTTGGTAACAGAGTTGTAAATATGTGGAATAGGTTACCAAGTGCTATAGTGAGATCAAGAATGATAGAGAGCTTTAAGATCAAATTAGATAGGCATGTGGACGAGATGGGCCTCTGTAACGAGTGCAAGCCTAATTTATTCAACCTTTCTATTTATGGAAGATATATAATATTATGGATAATTTTGGTCATTCTTCGTTGTAGCCTACTGACTCCAAATAAACTATGTCCATTCTGTAATGAGGACATCAAATTTGAACAGCATAATCTGAACCTTTTATATAGCGGTATACACACATACATACAAATAATTCTAGATGTAAGGACAGTGTGGGCTTCAAGATAAAATTAGATAAGCACATATAGGACGAGATAGGTTTGGTATGAAAGGCATCTGCCTTGTGTGAGCCAATCTGCTCTCTGCAGACTCCCATTTCTTATGTTCTCATATACAGTATATATATGTATATATATATATATATATATATATATATATAGCACAGGTATAAACTCACCTATTTCTTTCAATGGTGCGTCGGTGTTCACGGTTGCATCATCTTGTAGATTATTTTGGTCACTTGCATCACGGTTTGTTTGTTGCTCAGTCACTTTGGTGTCGTCGTCATCTCGAACTCGCTTTCGGCCTCTCTTGGACTCGCTTTCAGAGGCAGCCTGGGCAGGCAAATGCAGAGTTGGTAATGCTCCAGGTTTGAATCTTATTTGGCTGTAAGGTACTGGTAGTCCAAGCAGTTCGTATTTCAAGTGTCTTTCGAAAGCTGAGGATTCAAAATGTTTAGTGCAGATCCTTGCTGTTGGTGAAATAATACAGCCTTTTTTCCCACTTAGATTACTCCATTTTGACCGCAGTGTTTCATCTTTGGGAAATGTATGGAATGCTATGTTACTTCCTTTGATAAATATCGACTTGCATCCAGCAACTTGACAATACATAGGCATTTTATTTAGTTAAAATAGAAGAGCTACACTTTCACACGGCATTATACAGTAGTTATAGCATCACGGTATGAAGTCAAAGAAAACGGAGGATAGTGCTGGCTCGGCTGCTCCTTTGAGAATGAAGTGTATACAGCCGAGTGACCTCTGACCCTTCCTTCATTGTGACGTCATGCGTGAGCGGGTACGAGTTTGAGTGACCCCATGCTCCAACCTGTTGTATCTCTTAACCTTGCAGTGTAGGGACAGAAATCTACCGTATACCGTGATATATACGCCTATCAAATGATTGAAATCAATATACACCAATATACAGTATATATATATATTGATATCAATCATTTGATAGGCGTATATATCACGGTATACGGTATATTTCTCTCCTTACGAAAGGAGAGAGAAGAGTGATAGCAATTTCAAGGTCACCTTCGTAAGGAAACAAATATACCGTACATGGTGATATATATACGCCTATCAAATGATTAATATCAATATTCACCAATATACAGTATATATATATATATACCGTATATTGATATCAATCATTTGATAGGCGTATATATATCACCATGTACGGTATATTTGCTTCCTTACGAAGGTGACCTTGAAATTGCTATGACTCTTCTCTCCTTTCGTAAGGAGAGAAATATACCGTATACCGTGATATACACCGATATACAGTATATATATATATATATATATATATATATATATATATATATATAATCATATATATATACCGTATTTGTACGGTAGCTTGTAAGGAATGAAATTTATTAGTGATAAATGAAAGAGAATACAGAAACTGAACTGAAAATAGAGTGAAAAAGATATAATAATACAGAAATATTACAAGCAAATAAAGAAAGAGGGATTAGAGAAAAGAATAATGAGAATTACATATACGAAAGGGAGAAATATAGAGAAGAGAGACAGGGAGGAAGGGAGACAGGGCGTACGAAGGAGAAGGGAGGAGAGAGAGAGAAAGAAAGCGAGCTAGCCAGAGAGAGAGAGAGAGTCAGACAGACAGACGAGAGGAGTGAGAGAGACAGAAAGAGAGAGAGAGAGAGAGAGAAAGAGCGAGAGAGCGAGAATACAGAGAATACAGAAATAAGGAGAAACAAGATAAAATAAGAGGGGTTACCGAAGGAATAATAGACGCGCGTGAGGCCGAAGTCAGGACAAAGCGAAGGCATCCGAACGCGCCTGGGAAATACACCAAAAAGTAGCCTCCCTTCCTCACCTCCTCCCACCCTCCACACTCGCTCAATTCATTCAGAATAGACTTCTATGGGGAGACGAAGAGTTGTTCGTTCCAAAAATCATCGTTTCGTTCCGATTGGAGCCATAGTTACGGCGCTAGGGCGAGTGAAAGTGAGCGAATATTTCGGGATTGTGCCCGCTGGGCGGCTCGGTGTAAAATACCGCCTAGCCCGCTAATAAAGTGTTAAAGAGCCGCACCCGGCTATAGCCGTGCACCAATTTGCAGGAAGTTAGGAACATTATTATGGCTTTTAAAGGGTTAAAATAGAGTGCAAATGGCCGGGAGTGCAGCGGGCCACACGTCCGACTCCCAGGGCCTACCGCCGCCCACTGACTCACCCTCCCTGTGTTCTCGAGAGGCCGGCAGTGTAGCCAGTAGTGAGCATAGCTGGGAAATATATACCGCTATACGCTAAACTCCCATGTTGGTGGTACCACTGTATGTGAACCATGAGTGCTACGTAGCTCATTCTGGTCTCATTTTGAAGCTTTTAGCGCCTAGTTTTTTGCTGAATACATTTCTTTTCATGCAGATACTTGATTTATCATTCAGGAGGGCCTGAATATGCCCAAATAAGCCCAAAACCCCCCGCTAGACGAGGGTTAATAATATTTTTTGGTTCTTGTCGGATCTACATTTATGTTCATGGCTGTCCTCGGTCCTCGCTGTCTTCGGTCCTTATCGCTGGTGGTCCTCGGTTGCCTCTGTTTTTTGCTTGGCGTTAGATGATTTATGTCACTGCTGTTTCTTCTCGGATGGCGTTTTTTGGCTGCGGACTGCTTCATGTAGGAGACGACCTATGCGTGCTGAACCCACAGGGTTTAGATGAGTACCATCCTTGCGGAACAGAGTAGGCTGGTTATAGAAATTATCCCAGAGGTTGATGAATTCAACTTCTTCCTTCAGACACAAATATTTTAGTCGGTTATTTGTGCTGAAGGCCTTGTCGTAGAATTTGTCAGGTGCGTCGATCTTGGGGAGAATGCCTGAGATGATGATATTCCTTTACTTGTTTTTGTAGTGCTGGATCATCTTGCGATATTTCTCCATCAACTCTTCGGATCTGGTGCGCATGACGTCATTTGAACCAGCATGGATGACAAAAAGGGTATTTCGTTTGCATCCTTTGTGGTATCTTCGAAGGCTTCCACAATGTTGTCCAGTCCAGCTCCTGGGATGCAAAATCTTTTTCGTCGATTTGGGACTCTGTCGCAGAACTCTTCGACCTGTCCTCGTAGAATGGAATCCCCAATGAGCCTGGTCTCCTCTGGTTCGTCTTCCATCTCTACTAAGATCTCAAATCTGTTTGACATTGTGACTGGTAGATGAGACCTTTTCTGCGTTGGCCGTGCACCGTTCCTCACTGGTGTAAATCCGGAAACCTGTGGTGGCGAGACTCTGCGTACAGGTCGGGGAGAGGAGTGGTTAGAACGGGGGCGAGGGGTTGGTACTGTTCGTGCTAGCAGGCTTCTTGCACGAGGAGTGGGGGAGAGACTAAGGTGAACAGGGCGGCTGTCCTGATTTGATGTCGGCTCAGGTTCATCAGAAGCATCTGCTGCAGTGGCTACTGCAGGTGTTGGATTGTTGGCATATGACATTGTGGCGGTGGTGGATGCTGGAGTTGAAACAATTGGAGTTAGTGATACTCCAATGTTGAGTGTTACAAACTCTTGGAGTGATTCCAGCTTCCTGGTGAGGGCGTTGATCTTGTTGTGGGCTTCATCCAATTTCGCTGTCAAATCCTCTCGTTGCTGGCAGAGTCGGCAGACTTATGGATCGGCAGGAGCAAACATGGAAGCACCAAACCTACCGGCGCAGTTCGTACAGGCACGAGGCATGGTGACGATCACTTTCTTCAGATCACTTCACTCACCTAAAAACACTTAACTCACTTTAAAAATACTTAACTCACTTTAAAACACTTAACTCACTTTAAAATCACTTATCTCACTTTAAAAACACTTATCTCACTTTAAAAACACTCATCTCACTTTAAAAACACTTCACTCACTTCAGGTCGCTTCACTTACTTAAATAGGCCTAACCGAAAACAAAAATGTTGAAATACGCACAAATAGGTTATCAGCGGTGATAGCCATACCGAAAATTAAAACAAAACAAAATTAAATTTAAATACGCAGTGATAGCCGAACCGAAAACAATTTTATTTTTATTTAAACAGAAATAGGCCACCAGGGGTGATAGCCTTTCCTAACCGAAAACAAAAATAACCGAAAACAAAAATTATGAAATATCGGTACGCAAAAATAGGCCACCAGAGATGATAGCCTAGACTAAACGAAAACAAAAATAACCGAAAACAAAAATTATGAAATACCGGTACGCAGAAATAGGCCACCAGCGGTGATAGCCTAACTGAAAATTTAAAAATTTAAGTACGCAGAAATAGGCCACCAGGGATGATAGCCTAGACTAACCGAAAACAAAAATGATGAAATACGAAGAAATAGGCTACCAGGAGTGATAACCTACCTAAAAAAGCATATACAGTATATATATATATATATATATATATATATATATATATATAAAACTAAATATACAATTCACCAAATAGAGATTATATAAGAATAAAGTGTAACTGCACACAAGGGGTTAATATACTGTATCAACAGATGGTGCTGATGTCACTGTAGGCTACTCAAGCAGGATTATATTTAGATAAACAAAGTTATCAGTCAAAGGTTACTACAAGATCATGCAAGCAACAACTAAAATTACAGATATATATAGCTACAGAGGTATGATAGAGGTATTCAAGGGGGTTAGTGGGATTAATAAAGGGGACATGACAAATGTACTAAAGCTCAGTGATAGCGAAAGAACTCATACAAATGGTTTCAAATTAAATAAATTTAGTTTCAAGAAAGATATGGGAAAATATTGGTTTGGTAACAGAGTTGTGGATAGGTGGAAGAGGCTGTCAAGTGCTATATTGGGATGCCTGGGTGCCTCTTTTTTTCTAAATAAATACATTCGTGTTCCTATCTTCCTTTCTCTTTTTTTGTGGCAGAGTAGGTGTCTCTGTCCTTTTGTTTGTTTTTTCCTTGCTTTCTGACCTCTAGGATATCCCCCCCACTGATCGCTCTGGGCCGGAATTGACAGGGTCAGGCTCCCTGATACCAGGATTGAGAGGGGTTAGCAAACGTTCATTTTTCCTCCCCTTTTTCTGACGTCCATGGTGCGTTTCTCACTTCCCCCTTCTGGGGAAGTGGGATGGATCCCGATCATCCATCCCCTCCCCCCCACCCCCCTCAGGGGGAGGGATGTCCCTCCTGATCCTCCCCCCAATCCACCCGTGATCAACCCCGAGAATGCTTCCTTTGTGACGCTTCATGCTACTGGTTCGGTGTCCCTTGCTAGCCTCAATCCCTTCTTGATCAAGAAGGTGATTGATGGTTGGGCGGGGACAGTTGACCAGGTCAAGATGCTTGCTTGTGGTGATCTAGTTAAAACTTGTAATGCCTCTCAGGTTAAGGACTTACTTAAGCTTCGAAAATGTCATTGTTATGATGTAACTGCGCAGCTCCCAGTTTCAATGAAATCCTGCAAGGGAGTGACCTATTGTTGGGATTTCTTGTCCATGTCTGAGCAGGACATTGTCGATGAAATGGCCGATCATGTTGTCGTTGGTGCTAGATTTATTACCCGTTTTTCAATTTGCGAACGTGTTAAGGCTCCGACAGTTGTATTGACCTAAGGTATGGCCAAACTCGAAGATGCTGTGCATGTGGGGTACGAACGTTGGCCTGTAAGAGTTTACATCCCTAACCCCTTACGTTGTTTTAAATGTCAGCAATTTAGGCACACCAAAGAAGCTTGCCGTTCTCCCCAGGCTGTTTGTGAACGTTGTGGTGGACGGGGTCATGATTCTGTAGTGTGCACTGAGACAGCTAAGTGTGTAAACTGTGCGGGTGCTCATTCTTCCTGCTCTCGGGATTGTCCCAAGTGGAAGATAGAGAAGGAGGTCTGTACAGTCAAGGCCACTACGGGAGTCTCTTATTTCGAAACTAGGAAGAAGGTGGAGGAGTTGCATGCAACTCCTAGGCCAAATGTTTCCTATGCTTTGGCGGCGATCTCTCGGCCTCAGATGTGCTCTGTGCGGTGTAGACTTGTTCTGTGTCTACCCGGACTGATCCTCTCCCTCCTCCTACCCCTGTTCAGTCTCAGCCACCTCTTGCCCACTGTTCCTCCTCTACCACTTCCACTATTTATCCCGCTTCCATTGACTTTACCGCTACCTCAGTATCTGACTCCTACTCCATCTACCTTTTTTCCTACTCTTGCTTCATCCTCTGCTTCTGCTTCTGCCTCAGTGCAGGATAAATCCTCTTAATCCCACGCTGCTGCTTCTTCTCCTTCCCCTCCTGCTGGGAAGAAATGCAAGTCTGATACGAATAAAGTAAATCTTACCCCCCTCAGACGTCAGTCTTAAAAAGGTCCCCAGGTTCGCCTCATACTAAACAGAAGAGTACAAAATCTAAGCAGGCTGGGCATCCCAATCACTCTTAAACCATGGAGTACAAGATATTTCAGTGGAACTGTAGATGTATTAGGAATATATTACAACACTTAGCACTTCTGTTGCAATTACATGCGCCAACAGTCGTTTGTCTATAGGAGACGAATTTGGTGGATCACGCTGATCCGCCTCCTTTTAAACACTACCATTCATATAGAAGGCATGAGGGTCATGGGGTGGCGATTTATATCCATAAATCACTTCCCTACTCAGCAGTGCCTCTTGTTTCTGCCCTGGAAGCTGTCGCATGCAGGGTCAAAATTTGAGGTACGTACCTGACTATTTACTCTCTGTATTGTCCTCCTCAGGTTCCAATTTATGATGATTCCTCCCTTTATCTTTTTGATTCATTGCCCAATTTTAAATAAATTTTAGGCGACTTTAATGCACATCATCATCAATGTGGTAGTATGAGGTGTGATGGTCGCGGCAAACAAATGGCTAATGTTTTACTTCCGTCTGACCTCTGTCTTTTGAACGATGGTAGTGCTACTCTTGTAGACAGTCGTATGGGCCATACATTATGCATTGATCTGTCTTTGTCATCTCTCGTAATACTACCTAACATCACTTGGGGAACTTTCGACGATTTTATGGGAAGTGACCACCTACCGATCTGTCTTTCTTATTCATGCGACTTTGCTCTTCCACCGCCGCCCATTAAATTCAACTTTAAGAAAGCAGACTGGGGTGCCTTCTCTAGAATCACTAACTTTGATATTTCGGGGGGTGATATTAATGACAAGGTAACTCACGTTCAGACTTGCATTTTACAGGCAGCCGAGGTTGCTATTCCTAAAATTTCTACAGTCCACATGAGGCATAGAGTTTCATGGTGGTCCCCAGACTGCCGACAAGCGCTCACGAAACGTAATAGGCGATACAGGATTTTTGATAAACAGCACTCGGACGACAATCTCATTGCGTATAAGAAATCTAGGGCTGAGGCAAGGAGAGTCATTCGGTCCACAAAGCGTAGTGCCTGGCGTTCTTATTTGTCCACGATGAATCAGTTCACGCCGCTTAACGAGGTCTGGTCCACATTAAATGTACTTAACACCTTACGAGCGGCCTATGCGGTTTATTTATGTGTACCGCCCAGCGGGGTGTTTTTAGCCAAAATAGGGCTGTTTACGTGATCATTTTCATGCCTAAATAAGACCCAGAACGTAAAACAAGTATCTATCCCTGAAAGGGCATAAACAGAGCTTTCGAATGACACCATAACGATCCTTGTATGATGGATAGTTTTCTTGCAATAACCGTGCAACGCGAGTGCAAAAAGCAGGTAATTCGGTACTTTCGGTACATAATTGAGTATGTAGCGAGTGAGAGAGGGAGGAGGGAGCTGAGATTTGTGTCAGTAGGTTCGCCGCGGTGGTCTGGAGCAGTCATACGCTCGCTAGTCTCCTGCCACCACTTGTCTCTCTCTCTCAGCCACATTACGTGCTGAAATTGCCACTCGAGTTATGTCGAGCGCCGCCACATAGTCCAGCTTTATTTAACTCGACTTAAGTGGTGAGCCGCTTTTTAAGGGTTAACAACAAGTATACTCGTTTACCTCAATGGAAATATGCCTAATCGGCCTTATTGAGCTATCCTTAGCTAGCTTAGCATGCGCTAGCTTTAAGAACTATTATTATTATTATTATTATTATTACCCATCACCACTCTCAGGGTGGATGATAATATCATCGATGATCCTGTGGACGTTGCAAACACGCTCGCCAGGCATTTTGCGGATGTTATCAGTTCGGCCAACTACGATCCCCGTTTTTTAGGCCATAAGCGGCAGGCCGAACTCCATAATTTTGACTTTGCCACAGAAGATGTAAACTCTGATTACAACTTTGAGTTTACGATGAAAGAACTTCTCCTTGCCCTAAAATCCTGTAAAGGTTCGAGTCCGGGTCCTTCGCAAGTCACCTACAGTATGATTCAGCATCTTAGTCCGGACAACCTGACTAAGCTGTTAGCATTGTACAATGAGATTTGGACGTCTGGAACGTTTCCAAACTCATGGCACTTTGCGCACGTCATACCGATCCCGAAGAGCCCGGGTCGCCTTACAGATCCCAAGCTGTTTCACCCTATTGCGTTGACAGAGTGTCTCTGTAAGGTCTTTGAGAGGATGATTAACGTCAGATTAATTTTTGTTTTTAGAGTCGAAGAATTTGTTAAATGTTCAGCAATGAGGCTTCCGTAAACACAGGGGTACACTAGGACATTTAATGGATTTGGAGCATTATTTCACCGAGTCTATTGCCAATAATTATTTCATGATAGAATTTGTTT
This sequence comes from Paralithodes platypus, assembly GCA_032716605.1. Classification (NCBI taxonomy): domain Eukaryota; kingdom Metazoa; phylum Arthropoda; class Malacostraca; order Decapoda; family Lithodidae; genus Paralithodes; species Paralithodes platypus. The sequence continues at coordinate 20,043,023 of CM064507.1, forward strand.
AGATATTCATAAAGCTTACAATATGACCTGGCGACACGGAATACTTACGAAACTCCGGTTTCAGAGGTAATTTGCCTATTTGTATTCGTAATATCATATCTGACCAAACTTTTGTGGTCAGGTTGCCCCATCACATAACATCGGACGTTTATGTCCAAGAGAATGGGGTGCCGCAAGGCTGTGTGCAGAGCCCATCTTTGTTTTTATTCATTATAAAATATTATTCTGTCTTCCGCTCCGATCCCCAAGAATCTTAGATACTCACTGGACGCTGATGATTGTGTGTTGTGGCATTCTTCCCGCAATGTGCAATTTTTGGCGGGGCGGATTCAAGTGGCCCTTGATTCCGTCCATCTTTGGGCCTTGTGGTGGAGCTTTAAGTTTACTATTGCTAAGTGTGTCGGTGTAGTATTTACTCGTAGACTTAACGTATCTAATTTGAGCATCACTTTGGATAATGAGCCGATATCTTTTCAAAATTCAGTCAAGTTCTTGGGTCTACGCTTTGATCGCAGGCTCAATTGGAAGTCTCATGTCATTTATTTAATTAATTCTTGTAGTAAAAAGTTAAATATCCTTAAATACCTTTCTGGCCATTACTGGAGAGCCGACAGAACATCCTTACTGATGGTGTACAAGTCCCTTATTCGTTCAAAGTTCGACTATGGCTCGCAGGTATATGGGTCGTGTGACGCTTCTGCATAGTAGCCACGTGCGGGCATGCATGCGCGTCGGCTGCCCAGCCGTTTAGAAACCGGCTGGCGGCAGCAGGCTTTTCCTTAGTATATATCCTACGATAACGTAACTAATGTCTGGGATATTCTTATGTTGTTTCACAGCTTGAAGCTGCCCTTATTCTTAACCAACGCATCTTAGTATATTTTATTCTCGATAGTTGATTATTTCATTATAATATATAAGATGTAAGTCTAGTGAGGGCGGGAGGAGACGAGAGGGAGAGAGAGACCGGCTTGGGATGTTGCTTCGCTTGCCAGCTTGGGACGAGCCGGAAAACGTTGCCATATGCATTTGATCGCAACGTTAGGCTTAGTTTCGACTCACGCACGGGGTAGAGGATTTTGACCCGGCAACTGTGTTGAGTGTTGCCACGCATGGGATGTATTTTGCATGCCTAGGGTGGGGTCCAGACAGATTCAAGACTCAGAGCTCACCTCACTGTCGTACCCTTCGGACCCCCTTGATATCAATCCCTCTCAACCCCACTTAGAAACTTTCTCTCTTACTTTGTATACCTTCCTTCCACTACTTCACCAATCTATTTAATTATCCCATCCCCTTGATAGACCTTATATCTATTATTGTATTAACGACGAGCTCTCAGATAACTAGATAGGATTTTGGGCCTTATGCAGAGACGTAATTGTTAATGAGACCTAGGAAGCTTTTTTGTTGTCTCATATTTGGTGGTTTCATGCTTGCTAGTGTGTTCTTGTGTCAGGTTAGCAGGGGCTAGACCAGAGGGCAGGCTTTTTGCGATCCTTTAAGTAAAGTCTGCTGGTGCGAGTCCTGTGGACCCGCACGACTTTACTAGGATACCCGTGGGAGTCTGGGGGCATTTTCTTGTCTGTGTCCCTGTGTGTCTAGTGTTGTGTTGTGTGAGGGCCCTTGCCTAGTCCACTCAGCACTGCGCTGGCACGTCTTACTTTTGTTGTTTTAGGGTCGCCAGGAGAGAGTCAGATACTTGCGATCTGAGTCTCTCAAGAGAGCACCCTTTCAATTAGAGTAATTTGGCGCACAGACTTGGGAACGTCCCTAGGCTAGAGCAGGTGGCTCAGCCCGGGTATCCGAAGCTTATATCCTTCCGGCTAGACCTCTGCCACCTGGCAGATTAACAGCTAGTGGTTTACTATATCTGTATGCTTGTTATTGTGCCACAGTTTACCGTTTTTGTGAGCATTGTGAGTCAGGGTGTGGCTTAGAGACTCTGTCCGAGCAGGCTTGCCTGACTAAGAGTGAGAAGCACACCTGTATGTGGTTATGTTGCGAGTTGCTACCTTTATTGAATTATACCTATGCCATTATACACTGTATGGCCTATCACTAGTATTTATTCCTGCTTATGAGTTAAGAGTTCTCTAAATCCGTAACGTACTTTCTTTGCTAAGCATCAGATCCTACAGTAGCCGCATGCAGTTTAGAAACCTGCATCTTGTCTACCTGTACGATGTTTTGAGGACTGTTTGCTTTCACCTTCTTTCACGCAGGGGTGATTAGTTGTATTAATTAACGTAACGTTAAATGTACTTTCTTCTAGTTTGTTATTAAATTGTTTCTGCAATTTAATTCCGTTATCTATCTTTTCCTTGAAGCTTTAAGTCAACTTAATTGTGTGATCTTTTATATAGCCTGCTTGACTATCAGCAGTCTATAGTGCGTGCACCCTGTAACCGAGTCATAGGATACCTCGTTGTCCAGGCAGGACTCTTGACGGTTTAGGGTGGTTTGTTGCCTGGGTTTATAGATAAGGGTTGGATCTAGCGTTTTCCGTTGTTGCTTGTTGCCGCATACCTAGTCCAATAGAAAGAGCCCAGTGTTTATATATCCCAGGACGTAACAGTCGGCGTCTGCTTGTGCCTTGAGGAGGTTGAATGTGTTTCAGAATGTCTGTTTGTGTTTGTGTCTTGGGGCCCTTCGGTGTACTCGCGTGGAACGTATGGAAGTTGAAGTTAACGTGGCGCCCCTCAGTCTTCGTCGTAACCATATGTTACTTTGGTTTGGTATCTCTCTGCACAGGAAACGATCGCTTGGCCTTCCGGCTTGTGGGATCCTCCTGCAGTACGAGCATGTGCTGCATGGGGCCCTCCAGTCGGTGGCTGTGCGTCTTCACTTCCTGACGTGTAAGATAGGTTATGACTTCAGTAATGTTGACCAGCTGGTAGTGTTAAAGATAGAGCCTTCGCCGAATTGGGAACAACCCAGTGTCTCCCTTCTCCCAAACGTCAAGCGCCGGATCGGTCCTTATTAGCCACCTACCTTTTTTTCACCTCTACACCGACGGCTCTAAGATGGATGAATGTGTGGGTGCGTGTGTGTGGTCAACTGAATGTCGCCTCCTTACCTTTTGAAACCTTTTGATGTGTTCGCCACTCTTCTAGCGGCACCAAGGAGCGCGACGCCCCTCGTTATGGGTGGTGATTTGGTGCAGTAGACTGTTTGAAGCGACCGCTCGCTCCCTTGCGAGGAAGGGCTCGTCTGGCACTTTTTGCAGTTCGACATCTAGGGCTCTCTTGAAGTTGTCTAACGAGATGTCCCTCATGTCTCTTACTCACTGTGGGAGTTTGTTGAAGAGACGTGGGCCTCTGTGTGATAACCAGCCCTCTCGCAGAGAGCCCATAGCACCCCTGTTATTCATCCGGGGGATTTCGCATTCCCAGCCTCTCCTATCACTGAATTTCATGACTATCGGAGTATGTAGGTTTGGTACTAAACCCTCTGCGATTTTCCACGTGTATATTATTAGGTAACGTTCTCTTCTACGTTCCAGTGAGTACAGATTCAGTGCTCTTAAACGCTCCCAATAGTGTAGATGTTTTATCGAACTTATATGCGAAGTGAAATTTCTTTGTACACTCTCTACGTCATTTATTTCACCTGCTTTGTATGGGATGTTAATACGCTACAGTATTCAAGCCGCAGTAGCACTAGAGATTTGAAGAGCGTTATCATAGGCAATTCACCGCATGTTTTAAAAGTACGCAGAATTCAACTCGTTAGACGTTTCGCAGCCGCCACTTTGACCTGGTTATTTACTTTGAAACCCATATTTTCAGACATTAATACCCCAAGGTCTTTCACACTGTCTTTCCGTTCTATTAAGTGGTTAGATTCTGTTAAGTAATTTGTAATTTCTTTAACACCATTATTATCTCCGTACCGTATTAATTGGAAGTTTTCCTCATTGAATTGCATGTTGTTTTCCCTGGTCCACTGGAACACTACATTCATGTCTTCCTGCAGTCGGCCCGTGTCCTCTTGTGTGATTACTATCTTGCTTAATTTTGTGTCATCAACAAAAGACGACACCGTACTGTGTCTGGTGTTGGTATCTATGTCGCAAATTAGTATGAGGAACAGAAGGGGCGCTAGCACTGTTCCTTGGGGAACTGAGCTTTGACATCCGAAGGCTCAGAAGTGACTTGGTTTACTGCTACCGATTGTTTTCGGTTTACGAGGAAATTGTATATCCACCGTCCGATTTTCCCAGTTATACCTTTTGCTTTCAGTTTGTGGGCTATTATACCATGGTCACATTTATCAAATGCCTTAGCAAAATCGGTGTAAATGACATCCACGTTTTTCTTTTCTTCTAGCGCTTTAAGAATTTTGTCATAGTGTTCCAAAAGTTGTGAGAGACATGATCTTCCCACTCTGAACCCATGTTGACCTGTGTTGTGTAGTTCATTTGTCTCCATGAATGATGAAATTTTGCTTCGCAGGACTCGCTCGAAAACTTTAATGATGTGAGAGGTTAGAGCTACCGGGCGGTAGTTTTTTGGTAGTGCTTTACTCCCTCCTTTATGCAGTGGGGCAATTATTGCGTTTTTCAAGGTATCTGGTATGTCACCAGTGTCTAGACTCCTTCTCCACATTATAGCCAGGGGTTTTGAGAGGTTTTCCTTACATTTCTTCATTAGGATCGAATTCCATGAGTCCGGGCCTGGTGCCGAGTGGGATGGCATGTTGGAAATGGCCTCTTCTATGTCTTTTGGACCGAAATCAATATCCAGCATCTGAGGGGTTTCCGTGGGGGAGGTTTCCATGACAAATATATTTTGGTCTCTGATGACTTTTGTTTCATCAGGCTCACTGAATGCCATTTCATACTGCCTGCTTAAGAGTTTGCTCATTTCCTTTTTGTCCCCTGTGAAAGAGCCGTCCCCTTTGCTCAGTGGGCCGATGTTTGATGTTGTTTTAGCCTTTTGTTTGGCGTATGAAAAGAAGTATTTGGAATTTTCCTTTATACCTGCAATAGCTTTCCTCTCCTCTTCCATATGTTGTAGTTCATATGATATTCTTAGCCTTTGTTCAATTTTCACAATTTCTCTATCTATTTCTTCCTTTTGCCTATCCTGTAGATTTTGATGTGTGCGTCTTTGTGTGAGTAATTTTCTTCCTCTGTACAGCCTCCTCCTTTCCCGATCTTGTTTGCTTCTTCGTTTTGTTTGTCTTGCAGGAATATGGTGGCTACAGATTTGGGTCATGGTTTCTGTTATTAAGACTAGACATTCTGCTGGTGTCAGGTTATCCATTAAATCTTCCCAGTCTATTTCCTCCATTTCTTGATTTACCTCTTCCCACCTAATGTTTTTTTTATTGAAGTTAAATTTACTGAAGGGGCCGGTTTTTGTTCTCGATTCTGAGGTTGTCTGTACACTTTCTAAGGTTATTTTGATCTCAATTAATTTATGATCTGAGTATGTTGTGTCCGATATGTTAATGCTGTGTACTAGAGAGTCGTTGTTAGTGAAGACCAGGTCTAAGATATTGTTTTCCCGTGTGGGTTCAGCAATATGTTGGGTAAGACTAAAAAAATCACAAAGTTCAAAAAGCTCTCTCGTATTAGTATTTGCTTCTCCGGTGTTATTTGCCACTAACTGGTTTTCTAGTTGTCTCCATTTAATGTTTGGTAGGTTGAAGTCTCCTAGCCATATAATATTTGGTGTTGGGTTCCCCATGGTTTCCACTTCTGATTTTATTTTGTTGAGCTGGGTTTTTAATTCTTCTCGGGATGAGTCTGGAGGCCTGTATTTAACAATAACTGCTTAATTTAGGGATTCTATTTTAACTCCAAGTATTTCCACCACTTCATTACTGTTATTTAGGAATTCAGTACATATCAGTGAGTCATGTATGTACCTCCATGTGATCTATGCGTTCAGTCCGCCCTATGTAGGTTGTAACCAGGAATCCATACCTCACTATCTTCCTGATCTTTAATGTGAGTTTCTGTGAGAGCCGCAAATATAGTGTTTCCTTCTTCTAGCAGGCCCCTAATAAATGGTACTTTGTTCGTGGTTCTATTTTTTAGGCCTTGGATATTTGCAAACAAGATTGGGGAGGGATTGTTTGGAGTACTATGTGTACCTAATAGTCTTTGGGATGTATTGGCCACTCTTGGGAGGCCAGGAGGTGCTCGAGGTGTTCTATGTGCTCTTCCATCTCCCTCAGTCTCTTCATCTTCATCTGCCCTTTCCCTCCTTGCCTTTTTCCTCTGTCTCGTCCTCGCATAGCTAGAGAGTTTTTTGGGCTACCATTTGTGTTAGGTCTAGCATATCTCCAAGTTCCTTTAATATAAAAAGCTGGGCATTTCATATTGTAGCAGGTCTTGTTCAAGTGATGTTTTGCAAAGGGATGGGTGGTGGTATTTGCAGGTTTCACCAAATCTACATTTTCCATGACTGGTTATGTTGTTGCAAATTTTGGGATGAGCAAATCTACATGAATTCCCATTATATTCGCCCTTTTGACCAAAGTAGCACCTTGTTTCCAGATAATATCTGCACACTGGTGTAGACAACCCCAGTAGGTGTGGCTGGGGCTGCGAGGGGTTATGTGGTGAGCTAAGTGTGGTTGTGGTTGATAGTGGGCTTGGTGTATGGGTGGGTGAGGCCTGCAGGGGGGTGGAGTTACGGGTCGGTTGTAGGTGGGCAGGTGGCAGTGGTGAGGGGAGAGACGATGTGGAAGGGGAGCCTGATATGGGGGCTTGTTGCATCCTACATTCATCCTGCAAATGTATTTGATCAGCAGCAGTAGGGTGGTCAATGGCCATAGATGGGATTTATGTGGGTGTTTTCTGGGTCTGGGGAGATGTGCGGCAGGGTTTGTGGATTTGTAGGGTGCGAAAGGTTGTTGTTCGGCAGGCGGCGATGTGTGTTGATGTGCAGGAGGCAATGTGGGCATTTTCATGGGAAGGTGTGCGTGTGTGGGTTGTGATATTAGTATGGGCCCTGAGGCCCCAATAGTTCCCCATTTTCTGTGAAAGGTAGCTATGTCTTGGCTATATTTCAGTCTATCTTGTACTTCTGTATTTTCTACAGTCTGTATGACTTGCCATGTGATATCGAAACAACTATCGCAGAAATGGAGGTTCTTCCCTCTTGTATTGTACGCATGATTTATTGGTATCAATCCTATGCAAATCCAGTGGTATGGTTGCTTGCATATCCGACATGCGGTGCCTTCATGCATGTGTATATTCATCTTACACCTCGTACAGTTGTCTCTGGTAGACATTTTTGTTTGTTTTTTTGTTTTTGTTTTTGTTTTTCCACCTGCCCTTACATGGGGGAGAGAGAGAGAGAGAGGGGGGGGGGCGTGGAGGACAAGGAGGTGTTTGTTACGCGGTTTGTGGGGAGGGGGGGGGGGGGGGGGGGGAGAGTGCCACTCGTTTACACTCGTTATGTTTAAACTTTAAGTAACTTTAAGTAACACTTTCAATAATTATCTTATGAAACAGAATTCTCACTGCCCTAAACACTTTTCCCGTTTTTGGTCGACTGTTTAGCGGAATATACAGCACTCTAGGAAAATAACGAACTTTCCAGGCTACCTATATATAGTATCTATTTTAATTTTCATATTTTACCTATCAACTTGATTCAACACTGCTCAGGTTCGAATTTTCACCACATTTGGTTGCGTGGGAGATCTTTCTCTCCAATAACGTCACTACTAACCTGCGATATGGTCGAGAAATAATCTGCACTGATTTAATTTGTTTCCATATTGTTTTTCTCTGTTTGCTATTATTTACGATTTTTGTTTTGTCGGTACCCTTTCCTGTCGAGGTTAAGTTTCGCTTTTGGTAAAATCGTATAGAGGGAGGGGAGGGGACGTGTCCAGGAGAGCGAGGGGATATATGTGTTTATGGTCTTTGCGGTCACCGAGAGTATTTTGTTTACAGCATACGTCCTGTTCCCAAGCTAAAAGTTAAAAGTTCCCCTGACTTTAATTCTCTGTATTATACTTTCCTAGTTTATTTACGTGATGTACGATGTTCACCATCACTTTTAACTTAGGCTTCCTATTTTCCCATAGCCCTGTTTGATTTCATAGGACTATATAGCTAACACTTTGCTTTGGGACGTAACGGTTTTTTCTTTCCCTTCTTCTTTCCACCCGCCTTATGGGCCTGCCCTAGGCCTGTCCTAGACCAGCGCCGTGGCACTGCTGTAGGAGTTAACAGATTTTGTCTCCAAAACGCGTATATCTCTCCAGATATTTTATCAATCGGTTCGATTTTGAACTTCACAGGACCGCGACACTACGTTTGTTTTTGTGTGTGATTTTTTGAAAGTTTAATCACCAGTATCCCGCGGGATAGTCGAAAGATCCCGGACCGCGACGGACGTGACCCTCCTCTCTGACTCTGACTCCCAGGTACAGTTTGCCGATCAATACGTCTGTATTCACCTCTGAACTTTTTGCTATTGACCGGGCCATAGATTTTGCTGAAGCTTCTCATGAAAGCTTTGTCCTTTTTTCAGATTCCAAGTCAGCCCTTCAGGCAATTGATTCATGTAGAACGGATTCTTCTGAAATCCAGGGTGGCATTATCAATAAGTTGCATTCAAGTTGCACTCTCTGATTTGGGTGCCTGGTCATTTTCGTATTTTCGGCAATGAGCAGGCTGACACACTTGCAAAATCGGCGGTAGAACTTGAGGGGCCGTGGGACGTCCTTCGGGATCTACAGTCAAGTCTCTCTTTCGGTAAGAAATCAATTAATCTTTTGTGACAAAGTCAGTGGACCGATCTCGCTGTACATTTAGTAAAGCCGACCCTTGGTGTTTGGCCCTCGGTGACCCGTCGCTTTCGGAGGAAGGAGTTTATATTACCAAGGTTAAGAAATCAGGAAAGAGTACAGGAGAGCAGTAAAAAGACGACTAGGTGGGTTCGACCTGGAAGATATGGAGGAAGTGGAGGAGATACGCAAGGTGTTTAAGGAAGAGATCTGTGCAGCATGTGAGGAGGTGTGTGGAGTGAAGAGAAGAGGGAGGGGAGTGAAAGGTACAGCATGGTGGACAGAAGAGGTAAAAATAGCTGTAGAAGAAAAGAAGAAAGCGTATAGAGAGTGGTTGGGTAGTAGAGGGAATGAAGATTTGGAGAGGCAGAAACGAGCGAGGTACGTGGAGAGAAAGAGAGTGGTGAAGAGAGTAGTGAAGGAAAGTAAGAGAAGAATAGATGAGGAATTTGGAAGGAATTTGAGTGTAAAATGGAAGGAGTGTAAGAAACTGTTCTGGAAAGAAGTCAAGAAAGTTATGGAAGGTAGCAAGGGAAACAGTAAGGGTGTGAAAGATAAGAATGGGAGAATGCTAGCCGAGAAGCAAGAGAGAGTCGAAAGATGGAGGGAGTACTTTAACGAGTTGCTAAATGTAAGGAATGAAGAGCCAGCAAACATAGTTGGATATGGTATGGGAGGGAGAAGAGGAGAAGTAGTGAAGGAGGTGGTGGGGATCAGGAGGTCAGAAATGTGGGAAGCCATGAAAAGAGTGAAGTTGGGGAAAACACCAGGAACAGATGGAGGTGTGGGGAAATGTTGAGGTATGGTTGGGAGATAGTGATCGAATGGGTATGGAAAATGTGCAAACTAGCATGGGAGAAGGGGAATGCACCCGATGACTGGAAGACTGGCATAATAGTCCCCCTATATAAGGGCAAAGGGGAGAGAGGAGTGTGTGGTAACCACCGAGGAATATGTCTTTTAAGCGTAGTAGGGAAGGTGTAAAGTAGGGTAGTGATTGAGAGAGTGAGTGAGAGAACAGAGAAATGGATAGGCGACGAGCAGGGAGGTTTTAGGAAGGGAAGAGGATGTGTAGAACAGATTTTTACCCTGAACTGTGTTGTGGAGAAATATCTGGAGAAGCAACAAAAGGTGTATGTTGCCTTTATGGACTTGGAGAAGGCCAATGACAGAGTGGATAGAGAAGGCATGTGGAAAGTACTTAGAAAATACGGAGTAGATGGCAAGTTGGTGAAAGCAGTGAAGAGCATGTATGAGGGTGCAAAGGCGGCAGTACATGTGGAGAATGAGCAGAGCGAGTTCTTTGACCTTAATGTTGGGTTGAAACAGGGGTGTGTGATGTCCCCGTGGTTGTTTACTGTATATATGGATGGAGTCATGAAAGAAATACTTGGAAGAGCAGTGGATGTTGGTGTATCGCTGAAAAGGGAAGGAAATGAGTGGAAGCTGCCTATACTGCTGTTTGTGGATGATACAGTTCTGATGAGCGATAATGAATGGAATCTGCAGGGTTTGGTAAATAAGTTTGGAACAGTGTGCGAAAAACGGAAGTTGAAGGTAAATGCGGGGAAGAGCAAGGTTATGGTCTTCGAAAGGGGTGAAGTCACAGAGTGTGAGGTGAAGTTGAACGGTCAGGCTATGGAGATCGTCAGCTCTTTTAATTATATGGGCAGTGTCTTGAGTAAAGATGGGACTGTGGATTAGGAGGTGCGGGAGAGGGTGCAACAGAGGAAGAGGGTAGTAGGAACGTTGAAATCAGTAACAAGAAATAGGGTGGTCAGTATGGAAGTGAAGAAGTCCTTGCATGACAGTGTGGTAATCCCGACACTAACTTACGGAAGCGAAGCATGGACATTCGGGAAGAGACTCAGACCAAGAGTGAGAGCGGTGGAAATGAGTTACTTGAGAAGTGCGTGAGTAGTTACATGGAGGGATAGACAGACTAATGAGGAAGTAAGAAGGAGGTGTGGTGTGGAGGTAGATGTGCTGGAAAGTGTGAAAAGGAACAACTTGAGATGGTTTGGCCATATGGAACGGATGGAAAGCGAGAGATTGACTATGAGGGTGTACGAGAGCGAGGTGGAAGGACAGAGAGGGAGAGGTGCACCGAAGGAGAGGTGGAAGGATGGAGTGAGGAAGTATATGAATGAAGGCGGTGCTGGTTGGGAGGAGGGGCGTCGACTGACTGGGGACAGAGGTGCATGGGGGCGGTTCGTTCGTGGCCACCCCGTCAGGGATCACGGCATCAGGCAATAGATAGATAGATAGAAGAATGAATTTTACTTTTCTGACTCACATGAAACGATATATCGACCGTGCATTCCCGCCGCAATGTACCACCTGTGGCGGGATTCTAACGATCACCCGCATCCTTTTGTCCTGTGGCCGGTTTGTGGAGGAGCGTAGCCCTCTCCTTATGTACTGCAGGGCGAAAAACGTCCCCATCACTTTGGACTCGATCCTGGGTAATGGGGATGTTGATTTGGTTGACAAATTGATGGCTTACCTGAAAGAGACCAATTTATTCAGAGAGTTGTAACTTGAGTTATGTTTTTGGTGGTGTTTTATTTATTTGCTATGTTCCTTTTTAGCATATGTTTATGATATTGTGTTCACTTATTGTTTATTATATTCACAGGACCTCCCATGCTGATTAGTTTGATTTTTTTTTACTTTTGCCTGTAATTCATTTTAGAGTAATATTAATTTAAGTTCTTCTTTGCTTTTCCCCCTTTGTCTTAGCATATAAAGAGGTTGAGAGTTGATGCTCTTAAGATTGTGTTTGTCCTGACACTATTCTTCTCAGCTGATGGCACCTTTATTATTTTCCTGTTGTTAATTGCTTTGGACCTGTGACTTATGCTGGATTGTGATACTTGACACTATCACATTCCAGTAGTATGAGGTTCTTGGCGATTAACAATTTGCTTTAGTTTGGCCTAATAATCCTGATGGGCTGATGGCCTTCCCAATCAAGTTAAACAAAAATATAGAAAAACAAAATTCACCCCTCACACCTGAGAAGAGTCGAAACTTGTCTGTCATAATAAAGTTAATAAACTCATCATACTACCATGTGGGTTTAATTCTCCATTCAAGGATTCACGGCATTGTGAATATCTCTCTCAGTAGTGATGATGGTGACATTACTAGTAGTAGTGATGATGGTGACTACTATTAGTAGTGATGATGGTGATAGTAGTAGTAATGATGGTGACCGTAGAAACGGTGATGGTGATAGTTGTAGTGGTAATTATGACAGCAGTGATGATGATGGTAGTGACGATGTTGTCAGTAGTAGTTAGTGATGATGGTGAGAGTAGTAATGATGATTGTTAGATGATGGTGAGAATAGTACGTAGTGATGATAGTGATAGTTGTAGTGATAATAATGATATTAGTGATGATTGCACGATGGTTACAGTAGTAGTGATGATGGTGACTACTAGTAGTAATAATAGTAGTACTGATGGTGACTAGTTGTAATGATGGAGATAGCTTTAGTGATGATAGTGATAGTAGTAGTGATGATGCTGATTATAGTAGTGGTGATGGTAATCAATCACATAGTTGGGTATGCCGTTTTGACTTTGGGCAAAACGGCACATTTACTTTATTATCAGTTGACTAGTCAGATGAGTTAACCACTGCATAAGAAGCTACACTCATAATTCATTCATGCACATTATATTTCTATATCAAAAATCACAGAGAGGATCAGAACTTATGTGGGCAACTGTACATACTGTGATGGGTGACGTTCCCAGCCACGTAAGGTACATGTCTGTGGTTTGAGAGAACCATTACCACATTTTAACTAATGTTTGTTAACAGTAAATAGTGTTTTACATGTAATCTACATGTGCAGGTGTGTATTTGTGTTATTTAAAATATTAGTCACTATACAATTAGTGCCTGGTCGATATTATAATTATGATCCATTCCGTGCCTCACCAATATTGAGGGCAACCTCTGTCTGACATCTTATCAATCCTCTCTGAGGAACACCACATCTCTTCTACCAAACCTTACCTACTTTTCCTCAATGAAACCTAGTTGTCTGAGGCAGACAGTAAACGCTTCTCTGTATTATTGTACTATCTCTATCCTCAATTTAAAGCCATAGGTGGATGTTGTGTGAACGTACACAACAATCTTACTTACTGTTCCTAAATTTGACTCTTCTTAATTCTAACTCTCTGGCCTAAGCTATCCTGCCACTCTCTAACTAAATATAACTGTGTTGTTTATCTCCCCCTTCATTCTAATGACTATCCAAAATTATTTGAATATCTTACTTCTAAAGTGGAACACATTCAATCCATCTCTCCCTTCTCGGATATCTCCATCGTGGGTAATTTCAATATTAACCACTGCCAATGGCTCTCCTCTCATTTCACTGACGAACCTGGTGAACAACCCCTCATCCTTCTCTATCCTAAATTACCTAGAGCAGTTAGCTTAGCATCTTACATGTATCGTGGACCACCTTGGAGATCGGTCGAACATCCTTGAATTATTTCTAACTTCTAATCCTTCTGCTTACACTGTAAATCTTCTCACTCCGTTGGGCTCCTCCGATCATTACCTTATCTCTGTTACCTGTCCTATTTCTCCAGTACAGCGTTCTGACCCCCTCAGCAGACGGTGCTTGTGGTATTTTAGCGCATCCAACTGGGGGGCTCTTCGGCAGTATTTCTCTTATTTTCCCTGTGATGATTTTTGCTTCCGTGGCCGAAGACCCTCATGGAGTGCCGAGCGCAGTAACTAACTCACAAAAAGCTGCCGTCCACAATAAGGAGGAGGCATACAGACGGTACCTGCGGTTTCATACTCAAGAATCTCGAAACCTTTATATAAAGTTTCTTCCCAGAATGATGCTGAAGCTATTCTTCGACTTGCCAAAAACTCTTTTATCATTAGCAAATTTAATGACCTATTAAATTCCAGCTCTTCCCAAGCTTTCTGGCACCTAGTCTATAACTTCTCTAATTATTTTACTTCTTCGTCTTTCCCTCCTCTTTTCTACTCAGATGGCACCACCATGGCGCCACTCCTTCCTCTGATAAACCTGGACTCTTCACTTAAGCTTTTGCTAAAACTCAACCTAGGATGATTCCAATGGTGTTCTTCCTTCTCCAACACCACTCACTTATTCAGGCATAATATCATAATCTCTTTCAAAGATGTGTTTTCTGCCCTTTCTGGGCATCATACTAAGAAGGCGTACAGGCCCAATGGTGTACTCAAAAGTTGCGCTTCCATGCTGACTCCCTGCTTAGGTAAACTCTTCCACCTTTGCTGTAACCTTTCATTCTTGCTGGATGTTTGCCTTCATTCAAGCTGTCCCCAAGAAGGGTGATTGCACTAAACCCTCCAACGACCGTTCAATTGCTCTCACATCTTGCATCTCTATAGTCCTTGCATCTATTCTTAATTCAAAATCTCTTAAGCATCTGTCTTCTCATAATCTACTTTAGGATCACAATTATGGCTTCCTTAAATGACGCTCTATTGGTGATCTCTTGGTCATCTTCCCTTCGGGACTTCGATGAGACTTTTTCTATTGCGCTAGACATATTGAAAGCCTTCGATAGAGTTAGGCACAAATAACTTATTTTCAAACTACTGTACTAGCTTTTTAGCCTCTAGCTGAACATCAATATGAATAAAACAATAAAAAGTTTTCCATGTACTTATCACAGAAAACTATTAAGTTTGAATGGCAAGCTCTGAGAATCAATGGCGAAACTATAGTATGTATCAGAAAGCATATCTCTTTGTATTATTTTTTACCATAAACTTAGATAGAAGCCTCATATTGCCGCACTCAGATTAAAATTAGCTTGTTCGTCCGGCATTATGGCATTATCTATACAATTAGCGGCGAAACGAATGCACCAATTGCTTCCATATTTTTTATCACAAGTACCTTACCCTTCTGCCTTCCCGCCACCAAACCCCCAATCCCCAACCCCCTCCAACCACCCAGGCGCCGCACGTGGGTTGATGCGTCTCTCATAGTCTGGCCACGACAAGGACTAAAACAAAAATTTGTGGTAGCGAAACTACTGCCCCAATCGCTTCCATATTCATTCCAAAATTGATTTATCCTTCAACCGACCCCCTACCATCCTCCCACCACCCAGCCGCCACGATTGAGGTCAAGCATCAGTCATTGTCCACCCACCACAGAGGAATCATGGTGCATCGTCTGAAAATATTGTGTGTACCCCAGACTTTCAGAGGAAGCTGGATGAAGCCTCTATGATTTTACAGACTCTGATGCAAGTATAGTAGTAATAGTCGTTCCCTAGGCTGCCTGGCCGAATAGCCCCGAGCTTCTAGGGAAGGCCACAGCTGAGACCACAAAGTTCTCAAGGAGTGTGTGTTGTGTTGTTGGCGTAAGTGGTTGTGTGTTTTGCAGTATTCCATAATATGTTTTATAGTGTGTGGTGTTGTGTTGCAACCTGGACAGAGTCATCCAGCCTCTTCTGATAACTCAGAAGGGCTGGATGTGCTCACAAAGCAGCCTAGCCACACGGGAAAGACGGATTTCTGAGGGATGCACTTCAGGGGGCTATGCATGTAGGTGAGTGTTGTCTTTGAGTGACTGGATGGATCGGAGGGTATTTTGAGTATTGATACGCTTCTGGAGACTGGCTTGGGGTGGGCAAGGAGGGAGTGAAGGCAGTATTTGTGTATGATAACGAGTGCTTGGAGTTGTTTTGATGCTTCTTGTGTGTGTAGATGCTCTGCCATGTAGTATAGTGGGTGGAGCTGGTTTGTGGAGCCTGCGGCGATAAATTGCGTGCCTCTCCTGATTTTGTGGACTTTGGTTTCCTGGTGTGGGTGGTCTGTAGGTGTGGTAGCTGAGGTGCCAGTGAATATTTTGAGGGCTTTGCTCTGTATGGCCTATCGAGCATTGTGATGTGTTTGAAAGAAGCTTGAGGCCCAAGCAGGACTAGCATATTCCATCACTGAACACTATAATATATTGTTTGTATACTGTGGTGGTAGTTTCTTTGTTATGTCCAAATGTTGTGTGGGCAAGTGCCTTGAGGGCGTTTACTCTTGGTGTCAGTTTGTTTGTTATGCTTGTTGTTTAAATGACGTTGATGTATCGTATGTTACACCAAGGATGTTGTGTGTGTGTGTGGTATGGGGATGTTTTCTAAGGTGAGGTGAAGGATATGACTATGTTCTACTGTCCAGTTTGTGAGAAGGGTCTCTCTAGATTTGGCAGGGGCTAGCTGAGTCTGTTTGCGGTGAACCAGTCGTGTAGTATGTTGAGGTAGAGTTGGAGGAGTTGTGTGGTTGTGTTGGCGTCTCGAAGTGTACATGTGAGTATTATGTCGTTTGCGTAAGAGGCTCTGTGTTTCTGGGGTGTGTGGGGTATTGTTAAGTTGTGCATGTATAGATTGAAAAGTATTGATGACAAAGACTCCGTTTGTCAAATCTCTGATGTTCAATGACTGGCCAGCAAATAATACATAAGCAGGTCTGCCTGCTAGATAGTTGGCCAGCCATTATTTTGTGTTATTGTGTGTTGAGAATTTTGTTTGTAAGGTTGTGGCGGAGAATGGAATCCAAAGCTTTACTAATGCCAATTGTAACAAGAAGTGTTCTGTGTGGTGGCCTAGCCGAATTGATGGCATCAAACACTTTTTATGTGAGGTCTGTAAGAAGTATGTTTGTGGAGTGTAGTGACCTAAAGCCGTGTTGTGATGTAGGTAGGGGAAGGTGAGGTGTGGTTAGTTGTAATATGAGGCGTTCGGTACCTTTTGAGGAGGTGCAAAGTTGAGTGATGTGGCGGTGTAAGGAGGGTAGCATGGGTTTTTTGTTTGGTTTGGGGATTGTGATGATGACACCATGTATTCAGATGTTGGATATTATGTTGTGTGAAGTTTGATATGTTGGTTAATGCTTGAATGCTGTGGCGGGGTAAAGAACTCCTTGAGGCGGTTGAGCACACCCAGCTTTTGGGAAGCCGTTTCAGCAAGAGTGGTAATATGGTCTTTCCAATAGAGATAAGAAGAAAACGATACACCAAGAATACTAAGAGAAGATGAAGGGTTGAATTTTGTATTGTTGAAGTATAAGGGATATGTCCTCTGGGAGCTCACTGCGGGTAGATAGATGAAGAAATTGGGTTATGGAATCATTGAAAGTAACAAGGTTTTCTGTGCCCTAATTGGAAATGGTAGGTAGATTAGAAGATAAGTGTTCTATGGCTTCATCACGTTTGTTTTTGAGGGGGGCGTTCTGGAAAACTAGTTGAAAAGGTAAAGTCGTCAGCATATGAATGGATAGGACTGGAGGTACCGTTGAGAAGATCATTAATGATTATGAGAAGGAGAATTGGAGATACGACAGAACCCTGAGTAACACCGGAGTTGATAGGATGAGGAAGTGAATGATGGCCGTCCACAACCACAACTATGGACCGAACAGAAAGGAAATTAGAGATAAAGGCACAGATGGAGGTATTTAAACCTAAAGAAGGTAGTTTAGAAATTAGAGATTTGTACCAAACTCTATCGAAGGCCTTCGATATGTCTAAAGCAATAGAAAATGTCTCACCGAAGTCTCGAAAGGAGGATGACCAAGAGTTAGTAAGATATGAAAGAAGATCACCAGTAGAACCATACTGGCGATCTGAGAGTAGATTTTGAGAAAATAAATGCTTAAGAAATGTTGAAGTAAGAATGGTTTAAAAAACTTTGGAAGAACAAGAAATGAGAACAATTGGATGATAGTTGGAGGGTTGAGAGCAGTCACCCTTCTTTGGGACGAGGTTGAATGAGAACAAACTTCCAGCAAGAAGGGAAGTTGTTTGAGGAGAGACAGAGACGGAACAGATTGCCTAGGCAGGAAGTCGGCACGGAAGCACAGTTTTTGAGTACAACAGCAGGAACACCATCCGGTCCGTACACCTTAATATTAAGCCCAGAGAGGGTACAAAGTACATCTTTATAAGAGATTAGGATATTAGGCATAAGAAGGAGAGAGTGGGTGGAATAGCACTGGAATTATTTAAGGTGGAATTCTGAGCGAAGGTTTGGGTGAAGAGTTCAGCTTTGTCAGAGGAAGAAGAAATGGTGGTGCTGTCAGAATGGAAAGGGGGAGGGAAAGACGAGGAAGAAACATTGTTGGATAGATTTTTGCCTAGATGCCAAAAAGCTTGGAAAGAGCTAGAGTTTGATAGTTCAGTGATTTTATTATTGATGAAAGAGTATTTGGCAAGTCGAAGAACAGATTTGGCTTGATTCCAGGCAGAATTTTAGGAAGAATGCGATTTTGAGTGTGAAAGCAACTGTACCATTTGAACGCTTCCTCCTTATTGTGGACAGCAGTAGAACAAGCGTGAGTAAACAAATATGTTTTAGCATTAGACTGAGAGAATGAAAATAGAATGTATGCCTCCTTGCACGTAAGGATTACCTCGGTAATGTGTCAGCTCTCTCCTCGGGTCCTCGGCCATAGAAGCAAAATTTGTTCCATGGGAAATCAAAGAGCTTCCCAGTCGGCAGTGCCAAAGTGCCACAAGCGCCGCCGGCTGGTAAGATCGGGTGGCCGTACTGGAGAGATAGGACAGGTGACTGCGAGAGATAAGTTTATGGTCGGAGGAGCCCAAAGGAGAGAAAATATCGACAATATAAGCGGCAGGGTTAGAATTAAGAAACAAGTCAAGAATGTTGGCCCAATCTCTGAAGTGATTGGGGATACGGGTGGGTTGCTGAACCAACTGCTCTAGGTCATATAGATAGAAAGATGTACGCTTGTTCACCAGATTGGTCAGTGGAATGAGAGGGGAGCCATTGGCGGAGGTGAATTTTGAAATCTCCTAAGATGGAGATTTCTGAGAAAGGAGAGATGGATAGAATGTGTTCCACTTTAGAGTTTAGATAGTCAAAGAATTGGGGAAAATCAGTAGAGTTAGGGAAAAGATAAACAGCACAGTCATATTTAGTATGAGAGTGACAGGAAAGTTTGAGCCATGTATGTATGTATGTATGTATGTATAATATAAATTAGGCACATACCCCATGGCTGGGGTATGTGCCCGAACAAAAACAACATTTAATGTTTCAATTCTTATGGTGCTGGGACATTTTCGCGTTCCTTCGCCCCTTTCTCTGACATAAAGTTGAGAATTGAGAGGAGTTGAAGTCAGGAACACGAGAGCAAGTGGGTTTGTTGTGTACGCATACACAACAACCGCCTTTGGCTTTCAAACTGAGACAGATAATGTAGGAGGATACAGAGAAGGGGCTGATGAAAGTTGCTTCAGAGACCTGAGTTTCAGTGAGGAAAAGAAGATCAGGTTTGTTAGAGGAGAGGTGGTGTTCGACAGAAGGAAAGATAGAGGAAAGGACGCGAATGTTGCAAAATTTGATAGTAAGGGAGACAGGCCGTGGTCCAGAGCATTTTGAACGGTTGTCTGGTGAAGGTCAGTTAACCCCTTCCTTACCGAGGAAGTATTTTGTGTTATTCCAGCTATATTTAGACGATTTTATTCAGCTTGGAAGGAAACCGTGGTATTAAAAATTAGTAACCAAGATAGTTTGAAGCCCTTAAATTGATACACGTTCTCCCTAAGCTGGACATAATCGTATAATATTATCCAGATTATAATTACAAGGACAAATCGGTACTAAAGAGGTTAATGATGGGGCAATTTTTTGCCCCCCCCCCCCCCCCCCCCTATTCCCAGTGGACTCTAGGACAGCTTTCTTTTTTTACATCATGTTAATCGCTAATTTTAATTTTTATTTTTTAAGTATTGGAAAGAAGTGTAGTGTTCTTGTTTAGTGTAGTAAGATGGATAGGTAAAGGAAGTGTTTGTGAGAGCTAGCTCGATTACTCTCTGTGTGAATGAGACGCAAACAAAAACAGTAAGGGAGGATAGACAAGTGAAATAGGGGTTCCAGCAAATCCTTATCACATGCCTATGAGGTCTCCCCTGGGTATTGCCCGGCTTGGTTGGTGTGTACAATCTCCCCCGAGAGAACTCTGAGGAGCATTGATTTTTGTAATAGCGGTAGAAGAGCGATAGAGATGCAACATTGTGGCAAAGAGAGAGCTATTGCAGATAATTGGTGAGTGGACGTGAGTTAATGAAACGAATGGCTTTCATTTCTACTTTGTCTAGAAGTGCTGTGTAAGAGGATCCTCCCCACACACGCGAACAATGCTTACTACATGGACGCACTGTGCCCATGTACAGAGCAAGAAGCTGTGCAGGGTTAAAGAACCCCCGGAGGAGTTGAGAACACCCAGCTGCTGGGGAGCTGCTTTAGCAGAGTGGTAATATGGTCTTTCCAAGAGATATAAGAAGAAAAAGAGACACCGAGACTATGAAGAGAAGATGAATGGTTAATTTTTATTATGTTGAAGAGTAAGTGATAGTCTTATGGAAAGTTGTGACGAGTAGACAGATAGAGAAATTGAGTTATGGGAGCATTGAAAGTAATAAGGCTTTCTCTGCCCTAATCAGAGATAGTATACAAATCAAAAGGAAGGTGTGCTATGGCCTCCTCACGTGAGTTTTGAAGTAACTGCTGGGAAGAATGTTGTGGAAAGCTAGTTGAGTAGTGTGATGAAGAGTCATCACCATATGAATGAATGGGGCTGGAGGTGCAATTGAGAAGATCATTAATGGAAATTAGAAAGATAACTGGAGATAGGACAGAACCCTGAGGAACACCGGAGCTGCTAGGTTGAGGAAGTGAACGATGGCCGTCCACAACTGCAGCTATGGAACTGCAAGAAAAGAATTATAGATAAAGGCACAGATGGAGAGATATGTCTAGCGCAATGGAAAAGGTCACACTGAAATCCCGAAAGGAGAATAACTAGGAGTTAGTAAGATATGAAAGAAGATCATTATTCGAGCGACCCCTAAGGAAGCCATACTGGCGATCTGAGAGTAGATGTTGTGCGTGGATCTAGAACCAATGGAGAGAGTTGAGCACACTTAACTTCAAGGAAGCTGTGTTAGCCAAAGTGGTAATATGACCTTTCCAGGTAAAGTCAGAAGAAAAAGAAACGCATACAATATTGGTTGATTTGTGTATTGTTGACTTACGAGTAAGGGATAGTCATGTGAAAGATTGTGACGGATATGTAAATGTAGAGATTGAGTTTCGGAAGCATTGACAGTAAAAAAAAAATCTCTACTCCATTCGAAAATAGTTGAGAGATCAGATACGGCCTCATCACGTGAGTTTCGGAGTACGGTTGAGAAGATTATTAATGAATATTAGAAACATAACTGTAGACAGGACAGGACCCTGAGGAACACTGGAGTTGATATGTTGAGGAAGTGAGCGATGGTCATCCACACTCGCAGCTTTGGAACGACCAGAAAGGAAATTTGAGATATAGGCACAGACAGAGGGGTAGGAACCAAAGGCTTTCGATAAGTCTAGCACAATAAAATATATATCACCAAAGTCCAGAAAGGAGGATGGCCAAGAGTTAGTAAGAAAAATTAGATCACCAGTAGAAAAGCCATTAACCCGGAAGCTACGACATTCCTTCCGGAATGTTGTACTGGTGGGCTGCGACGTTCCTTCCGGAATATGAGATTTCAAAATAGTGGAGTGGCAAGGCAGCTACAAATTGGTTTGAAAATAGCCTTACATGGCAACTCTTGACACCACCCCTACACATACTCCGCTCACTCCCACACACACAATTACCATAGAGCCTTCATGTCCATCTCCCGCATGGCCCAATGACACAACCAGCCCTCCTTCTAGCGGTGTTAGCGGCCGTGGGAGACAAAGAGTGGCTGCCATTTATATTATATCTCCATGAGAGCAGCTCCAAGGACAAAGCCCCTGCATCGAAACAGAATGCGGTGCACGTGCCAAGAGAATATTGACCTTTGCCTTCAATGACACCATGCCCAATCCCCAGACTACAACCACTACCACCCACACCGCCTCTACTGCTGGGCCTTCTGCGGCAACAAATGACAGCTCTGGGTCCGCAGGAGGTGCGGGGGCAAGTTGGGTGGGAAGGGAAGGGAAGGGCAAGGTTTCTCAATATAAAAGTACAAAGAAAACAAGAAAACACCTCCTGGCCTTCCACCTCCATCACCAACACCACCAGCCGCGCCATCCGCAACTGCCACCGCCCTTACTTAAACGTCAAAGGGCAAGAAAACGCCTGTGAGAGTCAGGCAACACAAACCCATGACTCCCTTCAAGTAGGCCTACGACACCCTACTTTTCCCTTCTGAAGATGGGGTAAAACTTAGCCAGGACACAGGGGACTTTGACAACCCAAGGGCATATGGGTGTGGTGTTGACGGTGACAGTCAGCAGCAGAGAAGGAGCGAGACAGCTAGCTATCTGAAAGGCGGTGCTGGAGGCGACCAACATACATACCTTTGCATGGTCCGAAGGTACCAAATTTGTACCAGACTTGCACTAGTTCGATGCAAATCATTCTTTGTCAATGGAGATTGGCACTGCAATGACGATGCAAAGGTAAGTGATTTCATCTTTGCGTTCTTCGAATTGGATATTATGGCGCTCATTGTGAAGCAAACACTACTGGTGAAATGACCCCCTCATCGCCACCCCAAGTTTCAGTAAGTACATGCCTCATGACATATTTTTGTTCCTGATAATATTTATGCACTTTGCAGACAACAAAAATCCTAACAGGGATGACACATTAAAGAAAGTTTTGGAGATGTTCATCACCAGAAATACTTTTACCCATTCTCTTCAACAGTTTCCCCCCTCTCTCTCTCTCTCTCCTTCGTTCTCTTTTGCCTTTCTCTCCATCCCACGCTCCCACTTCCAGCCAAAATAAATATACCTATCTATCTATAATAAGGGGAAAATGTACAACAGAAGTAAAAAACAGAGTAGCACAAGGACGAAAGGTAGCTGGAGCAATGAAATCCTTGTTTTAGGAGTAGAAACTTGAGTATGGAAGGAGTGCGAGGATTGCATGAGGGTGTGTTGGGGCCGATATTGATGTATGGATGTGAAATTCTGGGAGTGGTGACGCAAGGCTGTGTGCTTAGCCCTTCTTTGCTATTATTCATTATACAATATTCTGTGTTCCGCTCCGATCCCCAGGAATCTTAGATACTCACTGTACGCTGATGATTGTGCGTTGTGGCATTCTTCCCGCAATGTGCAATTTTTGGCGGGGCGGATTCACTTGCCCCTTGATTCAGTCCATGTTTGGGCCTTGTGGTGGGGCTTTAAGTTTACTATTGCTAAGTATCTCGGCGTAGTATTTACTCGTAGACTTAACGTATCTAATTTGAGGATCACTTTGGATAATGAGCCGATATCTTTTCAAAATTCAGTCAAGTTCTTGGGTCTGCGCTTTGATCGCAGCCTCAATTGGAAGTCTCATGTCATTTATTTAATTAATTCTTGCAGTAAAAAGTTAAATATCCTTCAATACCTTTCTGGCCATTACTGGGGAGCCGACAGAACATCCTTACTGATGGTGTACAAGTCCCTTATTCGTTCAAAGTTCGACTATGGCTCGCAGGTGTATGGGTCGGCGTCTGCTTGTGCCTTGAGGAGGTTGAATGTGTTTCAGAATGTCTGTTTGTGTTTGTGTCTTGGGGCCCTTCGGTGTACTCGCGTGGAACGTATGGAAGTTGAAGCTAACGTGCCGCCCCTCAGTCTTCGTCGTAACCATTTGTTGCTCTCATTTGGTATCTCTCTGCACAGGAAACGATCGCTCGGCTTTCCGGCTTGTGGGATCCTCCTGCAGTACGAGCATGTGCTGCATGGGGCCCTCCAGTCGGTGGCTGTGCGTCTTCACTTCCTGACGTGTAAGATAGGTTATGACTTCAGTAATGTTGACCAGCTGGTAGTGTTAAAGATAGCACCTTGGGAACAACCCAGTGGCTCCCTTACCCCAAACGTCAAGCGACGGATCGGTCCTTATTAGCCACCTAGCTTTTTTTCATCTCTACACCGACGGCCGATGAATGAAGATGGATGAATGTGTGGATGCGTGTGTGTGGTCAAATGAATGTCGCCTCAGGTACAGTTTGCCGATCTATACATCTGTATTCACCTCTGAACATTTTGCAATTGACCGGGCCATAGATTTTGCTGAAGCTTCTCATGAAAGCTTTGTCCTTTTTTCAGATTCCAAGTCAGCCCTTCAGGCAATTGATTCATGTAGAACGGATTCTTCTGAAATCCAGGGTCGCATTATCAATAAGTTGCATTCAAGTTGCACTCTCTGATTTGGGTGCCTGGTCATTGTCGTATTTTCGGCAATGAGCAGGCTGACGCACTTGCAAAATCGGCGGTAGAACTTGACGGGCCGTGGGACGTCCTTCGGGATCTACAGTCAAGTCTCTTTTTCGGTAAGAAATCAATTAATCTTTTGTGGCAAAGTCAGTGGACCGATCTCGCTGTACATTTAGTAAAGCCGACCCTTGGTATTCGGCCCTCGGTGACCCGTCGCTCTCGGAGGGAGAAGTTTATATTACCAAGGTTAACAAAAAAAATAAGGAAAGAGTACAGGAGAGCAGTAAAAAGACGACTAGGTGGGTTCGACCTGGAAGATATGGAGGAAGTGGAGGAGATAAGCAAGGTGTTTAAGGAAGAGATCTGTGCAGCATGTGAGGAGGTGTTTGGAGTGAGGAGAAGAGGGAGGGGAGTGAAAGGTACAGCATGGTGGACAGAAGAGGTAAAAATAGCTGTAGAACAAAAGAAGAAAGCGTATAGAGAGTGGTTGGGTAGTAGAGGGAATGAAGATTTGGAGAGGCAGAAACGATCGAGGTACGTGGAGAGAAAGAGAGTGGTGAAGAGAGTAGTGAAGGAAAGTAAGAGAAGAATAGATGAGGAGTTTGGAAGGAATTTGAGTGTAAAATGGAGGGAGTGTAAGAAACTGTTCTGGAAAGAAGTCAAGAAAGTTATGGAAGGTAGCAAGGGAAACAGTGAGGGTGTGAAAGATAAGAATGGGAGAATGCTAGCCGAGAAGCAAGAGAGAGTTGAAAGATGGAGGGAGTACTTTAACGAGTTGCTAAATGTAAGGAATGAAGAGCCAGCAAACATAGTTGGATATGGTATGGGAGGGAGGAGAGGAGAAGTAGTGGAGGAGGAGGTGGGGATCAGGAGGTCAGAAATGTGGGAAGCCATGAAAAGAGTGAAGTTGGGGAAAACACCAGGAACAGATGGAGTGTGTGGGGAAATGTTGAGGTATGGTGGGGAGATAGTGATCGAATGGGTATGGAAAATGTGCAAACTAGCATGGGAGAAGGGGAATGCACCCGATGACTGGAAGACTGGCAAAATAGTCCCCCTATATAAGGGCAAAGGGGAGAGAGGAGTGTGTGGTAACCACCAAGGAATATGTCTTTTAAGCGTAGTAGGGAAGGTGTACAGTAGGGTAGTGATTGAGAGAGTGAGAGTGAGAACGGAGAAATGGATTGGCGACGAGCAAGGAGGTTTTAGGAAGGGAAGAGGATGTGTAGAACAGATTTTTACCCTGAACTGTGTTGTGGAGAAATATCTGGAGAAGCAACAAAAGGTGTATGTTGCATTTATGGACTTGGAGAAGGCCTATGACAGAGTGGATAGAGAAGGCATTTGGAAAGTACTTAGAATATACGGAGTAGATGGCAAGTTGGTGAAAGCAGTGAAGAGCATGTATGAGGGTGCAAAGGCGGCAGTACGTGTGGAGAATGAGCAGAGCGAGTTCTTTGACCTGAATGTTGGGTTGAAACAGGGGTGTGTGATGTCCCTGTGGTTGTTTACTGTATATATGGATGGAGTCATGAAAGAAATACTTGGAAGAGCAGTGGATGTTGGTGTATCGCTGAAAAGGGAAGGAAATGAGAGGAAGCTGTCTATACTGCTGTTTGCGGATGATACAGTTCTGATGAGCGATAATGAATGGGATCTGCAGGGTTTGGTAAATGAGTTTGGAACAGTGTGCGAAAAACGGAAGTTGAAGGTAAATGCGGGGAAGAGCAAGGTTATGGTCTTCGAAAGGGGTGAAGTCACAGAGTGTGAGGTGAAGTTGAACGGTCAGGCTATGGAGATCGTCAGCTCTTTTAATTAACTGGGTAGTGGGTCGAGTAAAGATGGGACTGTGGATGAGGAGGTGCGGGAGAGGGTGCAACAGTGGAAGAGGGTTGTAGGAACGTTGAAAGCAGTAACAAGTAATAGGGTGGTCAGTATGGAAGTGAAGAAGTCCTTGTATGACAGTGTGGTAACCCCGACACTAACTTACGGAAGCGAAGCATGGACGTTCGGGAAGAGACTCAGACCAAGAGTGAGAGCGGTGGAAATGAGTTACTTGTGAAGTGCGTGCGGAGTTACATGGAGGGATAGACAGACGAATGAGGAAGTAAGAAGGAGGTGTGGTGTGGAGGTAGATGTGCTGGAAAGTGTGAAAAGGAACAACTTGAGATGGTTCGGCCATATGGAACATATGGAAAGCGAGAGATTGACTAAGAGGGTGTACGAGAGCGAGGTGGAAGGACAGAGAGGGAGAGGTGCACCGAAGGAGAGGTGGAAGGATGGAGTGAGGAAGTATATGAATGAAGGCGGTGCTGGTTTGGAGGAGGGACGTCGACTGACTGGGGACAGAGGTGCTTGGGGCAGTTCGTTCGTGGCCACCCCTTCGGGAATCACAGCGTCAGGCAATAGATAGGTAGATAGAAGAATTAATTTTACTTTTCTGACTCACATTAAACCATATATCGATCGTGTATTCCCGCCGCAATGTACCACCTGTGGCGGATTTCTAACGATCACCCACATCCTTATGTCCTGTGGCAGGTTTGTGGAGGAGCGTAGGCCCTCTCCTGATGTACTGCAGGGCGAATAACGTCCCCATCAATTTGGACTCGATGTTCATGTGGTTGACAAATTGATGGCTTACCTGAAAGAGACCAATTTATTCAGAGAGTTGTAACTTGAGTTATGTTTTTGGTGGTGTTTTATTTATTTGCTATGTTCCTTTTTAGCATATGTTTATGATATTGTGTTCACTTATTGTTTATTATATTCACAGGACCTCCCATGCTGATTAGTTTGATTTGTCTTTACTTTTGTCTGTAATTCATTTTAGAGTAATATTAATTTAAGTTCTTCTTTGCTTTTCCCCCTTTGTCTTAGCATATAAAGAGGTTGAGAGTTGATGCTCTTAAGATTGTGTTTGTCCTGACACTATTCTTCTCAGCTGATGGGACCTTTATTACTTTCCTGTTGTTAATTGCTTTGGACCTGTGACTTATACTGGACTGTGATACTTGACACTATCACATTCCAGTAGTATGAGGTTCTTGGCGATTAACAATTTGCTTTAGTATGGCCTAATCATCCTGATGGGCTGATGGCCTTCCCAATCAAGTTAAACAAACAGAAATAAAACAAAGAGTTCACCCCTCACACCTGAGAAGAGTCGAAACTTGTCTGTCATTATAAAGTTAATAAACTCATCATACTACCATGTGGGTTTAATTCTCCATTCAAGGATTCACGGCATTGTGAATATATCTCTCAGTAGTGATGATGGTGACATTACTAGTAGTAGTGATGATGGTGACAGTACTATTATAGTCTATTTTATTCCAGCTGAGCCTAAATTGTCATGTTTCTATCTTTGTTACTCATCTATAAGGTAAATTTTGTAGCGAAAGATGATGGTTATTCTGAAAACTTGGCATTAATATGACACACAGCCATAGTAGTTTCATATATTTCCATTAAGTATCGATAAATCAGCTAATAAGAGATTCAATTTACGATCAGCTGGAAAAAAATTGAGTATAGTAGTGATGATGGTGATAGTAGTAGTAATGATGGTGACCGTAGAAACGATGATGGTGATAATAGTGTTGATGGTGATAGTTGTAGTGATAATTATGACAACAGTGATGATGATGGTAGTGACGATGTTGTCAGTAGTAGTTAGTGATGATGGTGAGAGTAGTAATGATGATTGTAAGATGATGGTAAGAATAGTACGTAGTGATGATAGTGATAGTTGTAGTGATAATAATGATATTAGTGATGATTGCACAATGGTTACAGTAGTAGTGATGATAGTGACTACTAGTAGTAATAATAGTAGTACTGATGGTGACTAGTTGTAATGATGGAGATAGCTTTAGTGATGATAGTGATAGTAGTAGTGATGATGCTGATTATAGAAGTGGTGATGGTAATCAATCACAAAGTTGGGTATGCCGTTTTTACTTTGGGCATAACGGCACATTTACTTTATTATCAGTTGACTAGTCAGATGAGTTAACCACTGCATAAGAAGCTAAACTCATAATTAATTCATGCACATTATATTTCTATATAAAAAATCACAGAGAGGATCAGAACTTATGTGGGCAACTGTACATACTGTGATGGGTGTCGTTCCCAGCCACGTAAGGTACATGTCTGTGGTTTGAGAGAACCATTACCACATTTTAACTAATGTTTGTTAACAGTAAATAGCCTTTTACATGTAATCTACATGTGCAGGTGTGTATTTGTGTTATTTAAAATATTAGTCACTATACAATTAGTGCCTGGTCGATATTATAATTATGATCCATTCCGTGCCTCACCAATATTGAGGGCAACCTCTGTCTGACATCTTCTTATCAATCCTCTCTGAGGAACACCATCTCTCTTCTACCAAACCTTACCTACTTTTCCTCAATGAAACCTAGTTGTTTGAGGCAGACAGTAAACGCTTCTCTGTATTATTGTACTATCTCTATCCTCAATTTAAAGCCATAGGTGGATGTTGTGTGAACGTACACAACAATCTTACTTACTGTTCCTAACTTTGACTCTTCTTAATTCTAACTCTCTGGCCTAAGCTATCCTGCCACTCTCTAACTAAATATAACTGTGTTGTTTATCTCCCCCTTCATTCTAATGACTATCCAAAATTATTTGAATATCTTACTTCTAAAGTGGAACACATTCAATCCATCTCTCCCTTCTCGGATATCTCCATCGTGGGTAATTTCAATATTAACCACTGCCAATGGCTCTCCTCTCATTTCACTGACGAACCTGGTGAACAACCCTTCATCCTTCTCTATCCTAAATGACCTAGAGCAGTTAGCTTAGCACCTTACACGTATCTGGACCACCTTGGAGATCGGTCGAACATCCTTGAATTATTTCTAACTTCTAATCCTTCTGCTTACACTGTAAATCTTCTCACTCCGTTGGGTTCCTCCGATCATTACCTTATCTCTGTTACCTGTCCTATTTCTCCAGTACAGCGTTCTGACCTCCCCAGCAGGCGGTGCTTGTGGTATTTTAGCGCTTCCAACTGGGGGGCTCTTCGGCAGTATTTCTCTTATTTTCCCTGTGATGATTTTTGCTTCCGTGGCCGAAGACCCTCCTGGAGTGCCGAGCGCATTAACTAACTCACAAAAAGCTGCCGTCCACAATAAGGAGGAGGCATACAGACGGTACCTGCGGTTTCATACTCAAGAATCTCGAAACCTTTATATAAAGTTTCTTCCCAGAATCATGCTGAAGCTATTCTTCGACTTGCCAAAAACTCTTTTATCATTAGCAAATTTCATGACCTTTTAAATTCCAGCTCTTCCCAAGCTTTCTGGCACCTAGTCTATAACTTCTCTAATTATTTTACTTCCTCGTCTTTCCTTCTTCTTTTCTACTCAGATGGCACCACCATGGCGCCACTCCTTCCTCTGATAAACCTGGACTCTTCACTTAAGCTTTTGCTAAAACTCAACCTTGGATGAATCCAATGTTGTTCTTCCTTCTCCAACACCACTCACTTATTCAGGCATAATATCATAATCTCTTTCAAAGATGTGTTTTCTGCCCTTTCTGGGCATCATACTAAGAAGGTGTACAGGCCCGATGGTGTACTAAAAAGCTGCGCTGACTCCCCGCTTAGGTAAACTCTTCCACCTTTGCTGTAACCTTTCATTCTTGCTGGATGTTTGCCTTCATTCAAGCTGTCCCCAAGAAGGGTCATTGCACTAAACCCTCCAACGACCATTCAATCGCTCTCACATCTTGCATCTCTATAGTCCTTGCATCTATTCTTAATTCAAAATCTCTTAAGCATCTGTCTTCTCATAATCTACTTTTAGATCACAATTATGGCTTCCTTAAATGCTGCTCTATTGGTACTCTCTTGGTCATCTTCCCTCCGGGACTTCGATGAGACTTTTTCTATTGCGCTAGACATATTGAAAGCCTTCGATAGAGTTAGGCACAAATAACTTATTTTCAAACTACTGTACTAGCTTTTAGCCTCTAGCTGAACATCAATACGAATAAAACAATAAAAAGTATTCCATGTACTTATCACAGAAAACTATTAAGTTTGAATGGCAAGCTCTGAGAATCAATGGCGAAACTATAGGATGTGTATCAGAAAGCATATTTCTTTGTATTATTTTTTACCATTAACTTAGATAGAAGCCTCATATTGCCGCACTCAGATTAAAATTAGCTCGTTCGTCCGGCATTATCTATACAATTAGCGGCGAAACGACTGCACCAATTGCTTCCATATTTGTTATCACAAGTACCTTACCCTTCTGGCTTCCCGCCACCAAACACCCAACCCTCAACCCCCTCCAACCACCCAGGCACCGTACGTGGGTTGACGCGTCTCTCATTGTCTGGCCACGACAAGGACTAAAACAAAAGTTTATGGTAGCGAAACTACTGCCCCAATCGCTTCCATATTCATTCCAAATGTGCTTTATCCTTCAACCGACCCCCTACCATCCTCCCACCACCCAGCTGCCACGATTGAGGTCAAACATCAGTCATTGTCCACCCACCACAGAGGAATCATGGTGCATCATCTGAAAATATTGTGTGTACCCCAGATTTTCAGAGGAAGCTGGATGAAGCCTCTATGATTTTACAAACTCTGATGCAAGTATAGTAGTAATAGTCGTTCCCTAGGCTGCCTGGCCGAATAGCCCCGAGCTTCTAAGGAAGGCCACGGCTGAAACTGGGTTTTCCCACAAAGTTCTCAAGGAGTGTGTGTTGTGTTGTTGGCGTAAGTGGTTGTGTGTTTTGCAGTATTCCATAATATGGTTGATAGTGTGCGGTGTTGTGTTGCAACCTGGACAGAGTCATCCAGCCTCTTCTGATAACTCAGAAGGGCTGGATGTTGCTCACAAAGCAGCCTAGCCACACGGGAAAGGCGGGTTTTTGAGGGATGCACTTCAGGGGGCTATGCATGTAGGTGAGTGTTGTCTTTGAGTGACTGGATGGATCGGTGAGTGATTTAAGTATTGATACGCTTCTGGAGACTGGCTTGAGGTGGGCAAGAAGGGAGTGAAGACAGTATTTGTGTATGATAACGAGTGCTTGGAGTTGTTTTGATATTTCTTGGTGTGTGTAGATGCTCTGCCATGTAGTATAGTGGGAGGAGCTGGATTGTGGAGCCTGCGGCGATAAATTGCGTGGCTCTCCTGATTTTGTGGACTTTGGTTTCCTGGTGTGGGTGGTCTGTAGGTGTGGTAGCTGAGCTGCCAGTGAATATTTTGAGGGCTTTACTCTGTATGGCCTATAGAGCGTTGTGATGTGTTTCAGAGAGGCTTGAGGCCCAAGCAGGGCTAGTATATTCCATCACTGAATATATATATTGTTTGTATACTGTGGTGGTAGTTTCTTTGTTATGTCCAAATGTTGTGTAGGCAAGTGCCTTGAGGGCGTTTAGTCTTGGTGTCAGTTTGTTTTTTATGGTTGTAAAATGTTGTTTAAATGACATTGATGGATCATATGTTACACCAAGGATTTTGTGTGTATGTGTGGTATGGGGAAGTTTTCTAAGGTGAGGTGAAGGATATGACTATGTTCTACTGTCCAGTTTGTGAGAAGGGTCTCTCTAGATTTGGCAGGAGCTAGCTGAGTTTGTTTGCGGTGAACCAGTCGTGTAGTATGTTGAGGTGGAGTTGTGTGGTTGTGTTTGCGTCTCGATGTGTACATGTGAGTATTATGTCGTCTGTGTAAGAGGCTGTGTGTTTCTGGGGTGTGTGGGGTATTGTTAAGTTGTGCATGTATAGATTGAAAAGTGTTGATGACAAGGACTCCATTTGTCAAATCTCTGATGTTCAATGACTGGCCAGCAAATCTTACATAAGCAGGTCTAGACCGCCTGCTAGATAGTTGGCCAGTTATTATTTTGTGTTATTGTGTGTTGAGAATTTTGTTTGTAAGGTTGTGGTGGGGAATGGAATCCAAAGCTTTACTAATGTCAATTGTAACAAGAAGTGTTCTGTGTGGTGGCCTAGCCGAATTGATGGCATAACAAAACGTTTTATGTGAGGTCTGTATGAAGTGTGTTTGTGGAGTGTAGTGACCTAAAGCCGTGTTGTGATGTAGGTAGGGGAAGGTGAGGTGTGGTTAGTTGTAATATGAGGCGTTCGGTGGCTTTTGAGGTGGTGCAAAGTTGAGTGATGGGGCGGTGTAAGGAGGGTAGCATGGGTTTTTTGTTTGGTTTGGGGATTGTGATGATGACACCATGTATTCAGATGTTGGATATTATGTTTTGTGAAGTTTGATATGTTGGTTAGTGCTTGAATGCTGTGGTGGGGTAAAGAACTCCTTGAGGCGGTTGAGCACACCCAGCCTTTGGGAAGCCGTTTTAGCAAGAGTGGTAATATGGGCTTTCCAATAGAGATAAGAAGAAAACGATACACCGAGAATACTAAGAGAAGATGAAGGGTTGATTTTTGTATTGTTGAAGTATAAGGGATATGTCCTCTGGGAGCTCACTGCGGGTAGATAGATGAAGAAATTGGGTTATGGAATCATTGAAAGCAACAAGGTTTTCTGTGCCCTAATTGGAAATGGTAGGTAGATTAGAAGATAAGTGTTCTATGGCTTCATCACGTTTGTTTTTGAGGGGGGCGTTCTGGAAAACTAGTTGAAAAGGTAAAGTTGTCAGCATATGAATCGATAGGACTGGATGTACCGTTGAGAAGATCATTAATGATTATGAAAAGGAGAATTGGAGATACGACAGAACCCTGAGTAACACCGGAGTTTATAGGATGAGGAAGTGAATGATGGCCGTCCACAACCGCAGCTATGGAACGAACAGAAAGGAAATTAGAGATAAAGGCACAGATGGAGGTATATAAACCAAAGGAAGGTAGTTTAGAAATTAGAGATTTGTACTAAACTCTATCGAAGGCCTTCGATATGTCTAAAGCAATAGAAAATGTCTCACCGAAGTCTCGAAAGGAGGATGACCAAGAGTTAGTAAGATATGAAAGAAGATCACCAGTAGAACCATACTGGCGATCTGAGAGTAGATTTTGAGAAAATAAATGCTTAAGAAATGTTGAAGTAAGAATAGTTTAAAAAACTTTGGAAGTACCAGAAATGAGAGCAATTGGATGATAGTTGGAGGGTTGAGAGCAGTCACCCTTCTTTGGGACGAGGTTGAATGAGAACAAACTTCCAGCAAGAAGGGAAGTTGCTAGAGGAGAGACAGAGACGGAACAGATTGCCTAGGCAGGAAGTCAGCACGGAAGCACAGTTTTTGAGTACAACAGGAGGAACACCATCCGTTCCGTACACCTTAATATTAAGCCCAGAGAGGGTACAAAGTACATCTTTATAAGAGATTAGGATATTAGGCATAAGAAGGAGAGAGTGGGTGGAATAGCACTGAAATTATTTAAGGTGGAATTCTGAACGAAAGTTTGGGTGAAGAGTTCAGCTTTGTCAGAGGAAGAACAAATGGTGGTGCTGTCAGAATGGAAAGGGGGAATGAAAGACGAGGAAGAAACATTGTTGGATAGGTTTTTGCCTAGATCCCAAAAAGGTTGGAAAGAGCTAGAGTTTGATTGTTCAGTGCATTTATTATTGATGAAAGAGTATTTGGCGAGTCGAAGAACAGATTTGGCTTGATTCCAGGCAAAATTATAGGAAGAATGCGATTTTGAGTTTGAAAGCAACTGTACCATTTGAACGCTTCCTCCTTATTGTGGACAGAAGTAGAACAAGCGTGAGTAAACAAATATT
Organism: Paralithodes platypus; assembly: GCA_032716605.1. NCBI lineage: Eukaryota > Metazoa > Arthropoda > Malacostraca > Decapoda > Lithodidae > Paralithodes > Paralithodes platypus. The sequence goes on from CM064507.1 coordinate 20,076,793, forward strand.
TTTTAGCATTAGACTGAGAGAATGAAAATAGAATGAATGCCTCCATGCACGAAAGGATTACCTCGGTAATGTGTCAGCTCGAACCTCGGGTCCTCGGCCATAGAAGCAAAATTTGGTCCATGGGAAATCAAAGAGCTTCCCAGTCGGCAGTGCCAAAGTGGCACAAGCGCCGCCGGCTGGTAATATCGGGTGGCCGTACTGGAGAGATAGGACAGGTGACTGCGAGAGATAAGTTTATGGTTGGAGGAGCCCAAAGGAGAGAAAATAACGACAATATAAGCGGCAGGGTTAGAATTAAGAAACAAGTCAAGAATGTTGGGCCAATCTCTGAAGTGATTGGGGATACGGGTGGGTTGCTGAACCAACTGCTCTAGGTCATATAGATAGAAGGATGTACGCTTGTTCACCAGATTGGTCAGTGGAATGAGAGGAGAGCCATTGGCGGAGGTGAATGTTGAAATCTCCTAAGATGGAGATTTCTGAGAAAGGAGAGATGGATAGAATGTGTTCCACTTTAGAGTTTAGATAGTCAAAGAATTGGGGAAAATCAGTAGAGTTAGGGAAAAGATAAACAGCACAGTCATATTTAGTATGAGAGTGACAGGATAGTTTGAGCCATGTATGTACTGTATGTATGTATGTATATACTTAGGCACATACCCCATGGCTGGGGTATGTGCCCGAACAAAAACAACATTTAATATTTCAATTCTTATGATGCTGGGCCATTTTCGCGTTCCTTCGCCCCTTTCTCTGACATAAAGTTGAGAATTGAGAGGAGTTGAAGTCAGGAACACGAGAGCAAGTGGGTTTGTTGTGTACACATACACAACAACCGCCTTTGGCTTTCAAACTGAGACAGATAATGTAGGAGAATACAGAGAAGGGGCTGATGGAAGTTGCTTCAGACACCTGAGTGTCAGTGAGGAAAAGAAGATCAGGTTTGTTAGAGGAGAGGTGGTGTTCGACAGAAGGAAAGCTAGAGGAAAGGATGTGAATGTTGCAAAATTTGATAGTAAGAGAGACAGGCCGTGGTCCAGAGCATTTTGAACGGTCGTTTGGTGAAGGTCAGTTAACCCTTTCCTTACCGAGAATGTATTTTGTGTTATTCCAGCTATATTTAGACGATTTTATTCAGCTTGGAAGGAAACCGTGGTATTAAAAATTAGTAACCAAGATAGTTTGAAGCCCTTTAATTGCTACACGTTCTCCCTAAGCTGGACAAAATCGTATAATATTATCCAGATTATAATTACAAGGACAACTCGGTACTAAAGAGGTTAATGATGGGGCAATTTTTGTTCCCCCCCCCCCCCTTATTCCCAGGGGACTCTAGGGCAACTTTCTTTTTTTACATCATGTTATTCGCTCATTTTTATTTTTATTTTTTAAGTATTGGAAAGAAGTGTAGTGTTCTTGTTTAGTGTAGTGAGATGGATAGGTAAAGGAAGTGTTTGTGAGAGCTAGCTCGATTACTCTCTGTGTGAATGAAACGCAAACAAAAACAGTAAGGGAGGCTAGACAAGTGAAATAGGGGTTCCAGCAAATCCTTATCACATGCCTATGAGGTCTCCCCTGGGTATTGCCCGGCTTGGTTGGTGTGTACAATCTCCCCCGATAGAGCTCTGAGGAGCACTGATTTTTGTAATAGCGGTAGAAGAGCGAGAGAGATGCAACATTGTGGCAAAGAGAGAGCTATTGCAGATAATTGGTGAGTGGACGTGAGTTAATGAAACGAATGGCTTTCATTTCTACTTTGTCTAGAAGTGTTGTGTAAGAGGATCCTACCCACACACGCGAACAATGCTTACTACATGGACGCACTGTGCCCATGTACAGAGCAAGAAGCTGTGCAGGGTTAAAGAACCCCCGGAGGGAGTTGAGAGCACCCAGCTGCTGGGGAGCTGCTTTAGCAGAGTGGTAATATGGTCTTTCCAAGAGATATAAGAAGAAAAAGAGACACCGAGACTATGAAGAGAAGATGAATGGTTTATTTTGCTTATGTTGAAGAGTAAGTGATAGTCTTATGGAAGGTTGTGACGAGTAGACAGATAGAGAAATTGAGTTTTGGAAGCATTGAAAGTAATAAGGCTTTTTCTGCCCTAATCAGAGATAGTATACAAATCAGAAGGAAGGTGTGCTATGGCATCCTCATGTGAGTTTTGAAGTAACTGCTGGGAAGAATGTTGTGGAAAGCTAGTTGAGTAGTGTGATGAAGAGTCATCAGCATATGAATGAATGGGGCTGGAGGTGCAATTGAGAAGATCATTAATGGAAATTAGAAAGATAACTGGAGATAGGACAGAACCCTGAGGAACACCGGAGCTGCTAGGTTGAGGAAGTGAACGATGGCCGTCCACAACCGCAGCTATGGAACTGCAAGAAAGGAATTATAGATAAAGGCACAGATGGAGAGATATGTCTAGCGCAATAGAAAAGGTCACACTGAAATCCCGAAAGGAGAATAACTAAGAATTAGTAAGATATGAAAGAAGATCATCATTCGAGCGACCCTTAAGGAAGCCATACTGGCGATCTGAGAGTAGATGTTGTGCGTGGATCTAGAACCCATGGAGAGAGTTGAGCACACTTAACTTCAAGGAAGCTGTGTTAGCCAAAGTTGTAATATGGCCTTTCCAGGTAAAGTCAGAAGAAAAAGAAATGCATAGAAATATTGTTTGATTTGTGTATTGTTGACTTACGAGTAAGGGATAGTCATGTGGAAGATTGTGACGGATATATAAATGTAGAAATTGAGTTTCGGAAGCATTGACAGTAAACAAATTCTCTCTAACCCATTCAAAAATAGTTGAGAGATCAGATACGGCCTCATCACGTGAGTTTCGGAGTAATTACATGGTGGGTCGTTGCAGAAAACACGTTGAATAAGTGTAAGGTAGAGTTATCAGCATATGAGTGGATAGAGCTAGAGGTACAGTTGAGAATATCATTAATGAATATTAGAAACATGGCCATCCACACTCGCAGCATTGGAACGACCAGAAAGGAAATTTGAGATATAGGTACAGACAGAGGGGTAGGAACCGAAGGCTTTCGATAAGTCTAGCACAATAAAATATATATCACCAAAGTCCAGAAAGGAGGATGGCCAAGAGTTAATAAGAAAAATTAGATCACCAGTAGAAAAGCCATTAACCCGGAAGCTACGACATTCCTTCCGGAATGTTGTACTGGTGGGCTGCGACGTTCCTTCCGGAATATGAGATTTCAAAATAGTGGAGTGGCAAGGCAGCTACAAATTGGTTTGAAAATAGTCTTACATGGCAACTGTTGACCCCACCCCTACACATACTCCGCTCGCCCCCACACACACAATTACCATAGAGCCTTCATGTCCATCTCCCGCATGGCCCAATGACACAACCAGCCCTCCTTCTAGCGGTGTTAGCAGCCGTGGGAGACAAAGAGTGGCTGCCATTTATATTATATCTCCATGAGAGCAGCTCCAAGGACAAAGCCCCTGCATCAAAACAGGCATGTAAGGCACGTGCAAAATGCGGTGCAGGTGCCAAGAGAATATTGACCTTTGCCTTCAATGACACCATGCCCAATCCCCAGACTACAACCAATACCACCCATACCGCATCTACTGCTGGGCCTTCTGCAGCTCTGGGTCCGCAGGAGGTGCGGGGACAAGTGGGGTGGGAAGGGAAGGGAAGGGCAAGGTTTCTCAATATAAAAGTACAAAGAAAACAAGAAAACACCTCCTGGCCTTCCACCTCCATCACCAACACCACCAGCCGCGCCATCCGCAACTGCCACCGCCCTTACTTAAACGTCAAAGGGCAAGAAAACGCCTGTGAGAGTCAGGCAACACAAACCCCTGACTCCCTTCAAGTAGGCCTACGACACCCTACTTTTCCCTTCTGAAGATGGGGTAAAACCTAGCCAGGACACAGGGGACTTTGACAACCCAAGGGCATATGGGTGTGGTGTTGACAGCGACAGTCAGCAGCAGAGAAGGAGCGAGACAGCTAGCTATCTGAAAGGCGGTGCTGGAGGCGACCAACATACATACCTTTGCATGGTCCGAAGGTACCAATTTTGTACCAGACTTGCACTAGTTCGATGCAAATAATTCTTTGTCAATGGAGATTGGCACTGCAATGACGATGCAAAGGTAACTGATTTCATATTTGCGTTCTTCGAATTGGATATTATGGCGCTCATTGTGAAGCAAACACTACTGGTGAAATGACCCCCTCATCGCCACCCCAAGTTTCAGTAAGTACATGCCTCATGACATATTTTTGTTCCTGATAAGATTTATGCACTTTGCAGACAACAAAAATCCTAACAGGGATGACACAATAAAGAAAGTTTGGGAGATGTTCATCACCAGAAATACTTTTACCCCATTCTCTTCAACAGTTTCCCCCCCTCTCTCTCTCTCTCTCCTTCGTTCTCTCTTGCCTTTCTCTCCATCCAACGCTCCCACTTCCAGCCAAAATAAATATACCTATCTATCTATAATAAGGGGAAACTGTACAACAGGAGTAGAAAATAGAGTAGCACAAGGACGAAAGGTAGCTGGAGCAATGAAAGCCTTGTTTAGGAGTAGAAACTTGAGTATGGAAGGAATGCGAGGATTGCATTAGGGTGTGTTGGGGCCGATATTGATGTATGGATGTGAAATTCTGGGTGTGGTGCCGCAAGGCTGTGTGCTTAGCCCTTCTTTGTTTTTATTCATTATACAATATTATTCTGTGTTCCGCTCCGATCCCCAGGAATCTTAGATACTCACTGTACGCTGATGATTGTGCATTGTGGCATTCTTCCCGCAATGTGCAATTTTTGGCGGGGCGTATTCACGTGGCCCTTGATTCCGTCCATTTTTGGGCCTTGTGGTGGGGCTTTAAGTTTACCATTGCTAAGTGTGTTGGCGTAGTATTTACTCGTAGACTTAACGTATCTAATTTGAGCATCACTTTGGATAATGAGCCGATTTCTTTTCAAAATTCAGTCAAGTTCTTGGGTCTGCGCATTGATCGCAGGCTCAATTGGAAGTCTCATGTCATTTATTTAATTAATTCTTGCAGTAAAAAGTTAAATATACTTAAATACCTTTCTGGCCATTACTGGGGAGCCGACAGAACATCCTTACTGATGGTGTACAAGTCCCTTATTCGTTCAAAGTTCGACTATGGCTCGCAGGTGTACGGGTCGGCGTCTGCTTGTGCCTTGAGGAGGTTGAATGTGTTTCAGAATGTCTGTTTGTGTTTGTGTCTTGGGGCCCTTCGGTGTACTCGCATGGAACGTATGGAAGTTGAAGCTAACATGCCGCCCCTCAGTCTTCGTCGTAACCATATGTTGCTTTCGTTTGGTATCTCTCTGCACAGGAAACGATCGCTCGGCCTTCCGGCTTGTGGGATCCTCCTGCAGTACGACCATGTGCTGCATGGGGCCCTCCAGTCGATGGCTGTGCGTCTTCACTTCCTGATGTGTAAGATAGGTTATGACTTCAGTAATGTTGACCAGCTGGTAGTGTTAAAGATAGTGCCTTGGGAACATCCCAGTGGCTCCCTTCCCCCAAACGTCAAGCGCCGGATCGGTCCTTATTTCCACCTAGCTTTTTTTCACCTCTCCACCGACGGTTCTAAGATGGATGAATGTGTGGGTGCGTGTGTGTGGTCAACTGAATGTCGCCTCAGGTACAGTTTGCCGATCTATACGTCTGTATTCACCTCTATACTTTTTGCTATTGACCGGGCCATAGATTTTGCTGAAGCTTCTCATGAAAGCTTTGTCCTTTTTTCAGATTCCAAGTCAGCCCTTCAGGCAATTGATTCATGTAGAACGAATTCTTCTGAAATCCAGGGTCGCATTATCAATAAGTTGCATTCAAGTTGCACTCTCTGATTTGGGTGCCGGGTCATTGACGTATTTTCGGCAATGAGCAGGCTGACGCACTTGCAAAATCGGCAGTAGAACTTGAGGAGCCGTGGGACGTCCATCAGGATCTACAGTCAAGTCTCTCTTTCGGTAAGAAATCAATTAATCTTTTGTGGCAAAGTCAGTGGACCGATCTCGCTGTACATTCAGTAAAGCCGACCCTTGGTGACCCGTCGCTCTCGGAGGGAGGAGTTTATATTACAAAGGTTAAGAAATCAGGAAAGAGTACAGGAGAGCAGTAAAAAGATGACTAGGTGGGTTCGACCTGGAAGATATGGAGGAAGTGGAGGAGATACGCAAGGTGTTTAACACCTTAAGAGCGGCCTATGCGGTTTATTTATATGTACCGCCCAGCGGGGTGTTTTTAGCCAAAATAGGGCTGCTTACGTGATCATTTTCATGCCTAAATAAGACCCAGAACGTAAAACAAGTACCTATCCCTGAAAGGGCATAAACAGAGCTTTCGAATGACACCATAACGATCCTTTTATGATGGTTAGTTTTCTTGCAATAACCGTGCAACGCGAGTGCAAAAAGCATGTAATTCGGTACTTTCCCCATATAATTCAGTATGTAGCGAGTGAGAGAGGGAGGGGGGAGCTGAGATTCGTGTCAGTAGGTTCGCCGCGGTGGTCTGGAGCAGTCATACGCTCGCTAGTCTCCTGCCACCACTTGTCTCTCTCTCTCAGCAACATTACGTGCTGAAATTGCCACTCGACCTATGTCGAGCGCCGCCACATAGTCCAGCTTTATTAAATACGACTTATGTGGTGAGCCGCTAATTAAGGGTTAAGGAAGAGATCTGTGCAGCATGTGAGGAGGTGTGTGGAGTGAGTAGAAGAGGGAGGGGAGTGAAAGGTACAGCATGGTGGACATAAGAGGTAAAAATAGCTGTAGAAGAAAAGAAGAAAGCGTATAGAGAGTGGTTGGGTAGTAGAGGGAATGAAGATTTGGAGAGGCAGAAACGAGCGAGGTATGTGGAGAGAAAGAGAGTGGTGAAGAGAGTAGTGAAGGAAAGTAAGAGAAGAATAGATGAGGAATTTGGAAGGAATTTGAGTGTAAAATGGATGGAGTGTAAGAAACTGTTCTGGAAAGAAGTCAAGAATTAGGGAAGGTAGCAAGGGAAACAGTAAGGTGTGAAAGATAAGAATGAGAGAATGCTAGCCGAGATGCAAGAGAGAGTCGAAAGATGGAGGGAGTACTTTAACGAGTTGCTAAATGTAAGGAATGAAGAGCCAGCAAACATAGTTGGATATGGTATGGGAAGGAGGAGAGGAGAAGTAGTGGAGGAGAAGGTGGGGATCAGGAGGTCAGAAATGTGGGAAGCCATGAAAAGAGTGAAGTTGGGGAAAACACCAGGAACAGATGGAGTGTGTGGGAAAATGTTGACATATGGTGGGGAGATAGTGATTGAATGGGTATGGAACATGTGCAAACTAGCATGGGAGAAGGGGAATGCACCCGATGACTGGAAGACTGGCATAATAGTCCCCCTATATAAGGGCAAAGGGGAGAGGAGTGTGTGGTAACCACCGAGGAATATGTCTTTTAAGCGTAGTAGGGAAGGTGTAAAGTAGGGTAGTGATTGAGAGAGTGAGTGAGAGAACAGAGAAATGGATAGGCGACGAGCAGGGAGGTTTTAGGAAGGGAAGAGGATGTGTAGAACAGATTTTTACCCTGAACTGTGTTGTGGAGAAATATCTGGAGAAGCAACAAAAGGTGTATGTTGCCTTTATGGACTTGGAGAAGGCCAATGACAGAGTGGATAGAGAAGGCATGTGGAAAGTACTTAGAAAATACGGAGTAGATGGCAAGTTGGTGAAAGCAGTGAAGAGCATGTATGAGGGTGCAAAGGCGGCAGTACATGTGGAGAATGAGCAGAGCGGGTGTCGACTGACTGGGGACAGAGGTGCATGGGGGCAGTTCGTTCGTGGCCACCCCTTCGGGGATCACAGCGTCAGGCAATATAGATAGATAGAAGAATGAATTTTACTTTTCTGACTCACATGAAACCATATATCGACCGTGTATTCCCGCCGCAATGTACAAAGGTACAAAGGAAATCAAGCAACAACAGGTCTAGTGACCCTTCTAGGCTGCTTGTCCTCCAAAACACTGAGGATCAAGTGTCCAAACAGTGGTTTAGAGTGGGTAAGGGATCATTGGAAAGGGAACTACTGCCCTGGAACTAATGTCCGTGGCAGGATTAGGAAGTTAGTAGCGGACAGATGGGTTAGTAACTGATGGGAGGATAAAATAAAGTTATTAATTTACAAACGCAGTCAGTTGCGGGTTTGATGCGAGATATTTGTCTAGGCGAAGTTTAAATGAATCAACGGTGCTGCAGTCTATGACATCTCGGGAAGCCCATTCCATAAGTTGACAACTCGATTGAAGAAGAAATTCTTAGCTTCGTGTGAGTTAAAAGATTTACCAATAATTTTGCAACCGTTTCCCCGCGTGTAATTAGATTGGTCGATAGTGAAGTACTTACTACAGTTCATATTGTCGATGCCTTTGATGATTTTGAACACTTGAATTAAGTTGCCTCTTAACCTCTCCGCGGCGCACAGGGGGTTTTCTACAGGGTAAGACTGTGCGCACCTATGATGATTTTGGGACCTATTGCCAATTTCGATAAAAAGTACATCATCGTGTAGGGAATGTTTGCGTGCATCGGCCCATATATATTTGACCCCCCAAAAAATGTCTGGGGGGGGTAGGGGAACGGTCCGTAGTTGAAAAATGTGGAGCGAATGGCACCGCGCGGCTAGATTGTCATCGAGCGGCGAGATTTCCCTGCCGAATATTTACGCGCGCAGGGGATAGAAGGAGAGGGAGGAGGGGGTGGGTTACCGCGTATTATCACGTATATCTCCTTTTTCGAGCCCTTTTAGGCTATTTAGAGTATGTATACGTGTGTAGGGCACCCATATAACAATGAATATGCCTCATAGTGACCAAAAATTGCAATATATAAGGGAATTATAAGAGAATATTTAGGCGGGAATGAAGATGTGTTGGAGGTTTGGCGGCAATTTATGAGCTGAGAGTGTGGTTTACGCCATACATATCACGTATATCTTGTATGTAGAGCACTGTCACGCTATAATACAGACTTGTACGTATGTATACGTGCCATATATCAAAATATATACCGCATATAAACCAATTCATGCGATATTTACGCACATTATCAATGAGTTTCTATGCGTGAACCAAGGTGTGAGTGAGTTGTGGTGGTAATGAAAGTGGGAGAGGGTGTGTTACGCCATAAATATCACGTCAATCTTGTATTTAGAGCACTCTCATGCTATAATAAAGACGTGTACATATGTAGGCGTCCCATATAACAAGGAATATACCGCATATAGCCCAATTGATGCGATATTTACGTAAATTGTGAATGTGTTTCTAGCAGACGGAAGCCTGAAAGGGGGGGTTGGGGGTGGGTGGGTGGGAGGGAGGCATGCAGGGGTGCAGTGAGTGAGTGAGTCGTGGAGAGATGGAAGTCAGGCAGATCTCTAGATAGATAACCAGCTTAGTGATAATTGTGGAGGCGCCCCAGGCGTATTGATGTTTGGTATTTTGACCCTTATGTCTACCAGATGGCTGGTGTTCGTTGCCATCAACAGGTCTACAATAACATGAGTCAGGAATGGAGAGAGAGAGAGAGAGAGAAACTGAGACATGCGTATGTCGTACGTATAAATGGACTTCAGAATTGCATTTTTATGCAAGCAGACATTGCATTTTAGACACATGTGAAGTACCACAGAAACATGTAGGCCATTGACTGTAAATAAAGTACTATATTTATAGACCACCAGCGACGGTGCTGAGTCAACACAGGCAGATTGCCTGTTGTGATAGAGGGCTAAATATAGACTGGTGTCTCCTTACACCTGCGAAAGGGTAGATTGCCACCAGAGAAACGTTTACTTATTTATTTCGAAGTAATATGCAATCTAAATGTATATTCGAGACCTACTGCAAGTATTTGTATGACAGTCATGACTATGTATAATCCAATATACGCGCGTAGGCGAGACATAAGAAAGCTGGTTGAGCAATTTTCGACACCCACACAGTTATTATTCATTTTTATTTACAATATTATACAATACAAATGTATTTGTGAAGAGTATTTTATCCATTATTGTATTTATACCAATTTTGTTCCCAGACAGAGCTGCTGTAGCTGGAGAATCAAGGAGCGGCAAGGGTCACCTCGTGACCGCGTGACCGTGTGAAAATGAGTGGAGTCACACTGAGAGGGGCAATTTTGCTGAGTGTTTGGGCAATTTTTGACAGAATAAAGTTATATAATTACTAATTCTTGACAGAGACAAACTATTATAAACCTTGGCATGATATAATTGATAATCCCATCAATTTACAAACGTAAATTGGTGGGATAATTCATTTTTTTTTGTATATTGTCATTTCGATTGTAGACACGAAGTTTTGAGTGATATTTGGTATGAGCTCCTGTGGCATGGTTGGTAAGGTCGCGGACTGGAAAACTCAAAGTGTCGTAGGGTAGTGGGATCGAATCCAGGAGGGGGTTATGGGGAAGGTTTTATATTGTCTAGAAAAAAATTATAAATTTTTTTTTTACAAGATCATGCCATTGTATTCAAACAATATGAAATATTCATAGAATATATCATATTGTAAGAATACAATGACATGACCTTGTTTTCTTTTTTTCTTTTTTTATTGTTTTATTTTATTATCATAGTAGGTTTGACATGATTTATTGAAACATATTTATTTTTGTACAATTCATTTGAGGTAAGAAAATAATTATATACACATTACTTAGGCTAATAACAAACATATGTATTGATATACTAAAAAAATAAGGCATATTACATGTAAATCTTTGAAACTTATAAACTAAATAATGAAACATACAATTATATAATGTAAAAGCTATATCACAGGGACATCTTTGGAACTTATACATTATATAATATATATGTTACATTATGAGGTAGCGTGATCAATTAGGTCAGGTCAGGTAAGGTAGGGCGCGAGTCCAGGGCAGGGCAGGGCAGGAGGCGAGTCCAGGGCAGGGCACGGGGCGAGTCCAGGGCAGGGCAGGGCAGGGGCCGACACTCAGTAGTTCTTGAAGGTGTGGTAGTCCCTGAAGCAGTCACCCAGGCAGAGTGCAACTTTGCACTCGGCGCACATTGAGGTGACTCTTTTGGTTACATGGGGTTTCCTCACACTGGAGCTGCAGACGGTGCACTGCACCTGCCTGTGACGAGTGCCAATCAGCTCGGTGTTGGTTGTGTAGTGTCTTTCGACACCCAGCTGGATGCGGTCAGGAACGTGATCCCCACGCCATGCCGTACGTCTGTGAGTGGTGGTGCCATACTTCTCCAGGAGTTGGTAGGAGACGTTGTACACGAACTCCCGGAATTTCAGCTTCTGGTTTGGGGCCATATCCTTCTTAGGTGGAGGAAGAGCTTGTGATACCACTTCACAGTCTTCCTCAGACACTCAACGCCTGACAGCTGACAGTCAGACTTGTCCACCAGGCGCATGTTTTTGGTGTAGTCCACTACCATGTCGGGCTTGTAGATTGTCTTCCTGGTTTGGTAGTGGATTTTGCCAGAATCCACCTGGGCACCTGTGTGGACGGTGGAAAGCAGGTGGACGTCTCGCTTATCCTTCCACTTCAGGGCTATCAGTTTCCCACACTTCTCGAGCTGCTTGTATTTCTGCCCCTTTCGTCGCCTTCTTCGCACATGCCTCTCGCGGTGTTCCTGGGCCAGGTCGTCTTCTGAAGGTGTGTCACTGGAGGAGGCATCTGTGAGAGGAATGACATCACCTGTGAACTTTGGCATAAACTTTCTTGTCTTTCTGACAGTCCCACATGACCCCGTTTGGTTGTCATAAAGAAACTGGCAGAGAGCAGGAGAAGTATACCAGTTGTCAGTGTAGATGATGTGGCCTTTGCCCAGGTAAGGTGCCAACATTTTCCTGACGATGGCACCTGACATGCCCATGGGATCATTGGCAGCGGCTTTCGGTACGTCAATGTCAGTTCCTGTATACACGATCATGTCAAGCACTATTCCAGTTTCACAGTCGCACAACACGAAGAGCTTGATTCCGAACCTATGCCTCTTCAAGGGGATATACTGCTTGAAAACAAGACGTCCTTTGAAGAGCACGAGCGACTCATCAATCACCAAATTGAGGAAGGGGTAAAAGTATTTCCTATACCTCTCCAACAACATGGTGAACACATCCCGAACTTTCCATATCCTGTCAATCCTGTTAGGATTTTCGTTGTCTGCAAAGTGCATAAATCTTAGCAGCAACAAAAATCTGTCACGAGTCATGAACTTATTGAAAGTTGGGGTGGCGATGAGAGGGTCGTGCTTCCAATAGTGTTGCAACACATGCTTCTTGATCAGAGGCATGAGGAACAACAAGGCAAAGAACGTCAGAAATTCTTCCACAGTCGTATCCACCCAGCCTCGTATTCTCGCTTTTGGAGAAAGGACGTCCAATCTGCCAAACACCCACCTGTAGTAGGCGTTTGTTTGGGCAACGATGTACGTCATTACCTCCATGTCGAAAAAAGCGAGGAAGAAGTCGCTTTCGTTCGCTTGATCATCACAGGGCCAGTCGTCAGTTGTTCCTGACGTCCCAGGATTGAACTGGGGCACGTCAGGTACAAAATTGACCCCGTCAGACCAATCGAACGAAGGCATGCCAGGGATCGGAATGTCGTCTGCGTCTGCTTCTGCGTCTGAAATATCGCTTCCATGGTCGCGATACAGCACTTCATCATCATTACCCTCCTCTTCACTTGACAGACGATGCCCTTCCTCGTTTTCGTCACCGACGTCGGACTCACTCCCACTGTCCACTCCCAAATCCCCCCACCCTTGGTCCCGTGCTAGGGCTTCGTCGTCGAAACCCGGGCTGCCAATGTCCTGCGAATCACCATCAAACAGCAGGGCGGCATACTTAGATGGTGTAAGAGTTTTCCGGGTCACTTTGGCACGTGCGGGAGTCTTATGGACAGGGACAGCAGAGGTGGTGGCAGGGGCGGCGGCAGGGGCGGCGGCGGCAGGGGCAGCAGTGGTGCGTGGCCTTGATGGCAAGATGATGGTGGTGCCTGTCGCCCTTCTCTCTGTTCCTTGGGCAGGGGCGGCATGGGCGGCAGGGGCAACAGGGGCAGCAGGGCCGGCAGGGACACCAGGGCCAGCAGTCGCTTTCCCAGTCGCTTTCCCCTTCCCCTTCCCTGTTCCTTGGGCAGGGGCGGCAGGGGCGGCAGGGGCGGCAGGGGCAGCAGGGCAGGCAGGGACACCAGGGCCAGCAGTCGCTTTCCCAGTCGCTTTCCCTCTCCCTTTCCCCTTCCCCTTCCCTGTTCCTTGGGCAGGGGCGGCAGGGGCGGCAGGGGCAGCAGGGGCGGCAGGGGCGGCAGGGGCAGCAGGGGCGGCAGGGGCAGCCGGGCCAGGGGCGGCTGGTGGTGTTGGTGGTGGTAGGGGCACTGTGGCTGGCGTACGGGTTCTTTTCCCTACGCCCGTGCCTTTCATTTTTCCTGCCCCCGCAGGTAATGCAGCCCTAGGGCGGCCTCCTGCGTCGCTGGTACCAGTGGCAGGGGTGGCAGGGGTGGCAGTGGTGGCAGTGGTGGTGGTAGTGGTTGTTGCAGTGGCCTGGGTCGTGGTGGCAGTGTCCCGAAAGACCAATGACCTCTGTGCCATTGCCCTGCTTGCACGTGTTTTACGTGCTTTTGGTGCTGGTGATTCGTCCTCTGAGCTGTAGGGCGTGTCGTACTGGTAGCTAGGGTCTTTGGCAGCCACCCTCTGCCTTCCACGGCGGCTAACACCACCAGAAGGAGGGCTGGTTGTGTCATCAGGGAGCGAGCGTGAGGGACGTGTAGGCTCCATGACTAGTGCGTGGTTACTGGCGCGGTGGTGCTTGCACGAGTGCGGGGCGAGCGTTTGGCGGGGTGGTATCGAGAGTTGACATGTAGTACTATACCCACACCAATTTTCAGCCGCCTGGCTATAAACGCGCGGTTTTGGTACGTGTTCAAAGTCTCTGCTCTTAAGAGTCTCCCCGCAGTGCGCCGGGGGAACTCTTAAGAGTCTCCCCGCAGCTCCCGGGTTAATATAGATTTAATTTTCTAAGACGCTCCTCGTACTGTTTGTTCTTTAGGCTAGGTATCATTTTGGTAACTCTACGTTGAACTCGTTCTAGCTTGTCTATATCTTTTTGGTAATAAGGGTACCAGGATTGAACGCAGTATTCCAGAAGAGGGCGGACTAAGGAATTGTAAAGGGTTAGGATAACGTCTTTGGATTTATGCTCAAATGACCTGCCTATAAAGCCAATTATTTTGTTTGCCTTCTTAACAACTTCTGAACATTGTTGACTCGGTTTTAGGTTACTCGATATTGTTACTCCCAGATTGGTTTCTCTGTTTACAATCTTAAGCTGATTGCCATTCATCAAATAGTTTGCTTTCTCATTTTGGTATCCGATATGTAGTACTTTACATTTATCCGCATTGAAACTCATTTGCCAAATTTGGGCCCAACATGACAACTTATCTAGATTGTGTTGCATATCGTCAACTTGTTCTTTTGAGAGTACGCTATTTGCAATTTTTGTATCGTCAGTAAATTTTGAGATTGTACAGGTGAGACCCTCATCTATGTCGTTGATGTAAATTAGAAAGATAATTGGTCCTAGTACCGATCCTTGGGGTACCCCGCTACTTACATTGGTCCATTTAGATGCCTTACCGTTTATGACTACTCTTTGCTTTCTGTCGCTGAGCCAATTTTCTATCCATTTCAACACACCATCTTGTATTCCATGCGCTTTTAGTTTTAGCAGTAAACGTTTGTGGGGAACTTTGTCAAAGGCCTTTTGAAAATCAAGGTATATAATATCTACAGATTTACTCTCATCGTAGAGGTTGAGGATATCGTGGAAGAAGTCTAAGAGGTTTGTTAATTTAAACAGGAACGTTTTTTACGAAAGCAGGGCGAATAACGTCCCCATCACTTTGGACTCGATCCTGGGTGATGGGGATGTTGATGTGGTTGACAAATTGATGGCTTACCTGAAAGAGACCAATTTATTCAGAGAGTTGTAGTTGAATTTGCTATGTTCCTTTTTAGCATATGTTTATGGTATTGTGTTCACTTATTGTTTATTATATTCACAGGACCTCCCATGCTGATTAGTTTGATTTTCTTTACTTTTGTCTGTAATTCATTTTAGAGTAATATTAATTTAAGTTCTTCTTTGCTTTTCCCCCTTTGTCTTAGCATATAAAGAGGTTGAGAGTTGATGCTCTTAAGATTGTGTTTGTCCTGACACTATTCTTCTCAGCTGATGGGACCTTTATTATTGTCCTGTTGTTAATTGCTTTGGACCTGTGACTTATACTGGATTGTGATACTTGACACTATCACATTCCAGTAGTATGAGGTTCTTGGCGATTAACAATTTGCTTTAGTATGGCCTAATAATCCTGATGGGCTGATGGCCTTCCCAATCAAGTTAAACAAAAAGAAAGACAAACAAAATTCACCCCTCACACCTGAGAAGAGTCGAAACTTGTCTGTCATAATAAAGTTAATAAACTCATCATACTACCATGTGGGTTTAATTCTCCATTCAAGGATTCACGGCATTGTGAATAACTCTCTCAATAGTGATGATGGTGACATTACTAGTAGTAGTGATGATGGTGACAGTACTATTAGTAGTGATGATGGTGATAGTAGTAGTAATGATGGTGACCGTAGAAACGGTGATGGTGATAGTTGTAGTGGTAATTATGACAGCAGTGATGATGATGGTAGTGACGATGTTGTCAGTAGTAGTTAGTGATGATGGTGAGAGTAGTAATGATGATTGTAAGATGATGGTGAGAATAGTACGTAGTGATGATAGTGATAGTTGTAGTGATAATAATGATATTAGTGATGATTGCACGATGGTTACAGTAGTAGTGATGATGGTGACTACTAGTAGTAATAATAGTAGTACTGATGGTGACTAGTTGTAATGATGGAGATAGCTTTAGTGATGATAGTGATAGTAGTAGTGATGATGCTGATTATAGTAGTGGTGATGGTAATCAATCACAAAGTTGGGTATGCCGTTTTGACTTTGGGCAAAACGGCACATTTACTTTATTATCAGTTGACTAGTCAGATGAGTTAACCACTGCATAAGAAGCTACACTCATAATTCATTCAGGCACATTATATTTCTATATAAAAAATCACAGAGAGGATCAGAACTTATGTGGGCAACTGTACATACTGTGATGGGTGACGTTCCCAGCCACGTAAGGTACATGTCTGTGGTTTGAGAGAACCATTACCACATTTTAACTAATGTTTGTTAACAGTAAATAGTGTTTTACATGTAATCTACATGTGCAGGTGTGTATTTGTGTTATTTAAAATATTAGTCACTATACAATTAGTGCCTGGTCAATATTAAAATTATGATCCATTCCGTGCCTCACCAATTTTGAGGGCAACCTCTGTCTGACATCTTATCAATGCTCTCTGAGGAACACCACATATCTTCTACCAAACCTTACCTACTTTTCCTCAATGAAACCTAGTTGTCTGAGGCAGACAGTAAACGCTTCTCTGTATTATTGTACTATCTCTATCCTCAATTTAAAACCATAGGTGGATGTTGTGTGAACGTACACAACAATCTTACTTACTGTTCCTAACTTTGACTCTTCTTAATTCTAACTCTCTGGCCTAAGCTATCCTGCCACTCTCTAACTAAATATAACTGTGTTGTTTACCTCCCCCTTCATTCTAATGACTATCCAAAATTATTTGAATATCTTACTTCTAAAGTGGAACACATTCAATCCATCTCTCCCTTCTCGGATATCTCCATCGTGGGTAATTTCAATATTAACCACTGCCAATGGCTCTCCTCTCATTTCACTGACGAACATGGTGAACAACCCTTCATCCTTCTCTATCCTAAATGACCTAGAGCAGTTAGCTTAGCACCTTACACGTATCGTGGACCACCTTGGAGATCGGTCGAACATCCTTGAATTATTTCTAACTTCTAATCCTTCTGCTTACACTGTAAATCTTCTCACTCCGTTGGGCTCCTCCGATCATTACCTTATCTCTGTTACCTGTCCTATTTCTCCAGTACAGCGTTCTGACCCCTTGGTGCTTGTGGTATTTTAGCGCTTCCAACTGGGGGGCTCTTCGGCAGTATTTCTCTTATTTTCCCTGTGATGATTTTTGCTTCCGTGGCCGGAGACCCTCATGGAGTGCCGAGCGCATTAACTAACTCACAAAAAGCTGCCGTTCACAATAAGGAGGAGGCATACAGACGGTACCTGCGGTTTCATACTCAAGAATCTCGAAACCTTTATATAAAGTTTCTTCCCAGAATCATGCTGAAGCTATTCTTCGACTTGCCAAAAACTCTTTTATCATTAGCAAATTTAATGACCTTTTAAATTCCAGCTCTTCCCAAGCTTTCTGGCACCTAGTCTATAACTTCTCTAATTATTTTACTTCCTCGTCTTTCCCTCCTCTTTTCTACTCAGATGGCACCACCATGGCACCACTCCTTCCTCTGATAAACCTGGACTCTTCACTTAAGCTTTTGCTAAAACTCAACCTTGGATGATTCCAATGTTGTTCTTCCTTCTCCAACACCACTCACTTATTCAGGCATAATATCATAATCTCTTTCAAAGATGTGTTTTCGGCCCTTTCTGGGCTTAATACTAAGAAGGCGTACAGGCCCGATGGTGTACTAAAAAGTTGCGCTTCCGTGCTGACTCCCTGCTTAGGTAAACTCTTCCGCTTTTGCTGTAACCTTTCATTCTTGCTGGATGTTTGCCTTCATTCAAGCTGTCCCCAAGAAGGGTGATTGCACTAAACCCTCCAACGACCGTTCAATTGCTCTCACATCTTGCATCTCTATAGTCCTTGCATCTATTCTTAATTCAAAATCTCTTAAGCATCTGTCTTCTCATAACCTACTTTTAGATCACAATTATGGCTTCCTTAAATGCCGCTCTATTGGTGATCGCTTGGTCATCTTCCCTTCGGGACTTCGATGAGACTTTTTTCTATTGCGCTATACATATTGAAAGCCTTCGATAGAGTTAGGCACAAATAACTTATTTTCAAACTACTGTACTAGCTTTTATCCTCTAGCTGAACATCAATACGAATAAAACAATAAAAAGTATTCCATGTACTTATCACAGAATACAATTAAGTTTGAATGGCAAGCTCTGAGAATCAATGGCGAAACTATAGAGTGTGTATCAGAAAGCATATTTCTTTGTATTATTTTTTACCATAAACTTAGATAGAAGCCTCATATTGCCGCACTCAGATTAAAATTAGCTCGTTCGTCCTGTATTATGGCATTATCTATACAATTAGCGGCGAAACGACTGCACCAATTGCTTCCATATTTTTTATCACAAGTACCTTACCCTTCTGCCTTCCCGCCACCAAACCCCCAACCCCCTCCAACCACCCAGGCGCCGCACGTGGGTTGACGCGTCTCTCATTGTCTGGCCACGACAAGGACTAAAACAAAAATTTATGGTAGCGAAACTACTGCCCCAATCGCTTCCATATTTATTCCAAAATTGATTTATCCTTCAACCAACCCCCTACCATCCTCCCACCACCCAGCCGCCACGATTGAGGTCAAGCATCAGTCATTGTCCACCCACCACAGAGGAATCATGGTGCATCGTCTGAAAATATTGTGTGTACCCCAGACTTTCAGAGGAAGCTGGATGAAGCCTCTATGATTTTACAGACTCTGATGCAAGTATAGTAGTAATAGTCGTTCCCTAGGCTGCCTGGCCGAATAGCCCCAAGCTTTTAAGGAAAGCCACGGCTGAGACTGGGTTTTCCCACAAAGTAATCAAGGAGTGTGTGTTGTGTTGTTGGCGTAAGTGGTTGTGTGTTTTGCAGTATTCCATAATATGTTTGATAGTGTGTGGTGTTGTGTTGCAACCTGGACAGAGTCATCCAGCCTCTTCTGATAACTCAGAAGTGCTGGATGTGCTCACAAAGCAGCCTAGCCACACGGGAAAGACGGATTTCTGAGGGATGCACTTCAGGGGCTATGCATGTAGGTGAGTGTTGTCTTTGAGTGACTGGATGGATCGGTGGGTGATTTGAGTATTGATACGCTTCTGGAGACTGGCTTGGGGTGGGCAAGGAGGGAGTGAAGGCAGTATTTGTGTATGATAACGAGTGCTTGGAGTTGTATTGATGCTTCTTGTGTGTGTAGATGCTCTGCCATGTAGTATAGTGGGTGGAGCTGGTTTGTGGAGCCTGCGGCGAAAGATTGCGTGCCTCTCCTGATTTTGTGGACTTTGGTTTCCTGGTGTGGGTGGTCTGTAAGTGTGGTAGCTGAGCTGCCAGTGAATATTGTGAGGGCTATGCTCTGTATGGCCTATAGAGCGTTGTGATGTGTTTCAGAGAGGCTTGAGGCCCAAGCAGGGCTAGCATATTCCATCACTGAACATATAATATATTGTTTGTATACTGTGGTGGTAGTTTCTTTGTTATGTCCAAATGTTGTGTGGGCAAGTGCCTTGAGGGCGTTTACTCTTGGTATCAGTTTGTTTTTTATGCTTGTAATATGTTGTTTAAATGACATTGATGTATCGTATGTTACACCAAGGATGTTGTGTGTGTGTGTGGTATGGGGATGTTTTCTAAGGTGAGGTGAAGGATATAACTATGTTCTACTGTCCAGTTTGTGAGAAGGGTCTCTCTAGATTTGGCAGGGGCTAGCTGAGTCTGTTTGCAGTGAAACAGTCATGTAGTATGTTGAGGTAGAGTTGGAGGAGTTGTGTGGTTGTGTTTGCGTCTTGATGTGTACATGTGAGTATTATGTCGTCTGCGTAAGAGGCTGTGTGTTTCTGGGGTGTGTGGGGTATTGTTAAGTTGTGCATGTATAGATTGAGAAGTGTTGATGACAAGGACTCCGTTTGTCAAATCTCTGATGTTCAATGACTGGCCAGCAAATCTTATATAAGCAGGTCTGCCTGCTAGATAGTTGGCCAGCCATTATTTTGTGTTATTGTGTGTTGAGAATTTTGTTTGTAAGGTTGTGGCGGGGAATGGAATCCAAAGCTTTACTAATGTCAATTGTAACAAGAAGTGTTCTGTGTGGTGGCCTAGCCGAATTGATGGCATAAAACACTTTTTATGTGAGGTCTGTAAGAAGTGTGTTTGTGGAGTGTAGTGACCTAAAGCCGTGTTGTGATGTAGGTAGGGGAAGGTGAGGTGTGGTTAGTTGTAATATGAGGCGTTCGGTACCTTTTGAGGAGGTGCAAAGTTGAGTGATGGGGCGGTGTAAGGAGGGTAGCATGGGTTTTTTGTTTGGTTTGGGGATTGTGATGATGACACCATGCATTCAGATGTTGGATATTATGTTGTGTGAAGTTTGATATGTTGGTTAATGCTTGAATGGTGTGGCGGGGTAAAGAACTCCTTGAGGCGGTTGAGCACACCCAGCTTTTGGGAAGCCGTTTTAGCAAGAGTGGTACTATGGTCTTTCCAATAGAGATAAGAAGAAAAACGATACACCGAGAATACTAAGAGAAGATGAAGGGTTGAATTTTGTATTGTTGAAGTATAAGGGATATGTCCTCTGGGAGCTCACTGCGGGTAGATAGATGAAGAAATTGGGTTATTGAATCGTTTAAAGTAACAAGGTTTTCTCTGCCCTAATTGAAAATGGTAGGTAGATTAGAAGATAAGTGTTCTATGGCTTCATCACGTTTGTTTTTGAGGGGGGCGTTCTGGAAAACTAGTTGAAAAGGTAAAGTCGTCAGCATATGAATGGATAGGACTGGAGGTACCATTGAGAAGATCATTAATGATTATGAGAAGGAGAATTGGAGATATGACAGAACCCTGAGTAACACCGGAGTTGATAGGATGAGGAAGTGAATGATGGCCGTCCACAACCGCAGCTATGGAACGAACAAAAAGGAAATTAGAGATAAAGGCACAGATGGAGGTATATAAACCTAAGGAAGGTAGTTTAGAAATTAGAGATTTGTGCCAAACTCTATCGAAGGCCTTCGATATGTCTAAAGCAATAGAAAATGTCTCACCGAAGTCTCGAAAGGAGGATGACCAAGAGTTAGTAAGATATGAAAGAAGATCACCAGTAGAACCATACTGGCGTTCTGAGAGTAGATTTTGAGAAAATAAATGCTTAAGAAATGTTGAAGTAAGAATAGTTTAAAAAACTTTGGAAGAACAAGAAATGAGAGCAATTGGATGATAGTTGGAGGGTTGAGAGCAGTCACCCTTCTTTGGGACGAGGTTGAATGATAACAAACTTCCAGCAAGAAGGGAAGTTGTTAGAGGAGAGACAGAGACGGAACAGATTGCCTAGGCAGGAAGTCGGCACGGAAGCACAGTTTTTTATTACAACAGGAGGAACACCATCCGGTCAGTACACCTTAATATTAAGCCCAGAGAGGGTACAAAGTACATCTTTATAAGAGATTAGGATATTAGGCATAAGAAGGAGAGAGTGGGTGGAATAGCACTGGAATTATTTAAGGTGGAATTCTGAGCGAAAGTTTGGATGAAGAGTTCAGCTTTGTCAGAGGAAGAAGAAATGGTGGGGCTGTCAGAATGGAAAGTGGGAGGGAAAGACGAGGAAGAAACATTGTTGGATAGATTTTTGCCTAGATGCCAAAAAGCTTGGAAAGAGCTAGAGTTTGATAGTTCAGTGCATTTATTATTAATGAAAGAGTATTTGGCGAGTCGAAGAACAGATTTGGCTTGATTCCAGGCAGAATTTTAGGAAGAATGCGATTTTGAGTTTGAAAGCAACTGTACCATTTGAACGCTTCCTCCTTATTGTGGACAGCAGTAGAACAAGCGTGAGTAAACAAATATTTTTTAGCATTAGACTGAGAGAATGAAAATAGAATGTATGTCTCCATGCACGAAAGGATTACCTCGGTAATGTGTCAGCTCTCTCCGAGGGTCCTCGGCCATAGAAGCAAAATTTGTTCCATGGGAAATCAAAGAGCTTCCCAGTCGGCAGTGCCAAAGTGCCACAAGCGCCGCCGGCTGGTAAGATCGGGTGGCCGTACTGGAGAGATAGGACAGGTGACTGCGAGAGATAAGTTTATGGTCGGAGGAGCCCAAAGGAGAGAAAATATCGACAATATAAGCGGCAGGGTTAGAATTAAGAAACAAGTCAAGAATGTTGGGCCAATCTCTGAAGTGATTGGGGATATGGGTGGGTTGCTGAACCAACTGCTCTAGGTCATATAGATAGAAAGATGTACGCTTGTTCACCAGATTGGTCAGTGGAATAAGAGGAGAGCCATTGGCGGAGGTGAATTTTGAAATCTCCTAAGATGGAGATTTCTGAGAAAGGAGAGATGGATAGAATGTGTTCCACTTTAGAGTTTAGATAGTCAAAGAATTGGGGAAAATCAGTAGAGTTAGGGAAAAGATAAACAGCACAGTCATATTTAGTATGAGAGTGACAGGAAAGTTTGAGCCATGTATGTATGTATGTATGTATGTATAATATAACTTAGGCACATACCCCATGGCTGGGGTATGTGCCCGAACAAAAACAACATTTAATGTTTCAATTCTTATGGTGCTGGGACATTTTCGCGTTCCTTCGCCCCTTTCTCTGAAAGTTGCTTCAGACACCTGAGTTTCAGTGAGGAAAAGAAGATCAGGTTTGTTAGAGGAGAGGTGGTGTTCGACAGAAGGAAAGATAGAGGAAAGGACGCGAATGTTGCAAAATTTGATAGTAAGGGAGACAGGCCGTGGTCCAGAGCATTTTGAACGGTTGTCCGGTGAAGGTCAGTTAACCCCTTCCTTACCGAGGAAGTATTTTGTGTTATTCCAGCTATATTTAGACGATTTTATTCAGCTTGGAAGGAAACCGTGGTATTAAAAATGAGTAACCAAGATAGTTTGAAGCCCTTAAATTGATACACGTTCTCCCTAAGCTGGACATAATCGTATAATATTATCCAGATAATAATTACAAAGACAACTCGGTACTAAAGAGGTTAATGATGGGGCAATTTTTGGCCCCCCCCCCCCCCCTATTCCCAGTGGACTCTAGGACAGCTTTCTTTTTTTACATCATGTTAATCGCTAATTTTAATTTGTATTGTTTAAGTATTGGAAAGAAGTGTAGTGTTCTTGTTTAGTGTAGTAAGATGGATAGGTAAAGGAAGTGTTTGTGAGAGCTAGCTCGATTACTCTCTGTGTGAATGAGACGCAAACAAAAACAGTAAGGGAGGATAGACAAGTGAAATAGGGGTTCCAGCAAATCCTTATCACATGCCTATGAGGTCTCCCCTGGGTATTGCCCGGCTTGGTTGGTGTGTACAATCTCCCCCGAGAGAACTCTGAGGAGCATTGATTTTTGTAATAGCGGTAGAAGAGCGATAGAGATGCAACATTGTGGCAAAGAGAGAGCTATTGCAGATAATTGGTGAGTGGACATGAGTTAATGAAACGAATGGCTTTCATTTCTACTTTGTCTAGAAGTGCTGTGTACAAAGGAGTACAAAGGAGTACAAAGGAAATCAAGCAACAACAGATCTAGTGACCCTTCTAGGTTGCTTGTCCTCCAAAACACTGAGGATCAAGTGTCCAAACAGTGGTTTAGAGTGGGTAAGGGAACATTGGAAAGGGAACTACTGCCCTGCCACTAACGTGGCAGGACTAGGAAGTTAGTAGGGGACATATGGGTTAGTAACTGAGGGGAGGATAAAGTTATTCATTTACAAACGCAGTCAGTCGCGGGTTTGATGCGAGATATTTGTCTAGGCGGAATTTAAATGAATCAACGGTGCTGCAGTCTATAACGTCTCGGGGAAGCCCATTCCACAAGTTGACAACTCGATTGAAGAAGAAATTCTTAGATTCGTGCGAGTTAAAAGATTTACCAATAATTTTGCAACCGTTTCCCCGCGTGTAATTAGATTGGTCGATAGTGAAGTACTTACTACAGTTCATATTGTCGATGCCTTTGATGATTTTGAACACTTGAATTAAGTCGCCTCTTAATCTGCGCTGGGTTAAAGGAAATAGATTTAATTCTCTAAGACGCTCTTCGTATGGTTTGTTCTTTAGGCTAGGTATCATTTTGGTAACTCTACGTTGAACTCGTTCTAGCTTGTTTATATCTTTTTGGTAATAAGGGCACCAGGATTGAACGCAGTATTCCAGAAGAGGGCGGACTAAGGAATTGTAAAGGGTTAGGATAACTTCTTTGGATTTATGCTCAAATGACCTTCCTATAAACCAATTATTTTGTTTGCCTTCTTAACAACTTCTGAACATTGTTGACATCGGTTTTAGGTTACTCGATATTGTTACTCCCAGATCAGTTTCTCTGTTTACATTCTTAAGCTGAGTGCCATTCATCGAATAGTTTGCTTTCTCATTTAGGTATCCGACATGTAGTACTTTACATTTATCCGCATTGAAACTCATTTGCCAAATTTGGGCCCAACATGACAATTTATCTATATTGTGTTGCATATCGTCAACTTGTTCTTTGAGAGTACGCTATTT
>CM064507.1:20101425-20238266 GCA_032716605.1 Paralithodes platypus
GCCTGCGGCCGAACAGATTGCGTGCCATCGTCCTGAGTTTTGTGGACTGTTGGTTTCCTGGTGTGGGTGGTCCTGTAAGTGTGGTAGCTGAGCTGCCAGTGAAATAATTGTGAGGGCTATGCTCTGGTATGGCCTATAGAGCGTTTTTTTTTTGGTGGGGATGTGTGTCAGAGAGGCGTTGAGGCCCAAGCAGGGCTAGCATATTCCCCATCACTAGAACATATATTATATTGTTTGGTATACTGTGGTAGTTTCTTTCTTCTTTGTTATGGTCCAAATGTTTGTGTGGGGCAAGTGCCTTGATGTGCGTTTACTCTTGGTAATCAGTTTTTGGTTTTTTATGCTTGTAATATAGTTGTTTAAAATGTACATTGGGGTATCGTATTGTAATTTACACCAAGGCTGTTGTGTTTGTGTGTGGTATGGGGATGTTTTCCTAAGGTGAGGTGAATGCTATATAAACTATGTTCTAACTGTCCAGTTTTGTGAGAAGGGTCTCTCCTAGATTTTGGCAGGGGCTAGTCTGAGTCCTGTTTGCAGTGAAACAGTCATGTAGTATGTTGGAGAGGTAGAGTTGGGAGGAGTTGTGGTGGAGTTGTGTTTTGCGTCTTGATGTGTACATGTGAGTATTAGGTCGTTCTGCGTAAGAGCTGTGTGTGTTTCTGGGTTGTGTGGGGTATTGTTAAGTTGTGGATAATAACCATGTATAGATTGAGAAGTTGTTTGATGACAAGGACTTCCCGTTTGTCAAATCTCTTGATTTTCAATGACTGTCGCAGCAAATCGTATATAAGCAGGTCTGCCTGCTAGATATTTGGCCAGCCATTATTTTGTGTTATTGTGTGTGGTGGAGAATTTGTTTGTAAGGTTGTGGTCGTTGTAATGGAATCCCAAAGCTTTACTAATGTTCAATTGTAACAAGAAGTGTTCTGTGTTGTGGCCTAGCCGAATTGATGGCATAAAACACTTTTTATGTGAGGTCTGTAAGAAGTGTGTTTGTGGAGTGTAGTGACCTAAAGCCGTGTTGTGATGTCGGTAGGGGAAGGTGAGGTGTGGCTTAGTTGTAATATGAGGCGTTCGGTACCTTTCTTTGAGGATGGTGCAAAGTTGAGTGATGGGGCGGTGTAAGTGGGTAGCATTGTGGTTTTTTGTTTGGTTTGGGGATTGTGATGATGACACCATGCATTCAGATGTTGATATATTATGTTGTTGAAGTTTGATATGTTGGTTTATGCTTGAATGGTGTGGCGGGGGGTAAAGAACTCTCTTGAGCGGTTGAGCACACCCAGCTTTTGGGAAGCCGTTTTTAGCAAGAGTGGTACTATGGTCTTTCCAATAGAGATAAGAAGAAAAACGATACACCGAGAATACTAAGAGAAGATGAAGGGTTGAATTTTGTTTTGTTGAAGTATAAGGTATAGTCCTCTGGGAGCTCACTGCGGGTAGATAGATGAAGAAATTGGGTTATGGAATCGTTCAAAGTAACAAGGTTTTCTCTGCCCTAATTGGAAATGGTAGGTAGATTAGAAGATAAGTGTTCTATGGCTTCATCACGTTTGTTTTTGAGGGGGGCGTTCTGGAAAACTAGTTGAAAAGGTAAAGTCGTCAGCATATGAATGGATAGGACTGGAGGTACCATTGAGAAGATCATTAATGATTATGAGAAGGAGAATTGGAGATACGACAGAACCCTGAGTAACACCGGAGTTGATAGGATGAGGAAGTGAATGATGGCCGTCCACAACCGCAGCTATGGAACGAACAAAAAGGAAATTAGAGATAAAGGCACAGATGGAGGTATATAAACCTAAGGAAGGTAGTTTAGAAATTAGAGATTTGTGCCAAACTCTATCGAACGCCTTCGATATGTCTAAAGCAATAGAAAATGTCTCACCGAAGTCTCGAAAGGAGGATGACCAAGAGTTAGTAAGATATGAAAGAAGATCACCAGTAGAACCATACTGGCGTTCTGAGAGTAGATTTTGAGAAAATAAATGCTTAAGAAATGTTGAAGTAAGAATAGTTTAAAAAACTTTGGAAGAACAAGAAATGAGAGCAATTGGATGATAGTTGGAGGGTTGAGAGCAGTCACCCTTCTTTGGGACGAGGTTGAATGAGAACAAACTTCCAGCAAGAAGGGAAGTTGTTAGAGGAGAGACAGAGACGGAACAGATTGCCTAGGCAGGAAGTCGGCACGGAAGCACAGTTTTTTGATTACAACAGGAGGAACACCATCCGGTCAGTACACCTTAATATTAAGCCCAGAGAGGGTACAAAGTACATCTTTATAAGAGATTAGGATATTAGGCATAAGAAGGAGAGAGTGGGTGGAATAGCACTGGAATTATTTAAGGTGGAATTCTGAGCGAAAGTTTTGGATGAAGAGTTCAGCTTTGTCAGAGAAGAAGAAATGGTGGTGCTGTCAGAATGGAAAAGTGGGAGGGAAAGACGAGGAAGAAACATTGTTGGATAGATTTTTGCCTAGATGCCAAAAAGCTTGGAAAGAGCAAGAGTTTGATAGTTCAGTGCATTTATTATGATGAAAGAGTATTTGGCGAGTCGAAGAACAGATTTGGCTTGATTCCAGGCAGAATTTTAGGAAGAATGCGATTTTGAGTTTGAAAGCAACTGTACCATTTGAACGCTTCCTCCTTATTGTGGACAGCAGTAGAACAAGCGTGAGTAAACAAATATTTTTTAGCATTAGACTGAGAGAATGAAAATAGAATGTATGTCTCCATGCACGAAAGGATTACCTCGGTAATGTGTCAGCTCTCTCCGAGGGTCCTCGGCCATAGAAGCAAAATTTGTTCCATGGGAAATCAAAGAGCTTCCCAGTCGGCAGTGCCAAAGTGCCACACGCGCCGCCGGCTGGTAAGATCGGGTGGCCGTACTGGAGAGATAGGACAGGTGACTGCGAGAGATAAGTTTATGGTCGGAGGAGCCCAAAGGAGAGAAAATATTGACAATATAAGCGGCAGGGTTAGAATTAAGAAACAAGTCAAGAATGTTGGGCCAATCTCTGAAGTGATTGGGGATATGGGTGGGTTGCTGAACCAACTGCTCTAGGTCATATAGATAGAAAGATGTACGCTTGTTCACCAGATTGGTCAGTGGAATAAGAGGAAAGCCATTGGCGGAGGTGAATTTTGAAATCTCCTAAGATGGAGATTTCTGAGAAAGGAGAGATGGATAGAATGTGTTCCACTTTAGAGTTTAGATAGTCAAAGAATTGGGGAAAATCAGTAGAGTTAGGGAAAAGATAAACAGCACAGTCATATTTAGTATGAGAGTGACAGGAAAGTTTGAGCCATGTATGTATGTATGTATGTATGTAGATATAACTTAGGCACATACCCCATGGCTTGGGGTATGTGCCCGAACAAAAACAACATTTAATGTTTCAATTCTTATGGTGCTGGGACATTTTCGCGTTCCTTCGCCCCTTTCTCTGAAAGTTGCTTCAGACACCTGAGTTTCAGTGAGGAAAAGAAGATCAGGTTTGTTAGAGGAGAGGTGGTGTTCGACAGAAAGGGAAAGATAGAGGGAGGACGCGAATGTTGCAAAATTTGATAGTAAGGGAGACAGGCCGTGGTCCAGAGCATTTTGAACGGTTTGTCCGTGAAGGTCAGTTAACCCCTTCCTAACCGAGGAAGTATTTTGCGTTATTCCAGCTATATTTAGACTATTTTATTCATCTTAGAAGGACACCGTGGTATATAAAATGAGTAACCAAGATAGTTTGAAGCCCTTAAATTGATACACGTTCTCCCTAAGCTGGACATAATCGTATAATATTATCCAGATTATAATTACAAAGACAAAACTCGGTACTAAAGAGGTTTAATGATGGGGCAATTTTTGGTCCCCCCTCCCCCCCCCCCCTATTCCCAGTGGACTCCTAGGACAGGCTTTCTTTTTTACATCATGTTAATCGCTAATTTTAATTTGTATTGTTTAAGTATTGGAAAGAAGTGTAGTGTTCTTGTTTAGTGTAGTAAGATGGATAGGTAAAGGAAGTGTTTGTGAGAGCTAGCTCGATTACTCTCTGTGTGAATGAGACGCAAACAAAAACAGTAAGGGAGGATAGACAAGTGAAATAGGGGTTCCAGCAAATCCTTATCACATGCCTATGAGGTCTCCCCTGGGTATTGCCCGGCTTGGTTGGTGTGTACAATCTCCCCCGAGAGAACTCTGAGGAGCATTGATTTTTGTAATAGCGGTAGAAGAGCGATAGAGATGCAACATTGTGGCAAGAGAGAGCTATTGCAGATAATTGGTGAGTGGACATGAGTTAATGAAACGAATGGCTTTCATTTCTACTTTGTCTAGAAGTGCTGTGTACAAAGGAGTACAAAGGCGTACAAAGGAAATCAAGCAACAACAGATAGTGACACTTCTAGGTTGCTTGTCCTCCAAAACACTGAGGATCAAGTGTCCAAACAGTGGTTAGAGTGGGTAAGGGAACATTGGAAAGGGAACTACTGCCCTGCCACTAACGTGGCAGGACTAGGAAGTTAGTAGGGGACATATGGGTTAGTAACTGAGGGGAGGATAAAGTTATTCATTTACAAACGCAGTCAGTCGCGGGTTTGATGCGAGATATTTGTCTAGGCGGAATTTAAATGAATCAACGGTGCTGCAGTCTATAACGTCTCGGGGAAGCCCATTCCACAAGTTGACAACTCGATTGAAGAAGAAATTCTTAGATTCGTGCGAGTTAAAAGATTTACCAATAATTTTGCAACCGTTTCCCCGCGTGTAATTAGATTGGTCGATAGTGAAGTACTTACTACAGTTCATATTGTCGATGCCTTTGATGATTTTGAACACTTGAATTAAGTCGCCTCTTAATCTGCGCTGGGTTAAAGGAAATAGATTTAATTCTCTAAGACGCTCTTCGTATGGTTTGTTCTTTAGGCTAGGTATCATTTTGGTAACTCTACGTTGAACTCGTTCTAGCTTGTTTATATCTTTTTGGTAATAAGGGCACCAGGATTGAACGCAGTATTCCAGAAGAGGGCGGACTAAGGAATTGTAAAGGGTTAGGATAACTTCTTTGGATTTATGCTCAAATGACCTGCCTATAAAGCCAATTATTTTGTTTGCCTTCTTAACAACTTCTGAACATTGTTGACTCGGTTTTAGGTTACTCGATATTGTTACTCCCAGATCAGTTTCTCTGTTTACATTCTTAAGCTGAGTGCCATTCATCGAATAGTTTGCTTTCTCATTTAGGTATCCGACATGTAGTACTTTACATTTATCCGCATTGAAACTCATTTGCCAAATTTGGGCCCAACATGACAATTTATCTAGATTGTGTTGCATATCGTCAACTTGTTTCTTTTGAGAGTACGCTATTTGCAATTTTTGTATCGTCAGCAAATTTTGAGATTGTGCAGGTGAGACCCTCATCTATGTCGTTGATGTAAATTAGAAAGAGAATTGGTCCTAGTACCGATCCCTGGGGTACCCCGCTACTTACATTGGTCCATTTAGATGCCTTACCGTTTATGACTATACCCTTTGCTTTCTGTTGCTGAGGCCAATTGTCTATCCATTTCAACACACCGTCTTGTATTCCATGCGCTTTTAGTTTTAGCAGTAAACGTTTGTGGGGAACTTTGTCAAAGGCCTTTTGAAAATCAAGGTATATAATATCTACAGCTTTACTCTCATCGTAGAGGTTGAGGATATCGTGGAAGAAGTCTAAGAGGTTTGTTAAACAGGAACGTTTTTTACGAAAGCCGTGTTGGAGTATCTTTAAGTATGTTATTTTCCTCCAAGTGATTTACGAGTCTGTCTCGTATGACCGTTTCTAGCATTTTACATACAACTGAGGTTAAGCTAATTGGACGATAGTTACTGGGTAGGGATTTGCTGCCTTTTTTGAATATCGGTGTTACGTTGGCTAGCTTCCACTGATCAGCATAGTTCCAGACTGCAAGGATTTATTGAATAGTAATGTCAGTGGTTTGGAGAGCTCATTCTTAGCTTCCTTTAGAACTCTAGGCGAGATTGTATCAGTCCTGGCCTATTTTTTACCCTGAGTTTATCTAAACAATTCATACTTCTCTCTCTGTAACGGTGATATTGCTTAGAACATCTGAATTATCAATCTGAATCGGCGATGGTGTAGGGATATCACTGAGGTCTTCTGTTGTAAAAACTGATGCAAAGAAGGTATTGAGGGCATTACTCATTTGTACTTCGTCTTTGGTGTATTCTCCTTTTTCATCGACTAACGGTCCAACAGTTGAAGTAACTACTTTTTTCTTTCTGATATAACTATAGAATTCTTTCGGGTTTGTTTTACTTTGATTCGCAATATGTAACTCTAAGGTCTTTTTACTTTGCTTAATTAACTTTTTGGCTTTGCGTCGTAGCTCTACAAATTTCACCCGTTCTTCGTCATTTTGTGAGGATTTTAATCTATCATTAGCACATTTTTTAGCAAGCAGGCAGTTTGAAATATCTTTATTCCACCATTTGGGCTTATTATTATGGCCTGGACGCCGTATTTTCGATGGTATGCAGTCTTGCACTGCTTTTAGGTAAGTGGTTTCGAATACTTCCAAGATGTATTTATGTCGTTATTGTTAATTAAAAAGCTCCAGTCAGTTTCTTTATACATAGCTCTAAGTTTATGGAAGTTTGCTTTCTTGAAATTAGGGACTTTTTCGATGCTACTATTTGGTTCGTTACTAGTAAACTTTAAAGTGAAAGTTATCGTACGATGGTCGCTGTTACTGAATTCATCACCAACATTCAAATTCTCTATCAATTCTTCTTTTGTTGCAAGTACAATGTCAAGAACGTTATTACCACGGGTCGGCATTCGAACAAATTGATAAAGCGAACTCTCTTGCAAGTTCGTATACAAGTCATGTCCAGAGTGTGAAGTAAGAGTATCGCCCCACTTGGTCACAGGTAAATTAAAGTCGCCAAAAATTACGGTATCTTGTGAGTTACTTACATCTGCAATTTGTTCGTAAATTTCTCGGTCAGTTTGCACTGATTGAGCTGGAGGTCTGTATATTAACGCAAGTATTATTTTTGTACCTTTATTATTCTTTATTAGCACAAAAGATGTGTCGACGTTCACAATTTGAGGTTTTGACACGAGGGTCGGGTTAAGACTTTCTGTGATAATGAATAAAACGCCACCTCCATTTTTATTTATTCGGCTGTTCTCAAACATTACATAACCGGGAAGTGAATACTCTGCTAAAAAGTCTCTATCTTGTGTATTGAGCCAAGATTCTGTTATGCCAATCACATCATAATTTTCTGTAAACACTAGTTCCTCTAAATCTGAAAATTTATTGCGTATGCTACGAGCGTTTGCATAGAAAACCTTTAAAGTTGCGGTTTTAGAACTCGCAGATCGTTCTTTCATCGAATTTTTGGTTCTGGTCGGATCTACATTTACATTCATGGCTGTCCTCGGTCCTCGGTCGTTATCCCTGACGGTTTTGAATTTGGGTCGTGTTGGTGGAGCTTTATCCAAATTCGCGGTTCTTTACGGATTAGTATTTAATTCCTTTGTAGATGGCCGTCCTCGCTGTCTTCGGTCCTCCTTCCTGGTTGTCCTGTGCTGAGTCGATTTCTTCTCCGAAAATCCTTCACCGCATCGTTGAGAAGACGCCCAAAACGCGCTGCTCCCACCTGGTTCAGATGAACTCCATCATCCGAAAACAAATAGTCATCGTAGTAGAAATTGTCCCAGGTGTCGACGAATCCCACGTTCTCCTTCCTGCAGAGGTTTGCTAGACAACGATTTGTGCTGGTGGCTATGTTGTAAAATCGGCTCTCTACACCGAGCCGGGGGACGATTCCTGAGACGATGATCCTTGATGACTTCTCCTTAAACGACTTGATCAGCTGCTGGTACTTTAAAAGCAAAAGTACTTTGTAAGAGGATCCTCCCCACACACGCGAACAATGCTTACTACATGGACGCACTGTGCCCATGTACAGAGCAAGAAGCTGTGCAGGGTTAAAGAACCCCCGGAGGAGTTGAGAACACCCAGCTTCTGGGGAGCTGCTTTAGCAGAGTGGTAATATGGTCTTTCCAAGAGATATAAGAAGAAAAAGAGACACCGAGACTATGAAGAGAAGATGAATGGTTAAATTTTATTATGTTGAGGAGTAAGTGATAGTCTTATGGAAGGTTGTGACGAGTAGACAGATAGAGAAATTGAGTTATGGGAGCTTTGAAAGTAATAAGGCTTTCTCTGCCCTAATCAGAGATAGTATACAAATCAGAAGGAAGGTGTGCTATGGCCTCCTCACGTGAGTTTTGAAGTAACTGCTGGGAAGAATGTTGTGGAAAGCTAGTTGAGTAGTGTGATGAAGAGTCATCACCATATGAATGAATGGGGCTGGAGGTGCAATTGAGAAGATCATTAACACCTTACGAGCGGCCTATGCGGTTTATTTATATGTACCGCCCAGCGGGGTGTTTTTAGCCAAAATAGGGCTGTTTACGTGATCATTTTCATGCCTAAATAAGACCCAGAACGTAAAACAAGTACCTATTCCTGAAAGGGCATAAACAGAGCTTTCGAATGACACCATAACGATCCTTTTATGATGGCTAGTTTTTTTGCAATAACCGTGCAACGCGAGTGCAAAAAGCATGTAATTAGCCACTTTCCCGATACAATTCCTTATATAGCGAGTGAGAGAGGGAGGAGGGAGCTGGGATTCGTGTCAGTATGTTCGCCGCGGTGGTCTGGAGCAGTCATACGCTCGCTACTCTCCTGCCACCACTTGTCTCTCTCTCTCAGCAACATTACGTGCTGAAATTGCCACTCGACCTATGTCGAGCGCCGCCACATAGTCCAGCTTTATTAAATACAACTTATGTGGTGAGCCGCTAATTAAGGGTTAATGGAAACTAGAAAGATAACTGGAGATAGGACAGAACCCTGAGGAACACCGGAGCTGCTAGGTTGAGGAAGTGAACGATGGCCGTCCACAACTGCAGCTATGGAACTGCAAGGAAAGAATTATAGATAAAGGCACAGATTGAGAGATATGTCTAGCGCAATGGAAAAGGTCACACTGAAATCCCGAAAGGAGAATAACTAGGAGTTAGTAAGATATGAAAGAAGATCATTATTCGAGCGACCCCTAAGGAAGCCATACTGGCGATCTGAGAGTAGATGTTGTGCGTGGATCTAGAACCAATGGAGAGAGTTGAGCACACTTAACTTCAAGGAAGCTGTGTTAGCCAAAGTGGTAATATGACCTTTCCAGGTAAAGTCAGAAGAAAAAGAAACGCATACAATATTGGTTGATTTGTGTATTGTTGACTTACGAGTAAGGGATAGTCATGTGAAAGATTGTGACGGATATGTAAATGTAGAGATTGAGTTTCGGAAGCATTGACAGTAAAAAAATTCTCTACTCCATTCGAAAATAGTTGAGAGATCAGATACGGCCTCATCACGTGAGTTTCGGAGTACAGTTGAGAAGATCATTAATGAATATTAGAAACATAACTGTAGACAGGACAGGACCCTGAGGAACACTGGAGTTGATATGTTGAGGAAGTGAGCGATGGTCATC
Source organism: Paralithodes platypus (assembly GCA_032716605.1). Taxonomy (NCBI): domain Eukaryota; kingdom Metazoa; phylum Arthropoda; class Malacostraca; order Decapoda; family Lithodidae; genus Paralithodes; species Paralithodes platypus. Next base: position 20,111,005 of record CM064507.1, read on the forward strand.
CACACTCGCAGCTTTGGAACGACCAGAAAGGAAATTTGAGATATAGGCACAGACAGAGGGGTAGGAACCAAAGGCTTTCGATAAGTCTAGCACAATAAAATATATCACCAAAGTCCAGAAAGGAGGATGGCCAAGAGTTAGTAAGAAAAATTAGATCACCAGTAGAAAAGCCATTAACCCGGAAGCTACGACATTCCTTCCGGAATGTTGTACTGGTGGGCTGCGACGTTCCTTCCGGAATATGAGATTTCAAAATAGTGGAGTGGCAAGGCATCTACAAATTGGTTTGAAAATAGCCTTACATGGCAACTCTTGACACCACCCCTACACATACTCCGCTCACTCCCACACACACAATTACCATAGAGCCTTCATGTCCATCTCCCGCATGGCCCAATGACACAACCAGCCCTCCTTCTAGCGGTGTTAGCGGCCGTGGGAGACAAAGAGTGGCTGCCATTTATATTATATCTCCATGAGAGCAGCTCCAAGGACAAAGCCCCTGCATCGAAACAGAATGCGGTGCAGGTGCCAAGAGAATATTGACCTTTGCCTTCAATGACACCATGCCCAATCCCCAGACTACAACCACTACCACCCACACCGCCTCTACTGCTGGGCCTTCTGCGGCAACAAAAGACAGCTCTGGGTCCGCAGGAGGTGCGGGGGCAAGTTGGGTGGGAAGGGAAGGGAAGGGCAAGGTTTCTCAATATAAAAGTACAAAGAAAACAAGAAAACACCTCCTGGCCTTCCACCTCCATCACCAACACCACCAGCCGCGCCATCCGCAACTGCCACCGCCCTTACTTAAATGTCAAAGGGCAAGAAAACGCCTGTGAGAGTCAGGCAACACAAACCCCTGACTCCCTTCAAGAAGGCCTACGACACCCTACTTTTCCCTTCTGAAGATGGGATAAAACTTAGCCAGGACACAGGGGACTTTGACAACCCAAGGGCATATGGGTGTGGTGTTGACAGTGACAGTCAGCAGCAGAGAAGGAGAGAGACAGCTAGCTATCTGAAAGGCGGTGCTGGAGGCGACCAACATACATACCTTTGCATGGTCCGAAGGTACCAAATTTGTACCAGACTTGCACTAGTTCGATGCAAATCATTCTTTGTCAATGGAGATTGGCACTGCAATGACGATGCAAAGGTAAGTGATTTCATCTTTGCGTTCTTCGAATTGGATATTATGGCGCTCATTGTGAAGCAAACACTACTGGTGAAATGACCCCCTCATCGCCACCCCAAGTTTCAGTAAGTACATGCCTCATGACATATTTTTGTTCCTGATAATATTTATGCACTTTGCAGACAACAAAAATCCTAACAGGGATGACACATTAAAGAATGTTTTGGAGATGTTCATCACCAGAAATACTTTTACCCAGTTCTTTTCAACAGTTTCCCCCCTCTCTCTCTCTCTCTCCTTCGTTCTCTTTTGCCTTTCTCTCGATCCCACGCTCCCACTTCCAGCCAAAATAAATATACCTATCTATCTATAATAAGGGGAAAATGTACAACAGAAGTAAAAAACAGAGTAGCACAAGGACGAAAAGTAGCTGGAGCAATGAAATCCTTGTTTAGGAGTAGAAACTTGAGTATGGAAGGAGTGCGAGGATTGCATGAGGGTGTGTTGGGGCCGATATTGATGTATGGATGTGAAATTCTGGGAGTGGTGACGCAAGGCTGTGTGCTTAGCCCTTCTTTGCTATTATTCATTATACAATATTCTGTGTTCCGCTCCGATCCCCAGGAATCTTAGATACTTACTGTACGCTGATGATTGTGCGTTGTGGCATTCTTCCCGCAATGTGCAATTTTTGGCGGGGCTGATTCAATTGCCCCTTGATTCGGTCCATCTTTGGGCCTTGTGGTGGGGCTTTAAGTTTACTTTTGCTAAGTATCTCGGCGTAGTATTTACTCGTACCCTTAACGTATCTAATTTGAGGATCACTTTGGATAATGAGCCGATATCTTTTCAACATTCAGTCAAGTTCTTGGGTCTGCGCTTTGATCGCAGGCTCAATTGGAAGTCTCATGTCATTTATTTAATTCATTCTTGCAGTAAAAAGTTAAATATCCTTCAATACCTTTCTGGCCATTACTGGGGAGCCGACAGAACATCCTTACTGATGGTGTACAAGTCCCTTATTCGTTCAAAGTTCGACTATGGGTCGCAGGTGTATGGGTCGGCGTCTGCTTGTGCCTTGAGGAGGTTGAATGTGTTTCAGAATGTCTGTTTGTGTTTGTGTCTTGGGGCCCTTCGGTGTACTCGCGTGGAACGTATGGAAGTTGAAGCTAACGTGCCGCCCCTCAGTCTTCGTCGTAACCATTTGTTGCTCTCATTTGGTATCTCTCTGCACAGGAAACGATCGCTCGGCTTTCCGGCTTGTGGGATCCTCCTGCAGTACGAGCATGTGCTGCATGGGGCCCTCCAGTCGGTGGCTGTGCGTCTTCACTTCCTGACGTGTAAGATAGGTTATGACTTCAGTAATGTTGACCAGCTGGTAGTGTTAAAGATAGCGCCTTGGGAACAACCCAGTGGCTCCATTACCCCAAACGTCAAGCGCCGGATCGGTCCTTATTAGCCACCTAGCTTTTTTTCATCTCTACACCGACGGCTGATGAATGAAGATGGATGAATGTGTGGGTGCGTGTGTGTGGTCAAATGAATGTCGCCTCAGGTACAGTTTGCCGATCTATACATCTGTATTCACCTCTGAACTTTTTTCTATTGACCGGGCCATAGATTTTGCTGAAGCTTCTCATGAAAGCTTTGTCCTTTTTTCAGATTCCAAGTCAGCCCTTCAGGCAATTGATTCATGTAGAACGGATTCTTCTGAAATCCAGGGTCGCATTATCAATAAGTTGCATTCAAGTTGCACTCTCTGATTTGGGTGCCTGGTCATTGTCGTATTTTCGGCAATGAGCAGGCTGACGCACTTGCAAAATCGGCGGTAGAACTTGAGGGGGCCGTGGGACGTCCTTCGGGAATCTACAGTCAAGTCTCTCTGTTCGGTAAGAAATCAATTAATCTTTTGTGGCAAAGTCAGTGGACCGATCTCGCTGTACATTTAGTAAAGCCGACTCTTGGTGTTTGGCCCTCGGTGACCCGTCGCTCTCGGAGGGAGAAGTTTATATTACCCAGGTTAACAAAAAAAATAAGGAAAGAGTACAGGAGAGCATGTAAAAAGACGCCTAGGTGGGATCGACCGGGAAGATAAGGAGGAAGTGGAGGAGATGAGCAAGGTGTTTAAGGAAGAGATCTGTGCAGCATGTGAGGAGGTGTGTGGAGTGAGGAGAAGAGGGAGGGGAGTGATATGTTCAGCATGGTTGACAGAAGAGGTAAAAATAGCTGTAGAAGAAAAGAAGAAATCATATAGAGAGTGGTTGGGTAGTAGAGGGAATGAAGATTTTGAGAGGCAGAAACAATCGAGGTACGTGGAGAGAAAGAGAGTGGTGAAGAGAGTAGTGAAGGAAAGTAAGAGAAGAATAGATGAGGAGTTTGGAAGGAATTTGAGTGTAAAATGGAGGGAGTGTAAGAAACTGTTCTGGAAAGAAGTCAAGAAAGTTAGGGAAGGTAGCAAGGGAAACAGTAAGGGTGTGAAAGATAAGAATGGGAGATTGCTAGCCGAGAAGCAAGAGAGAGTTGAAAGATGGAGGGAGTACTTTAACGAGTTGCTAAATGTAAGGAATGAAGAGCCAGCAAACATAGTTGGATATGGTATGGGAGGGAGGAGGAGAAGTAGTGGAGGAGGAGGTGGGGATCAGGAGGTCAGAAATGTGGGAAGCTATGAAAAGAGTGAAGTTGGGGAAAACACCAGGAACAGATGGAGTGTGTGCGGAAATGTTGAGGTATGGTGGGGAGATAGTGATCGAATGGGTATGGAAAATGTGCAAACTAGCATGGGAGAAGGGGAATGCACCCGATGACTGGAAGACTGGTAAAATAGTCCCCCTATATAAGGGCAAAGGGAAAGAGAGGAGTGTGTGGTAACCACCGAGGAATATGTCTTTTAATCGTAGTAGGGAACGTGTACAGTAGGGTAGTGATTGAGAGAGTGAGAGTGAGAATGGAGAAATGGATTGGCGACGAGCAAGGAGTTTTAGAAGGGAGGGAAGAGGATGAGTAGATCAGATTTGTTACCCTGAACTGTGTTTGTGGAGAAATATCTGGAGAAGCAACAAAAGGTGTATGTTGCCTTTATGGACTTTGAGAAGGCCTATGACAGAGTGGATAGAGAAGGCATTTGGAAAGTACTTAGAATATACGGAGTAGATGGCAAGTTGGTGAAAGCAGTGAAGAGCATGTATGAGGGTGCAAAGGTGGCAGTATGTGTGGAGAATGAGCAGAGCGAGTTCTTCGACCTGAGGGTTGGGTTGAAACAGGGGTGTGTGATGTCCCCGTGGTTGTTTTACTGTATATATGGATGGAGTCATGAAAGAAATACTTGGAAGAGCAGTGGATGTTGGTGTATCGCTGAAAAGGGAAGGAAATTAGAGGACCCTGCCTATACTGCTGTTTGCGGATGATACAGTTCTGATGAGCGATAATGAATGGGATCTGCAGGATTTGGTAAAGGAGTTTGGAACAGTGTGCGAAAAACGGAAGTTGAAGGTAAATGCGGGGAAGAGCAAGGTTATGGTCTTCGAAAGGGGTGACGTCACAGAGTGTGAGGTGAAGTTGAACGGTCAGGCTATGGAGATCGTCAGCTCTTTTAATTAACTGGGCAGTGGGTCGAGTAAAGATGGGACTGTGGATGAGGAGGTGCGGGAGAGGGTGCAACTGGGGAAGAGGGTTGTAGGAACGTTGAAAGCAGTAACAAGAAATAGGGTGGTCAGTATGGAAGTGAAGAAGTCCTTGCATGACAGTGTGGTAACCCCGACACTAACTTACTGAAGCGAAGCATGGACGTTCGGGAATAGACTCAGACCAAGAGTGAGAGCGGTGGAAATGAGTTACTTGAGAAGTGCGTGCGGAGTTACATGGAGGGATAGACAGACGAATAAGGAAGTAAGAAGGAGGTGTGGTGTGGAGGTCGATGTGCTGGAAAGTGTGAAAAGGAACAACTTGAGATGGTTCGGCCATATGGAACATATGGAAAGCGAGAGATTGACTAAGAGGGTGTACGAGAGCGAGGTGGAAGGACAGAGAGGGAGAGGTGCACCGAAGCAGAGGTGGAAGGATGGAGTGAGGAAGTATATGAATGAAGCAGTGCTGGTTGGGAGGAGGGGCGTCGACGGACTGGGGACAGGGGTGCATGGGGACGGTTCGTTCGCGGCCACCCCTTCGGGATCACAGCGTCAGGCAATAGATAGATAGATAGAAGAATTAATTTTACTTTTCTGACTACATGAAACCATATATCGACCGTGTATTCCCGCCGCAATGTACCACCTGTGGCGGATTTCTAACGATCACCCACATCCTTTTGTCCTGTGGCAGGTTTGTGGAGGACCGTAGCCCTCTCCTGATGTACTGCAAGGCGAATAACGTCCCCATCAATTTGGACTCGATGTTGATGTGGTTGACAAATTGATGGCTTACCTGAAAGAGACCAATTTATTCAGAGAGTTGTAACTTGAGTTATGTTTTTGGTGGTGTTTTATTTATATGCTATGTTCCTTTTTAGCATATGTTTATGATATTGTGTTCACTTATTGTTTATTATATTCACAGGACCTCCCATGCTGATTAGTTTGATTTGTCTTTACTTTTGTCTGTAATTCATTTTAGAGTAATATTAATTTAAGTTCTTCTTTGCTTTTCCCCCTTTGTCTTAGCATATAAAGAGGTTGAGAGTTGATGCTCTCAAGATTGTGTTTGTCCTGACACTATTGTTCTCAGCTGATGGGACCTTTATTATTTTCCTGTTGTTAATGCTTTGGACCTGTGACTTATACTGGATTGTGATACTTGACACTATCACATTCCAGTAGTATGAGGTTCTTGGCGATTAACAATTTGCTTTAGTATGGCCTAATAATCCTGATGGGCTGATGGCCTTCCCAATCAAGTTATACAAAAAGAAAGAAAACAAAAAAGAGTTCACCCCTCACACCTGAGAAGAGTTGAAACTTGTCTGTCATAATAAAGTTAATAAACTCATCACACTACCATGTGGGTTTAATTCACCATTCAAGGATTCACGGCATTGTGAATATATCTCTCAGTAGTGATGATGGTGACATTACTAGTAGTAGTGATGATGGTGACAGTAATATTAGTAGTGATGATGGTGATAGTAGTAGTAATGATGGTGACCGTAGAAACGATGATGGTGATAATAGTACTGATGGTGATAGTTGTAGTGATAATTATGACAGCAGTGATGATGATGGTAGTGACGATGTTGTCAGTAGTAGTTAGTGATGATGGTTAGAGTAGTAATGATGATTGTAAGATGATGGTGAGAATAGTACGTAGTGATGATAGTGATAGTTGTAGTGATAATAATGATATTAGTGATGATTGCACGATGGTTACAGTAGTAGTGATGATGGTGACTACTAGTAGTAGTGATAATAGTAGTACTGATGGTGACTAGTTTTAATGATGGAGATAGCTTTAGTGATGATAGTGATAGTAGTAGTGATGATGCTGATTATAGTAGTGGTGATGGTAATCAATCACAAAGTTGGGTATGCCGTTTTGACTTTGGGCAAAACGGCACATTTACTTTATTATCAGTTGACTAGTCAGATGAGTTAACCACTGCATAAGAAGCTAAACTCATAATTCATTCATGCACATTATATTTCTATATAAACAATCACAGAGAGGATCAGAACTTATGTGGGCAACTGTACATACTGTGATGGGTGACGTTCCCAGCCACGTAAGGTACATGTCTGTGGTTTGAGAGAACCATTACCACATTTAACCCTTAATTAGCGGTCACCACATAAGCCGAGTTAAATAAAGCTGGACTATGTGGCGGCGCTCGACATACCTCGAGTCGCAATTTCAGCACCTAATGTTGTGAGAGAGAGACAAGTGGTGGCAGGAGAGTAGCGAGCGTATGACTGCTCCAGAACCACCGCGGCGAACCTACTGACACGAATCTCACCTCCCTCCTACCTCTCTCACTCGCTATATAAAGAATTGTATGGGGAAAGTGCCTAATTACATGCTTTTTGCACTCGCGTTGCACGGTTATTGCAAGAAAACTAGCCATCATAAAAGGATCGTTATGGTGTCATTCGAAAGCTCTGTTATGCCCTTTCAGGGATAGATACTTGTTTTACGTTCTGGGTCTTATTTAGGCATGAAAATGATCACGTAAACAGCCCTATTTTGGCTAAAACACCCCGCTGGGCGGTACATACTAAACCGCATAGGCCGCTCTTAAGGTGTTAACTAATGTTTGTTAACAGTAAATAGCCTTTTAAATGTAATCTACATGTGCAGGTGTGTATTTGTGTTATTTAATATTAGTCCCTATACAATTAGTGCCTGGTCGATATTAAAATTATGATCCATTCCGTGCCTCACCAATATTGAGGGCAACCTCTGTCTGACATCTTATCAATCCTCTCTGAGGAACACCACATCTCTTCTACCAAACCTTACCTACTTTTCCTCAATGAAACCTAGTTGTCTGAGGCAGACAGAAGACGCTTCTGTGTATTATTGTGCTATCTCTATCCTCAATTTTAATCCATAGGTGGATGTTGTGTGAACGTACACAACAATCTTACTTACTGTTCCTAACTTTGACTCTTCTTAATTCTAACTCTCTGGCCTAAGCTATCCTGCCACTTTCTAACTAAATATAACTGTGTTGTTTATCTCCCCCTTCATTCTAAAGACTATCCAAAATTACTTGAATATCTTACTTCTACAGTGGAACACATTCAATCCATCTCTCCCTTCTCGGATATCTCCATCGTGGGTAATTTCAATATTAACCACTGCCAATGGCTCTCCTCTCATTTCACTGACGAACCTGGTGAACAACCCTTCATCCTTCTCTATCCTAAATGACCTAGAGCAGTTAGCTTAGCACCTTACACATATCGTGGACCACCTTGGAGATCGGTCGAACATCCTTGAATTATTTCTAACTTCTACTCCTTCTGCTTACACTGTACATCTTCTCACTCCGTTGGGCTCCTCCGATCATTACCTTATCTCTGATACCTGTCCTATTTCTCCAGTACAGCGTTCTGACCCCCTCAGCAGACGGTGCTTGTGGTATTTTAGCGCTTCCAACTTGGGGGCTCTTCGGCAGTATTTCTCTTATTTTTCCCTGTGATTTTTGCTTCCGTGGCCGGAGACCCTCATGGAGTTCCGAGCGCATTAACTAACTCACAAAAAGCTGCCCTCCACAATAAGGACGGTACCTGCGGTTTCATACTCAAGAATCTCGAAACCTTTATATAAAGTTTCTTCCCAGAATCATGCTATTTTTCGACCTGCCAAAAACTCTTTTATCATTAGCAAATTTAATGACCTTTTAAATTCCAGCTCTTCCCAAGCTTTCTGGCACCTAGTCTATAACTTCTCTAATTATTTTACTTCCTCGTCTTTCCCTCCTCTTTTCTACTCAGATGGCACCACCATGGCGCCACTCCTTCCTCTGATAAACCTGGACTCTTCACTTAAGCTTTTGCTAAAACTCAACCTTTGGATGATTCCAATGTTGTTCTTCCTTCTCCAACACCACTCACTTATTCAGGCATAATATCATAATCTCTTTCAAAGATGTGTTTCTGCCCTTTCTGGACTTAATACTAAGAAGGCGTACAGGCCCGATGGTGTACTAAAAAGCTGCGCTTCCGTGCTGACTCCATGCTTAGGTAAACTCTTCCGTCTTTGCTCTAACCTTTCATTCTTGCTGGATGTTTTGCCCTCATTCAAGCTGTCCCCAAGAAGGGTGATTGCACCAAACCCTCCAACGACCGTTCAATTGCTCTCACATCTTGCATCTCCATAGTCCTTGCATCTATTCTTAATTCAAAATCTCTTAAGCATCTGTCTTCTCATAACCTACTTTTAGATCACAATTATGGCTTCCTTAAATGCTGCTCTATTGGTACTCTCTTGGTCATCTTCCCTCCGGGACTTCGATGAGACTTTTTTCTATTGCGCTAGACATAGTGAAAGCCTTCGATAGAGTTAGGGACAAATAACTTATTTTCAAACTACTGTACTAGCTTTTAGCCTCTAGCTGAACATCAATATGAATAAAACAATAAAACGTATTCCATGTACTTATCACAGAAAACTATTAAGTTTGAATGGCAAGCTCTGAGAATCAATGGCGAAACTATAGAGTGTGTATCAGAAAGCATATTTCTTTATATTATTTTTTTCCATAAACTTAGATAGAAGCCTCATATTGCCGCACTCAGATTAAAATTAGCTCGTTCGTCCAGCATTATGGCATTATCTATACAATTAGCGGCGAAACGACTGCACCAATTGCTTCCATGTTTTTTATCACAAGTACCTTACCCTTCTGCCTTCCCGCCACCAAACCACCAACCCCCAACCCCCTCCAACCACCCAGGCGCCGCACGTGGGTTGACGCATCTCTCATTGTCTGGCCACGACAAGGACTAAAACAAAAATTTGTGGTAGCGAAACTACTGCCCCAATCGCTTCCATATTCATTCCAAAATTGCTTTATCCTTCAACCGACCCCTCTACCATCCTCCCACCACCCAGCCGCCACGATTGAGGTCAAGCATCAGTCATTGTCCACCCACCACAGAGGAATCATGGTGCATCGTATGAAAATATTGTGTGTACCCCAGACTTTCAGAGGAAGCTGGATGAAGCCTCTATGATTTTACAGACTCTGATGCAAGTATAGTAGTAGTAGTCGTTCCCTAAGCTGCCTGGCTGAATAGCCCCGAGCTTCTAAGGAAGGCAACGGTTATGACCGGGTTTTCTCACAAAGTTCTCAAGGAGTGTGTGTTGTGTTGTTGGCGTAGGTGGTTGTGTGTTTTGCAGTATTCCATAATATGTTTGATAGTGTGCGGTGTTGTATTGCAACCTGGACAGAGTCATCCAGCCTCTTCTGATAACTCAGAAGGCTGGATGTTGCTCACAAAGCAGCCTAGCCACACGGGAAAGGCGGATTTCTGAGGGATGCACTTCAGGGGGCTATGCAAGTAGGTGAGTGTTGTCTTTGAGTGAATGGATGGATCAGTGGGTGATTTGAGTATTGATACACTTCTGGAGACTGGCTTGGGGTTGACAAGGAGGGAGTCAAGACAGTATTTGTGTATGATAACGAGTGCTTGGAGTTGTTTTGATGCTTCTTGGTGTGTGTAGATGCTCTGCCATGTAGTATAGTGGGTGGAGGAGGTTTGTGGAGCCTGCGGCGATAAATTGCGTGCCTCTCCTGATTTTGTGGACTTTGGTTTCCTGGTGTTGGTGGTCTGTAGGTGTGGTAGCTGAGCTGCCAGTGAATATTTTGAGGGCTTTGCTCTGTATGGCCTATAGAGCGTTGTGATGTGTTTCAGAGAGTCTTGAGGCCCAAGCAGGGCTAGCATATTCCATCACTGAACATATACAGTATATTGTTTGTATACTGTGGTGGTAGTTTCTTTGTTATGTCCAAATGTTGTGTGGGCAAGTGCCTTGAGGGCGTGTAGTCCTGGTGTGAGATTGTTTTTTTATGCTTGTAATATGTTGTTTAAATGACATTGATGTATCGTATGTTACACCAAGGATTTTGTGTGTGTGTGGTATGGGGATGTTTTCTAAGGTGAGGTGAAGGATATGACTATGTTCTACTGTCTAGTTTGTGAGAAGGGTCTCTCTAGATTTGGCAGGGGCTAGCTGAGTCTGTTTGCGGGGAACCAGTCATGTAGTATGTTGAGGTAGAGTTGGAGGAGTTGTGTGGTTGTGTTTGCGTCTCGATGTGTACATGTGAGTATTATGTCGTCTGCGTAAGAGGCTGTGTGTTTCTGGGGTGTGTGGGGTATTGTTAAGTTGTGCATGTATAGATTGAAAAGTGTTGATGACAAGGTCTCCGTTTGTCAAATCTCTAATGTTCAATGACTGGCCAGCAAATCTTACATAAGCAGTTCTGCTGCTAGATAGTTGGCCAGCCATTATTTTGTGTTATTGTGTGTTGAGAATTTTGTTTGTAAGGTTGTGGCGGGGAATGGAATCCAAAGCTTTACTAATGTCAATTATAACAAGAAGTGTTCTGTGTGGTGGCCTAGCCAAATTGATGGCATAACAAAACTTTTTATGTGAGTTCTGTAAGAAGTGTGTTTGTGGAGTGTAGTGACCTAAAGCCGTGTTGTGATGTAGGTAGGGGAAGGTGAGGTGTGGTTAGTTGTAATATGAGGCGTTCGGTACCTTTTGAGGTGGTGCAAAGTTGAGTGATGGGGCGGTGTAAGGAGGGTAGCATGGGTTTTTTGTTTGGTTTGGGGATTGTGATGATGACACCATGTATTCAGATGTTGGATATTATGTTGTGTGAAGTTTGATATGTTGGTTACTGCTTGAATGCTGTGGCGGGGTAAAGAACTCCTTGAGGCGGTTGAGCACACCTAGCTTTTGGGAAGCCGTTTTAGCAAGAATGGTAAAATGGTCTTTCCAATAGAGATAAGAAAAACGATACACCGAAAATACTAAGGGAAGATGAAGGGTTGATTTTTGTATTGTTGAAGTATAAGGGATATGTCCTCTGGGAGCTCACTGCGGGTAGATAGATGAAGAAATTGGGTTATGGAATCATTGAAAGCAACAAGGTTTTCTGTGCCCTAATTGGAAATGGTAGGTAGATTAGAAGATAAGTGTTCTATGGCTTCATCACGTTTGTTTTTGAGGGGGGCGTTCTGGAAAACTAGTTGAAAAGGTAAAGTTGTCAGCATATGAATGGATAGGACTGGATGTACCGTTGAGAAGATCATTAATGATTATGAAAAGGAGAATTGGAGATACGACAGAACCCTGAGTAACACCGGAGTTTATAGGATGAGGAAGTGAATGATGGCCGTCCACAACCGCAGCTATGGAACGAACAGAAAGGAAATTAGAGATAAAGGCACAGATGGAGGTATATAAACCAAAGGAAGGTAGTTTAGAAATTAGAGATTTGTACTAAACTCTATCGAAGGCCTTCGATATGTCTAAAGCAATAGAAAATGTCTCACCGAAGTCTCGAAAGGAGGATGACCAAGAGTTAGTAAGATATGAAAGAAGATCACCAGTAGAACCATACTGGCGATCTGAGAGTAAATTTTGAGAAAATAAATGCTTAAGAAATGTTGAAGTAAGAATAGTTTAAAAAACTTTGGAAGTACCAGAAATGAGAGCAATTGGATGATAGTTGGAGGGTTGAGAGCAGTCACCCTTCTTTCGGACGAGGTTGAATGAGAACAAACTTCCAGCAAGAAGGGAAGTTGTTAGAGGAGAGACAGAGATGGAACAGATTGCCTAGGCAGGAAGTCAGCACGGAAGCACAGTTTTTGAGTACAACAGGAGGAACACCATCCGTTCCATACACCTTAATATTAAGCCCAGAGAGGGTACAAAGTACATCTTTATAAGAGATTAGGATATTAGGCATAAGAAGGAGAGAGTGGGTGGAATAGCACTGAAATTATTTAAGGTGGAATTCTGAACGAAAGTTTGGGTGAAGAGTTCAGCTTTGTCAGAGGAAGAACATATGGTGGTGCTGTCAGAATGGAAAGGGGGAATGAAAGACGAGGAAGAAACATTGTTGGATAGGTTTTTGCCTAGATCCCAAAAAAGGTTGGAAAGAGCTAGAGTTTGATTGTTCAGTGCATTTATTATTGATGAAAGAGTATTTGGCGAGTCGAAGAACAGATTTGGCTTGATTCCAGGCAAAATTATAGGAAGAATGCGATTTTGAGTTTGAAAGCAACTGTACCATTTGAACGCTTCCTCCTTATTGTGGACAGAAGTAGAACAAGCGTGAGTAAACAAATATTTTTTAGCATTAGACTGAGAGAATGAAAATAGAATGAATGCCTCCATGCACGAAAGGATTACCTCGGTAATGTGTCAGCTCGATCCTCGGGTCCTCGGCCATAGAAGCAAAATTTGGTCCATGGGAAATCAAAGAGCTTCCCAGTCGGCAGCGCCAAAGTGGCACAAGCGCCGCCGGCTGGTAATATCGGGTGGCCGTACTGGAGAGATAGGACAGGTGACTGCGAGAGATAAGTTTATGGTTGGAGGAGCCCAAAGGAGAGAAAATAACGACAATATAAGCGGCAGGGTTAGAATTAAGAAACAAGTCAAGAATGTTGGGCCAATCTCTGAAGTGATTGGGGATACGGGTGGGTTGCTGAACCAACTACTCTAGGTCATATAGATAGAAAGATGTACGCTTGTTCACCAGATTGGTCAGTGGAATGAGAGGAGAGCCATTGGCGGAGGTGAATGTTGAAATCTCCTAAGATGGAGATTTCTGAGAAAGGAGAGATGGATAGAATGTGTTCCACTTTAGAGTTTAGATAGTCAAAGAATTGGGGAAAATCAGTAGAGTTAGGGAAAAGATAAACAGCACAGTCATATTTAGTATGAGAGTGACAGGATAGTTTGAGCCATGTATGTACTGTATGTATGTATGTATATACTTAGGCACATACCCCATGGCTGGGGTATGTGCCCGAACAAAAACAACATTTAATGTTTCAATTCTTATGATGCTGGGCCATTTTCGCGTTCCTTCGCCCCTTTCTCTGACATAAAGTTGAGAATTGAGAGGAGTTGAAGTCAGGAACACGAGAGCAAGTGGGTTTGTTGTGTACACATACACAACAACCGCCTTTGGCTTTCAAACTGAGACAGATAATGTAGGAGAATACAGAGAAGGGGCTGATGGAAGTTGCTTCAGACACCTGAGTGTCAGTGAGGAAAAGAAGATCAGGTTTGTTAGAGGAGAGGTGGTGTTCGACAGAAGGAAAGCTAGAGGAAAGGATGTGAATGTTGCAAAATTTGATAGTAAGAGAGACAGGCCGTGGTCCAGAGCATTTTGAACGGTCGTTTGGTGAAGGTCAGTTAACCCTTTCCTTACCGAGAATGTATTTTGTGTTATTCCAGCTATATTTAGACGATTTTATTCAGCTTGGAAGGAAACCGTGGTATTAAAAATTAGTAACCAAGATAGTTTGAAGCCCTTTAATTGCTACACGTTCTCCCTAAGCTGGACAAAATCGTATAATATTATCCAGATTATAATTACAAGGACAACTCGGTACTAAAGAGGTTAATGATGGGGCAATTTTTGTTCCCCCCCCCCCCCCCTTATTCCCAGGGGACTCTAGGGCAACTTTCTTTTTTTACATCATGTTATTCGCTCATTTTTATTTTTATTTTTTAAGTATTGGAAAGAAGTGTAGTGTTCTTGTTTAGTGTAGTGAGATGGATAGGTAAAGGAAGTGTTTGTGAGAGCTAGCTCGATTACTCTCTGTGTGAATGAAACGCAAACAAAAACAGTAAGGGAGGCTAGACAAGTGAAATAGGGGTTCCAGCAAATCCTTATCACATGCCTATGAGGTCTCCCCTGGGTATTGCCCGGCTTGGTTGGTGTGTACAATCTCCCCCGATAGAGCTCTGAGGAGCACTGATTTTTGTAATAGCGGTAGAAGAGGGAGAGAGATGCAACATTGTGGCAAAGAGAGAGCTATTGCAGATAATTGGTGAGTGGACGTGAGTTAATGAAACGAATGGCTTTCATTTCTACTTTGTCTAGAAGTGTTGTGTAAGAGGATCCTACCCACACACGCGAACAATGCTTACTACATGGACGCACTGTGCCCATGTACAGAGCAAGAAGCTGTGCAGGGTTAAAGAACCCCCGGAGGGAGTTGAGAGCACCCAGCTGCTGGGGAGCTGCTTTAGCAGAGTGGTAATATGGTCTTTCCAAGAGATATAAGAAGAAAAAGAGACACCGAGACTATGAAGAGAAGATGAATGGTTTATTTTGCTTATGTTGAAGAGTAAGTGATAGTCTTATGGAAGGTTGTGACGAGTAGACAGATAGAGAAATTGAGTTTTGGAAGCATTGAAAGTAATAAGGCTTTTTCTGCCCTAATCAGAGATAGTATACAAATCAGAAGGAAGGTGTGCTATGGCATCCTCATGTGAGTTTTGAAGTAACTGCTGGGAAGAATGTTGTGGAAAGCTAGTTGAGTAGTGTGATGAAGAGTCATCAGCATATGAATGAATGGGGCTGGAGGTGCAATTGAGAAGATCATTAATGGAAATTAGAAAGATAACTGGAGATAGGACAGAACCCTGAGGAACACCGGAGCTGCTAGGTTGAGGAAGTGAACGATGGCCGTCCACAACCGCAGCTATGGAACTGCAAGAAAGGAATTATAGATAAAGGCACAGATGGAGAGATATGTCTAGCGCAATAGAAAAGGTCACACTGAAATCCCGAAAGGAGAATAACTAAGAATTAGTAAGATATGAAAGAAGATCATCATTCGAGCGACCCTTAAGGAAGCCATACTGGCGATCTGAGAGTAGATGTTGTGCGTGGATCTAGAACCCATGGAGAGAGTTGAGCACACTTAACTTCAAGGAAGCTGTGTTAGCCAAAGTTGTAATATGGCCTTTCCAGGTAAAGTCAGAAGAAAAAGAAATGCATAGAAATATTGTTTGATTTGTGTATTGTTGACTTACGAGTAAGGGATAGTCATGTGGAAGATTGTGACGGATATATAAATGTAGAAATTGAGTTTCGGAAGCATTGACAGTAAACAAATTCTCTCTAACCCATTCAAAAATAGTTGGGAGATCAGATACGGCCTCATCACGTGAGTTTCGGAGTAATTACATGGTGGGTCGTTGCGGAAAACACGTTGAATAAGTGTAAGGTAGAGTTATCAGCATATGAGTGGATAGAGCTAGAGGTACAGTTGAGAATATCATTAATGAATATTAGAAACATAACTGTAGACAGGACAGGACCCTGAGGAACACTGGAGTTGATATGTTGAGGAAGTGCGCGATGGCCATCCACATTCGCAGCATTGGAACGACCAGAAAGGAAATTTGAGATATAGGTACAGACAGAGGGGTAGGAACCGAAGGCTTTCGATAAGTCTAGCACAATAAAATATATATCACCAAAGTCCAGAAAGGAGGATGGCCAAGAGTTAATAAGAAAAATTAGATCACCAGTAGAAAAGCCATTAACCCGGAAGCTACGACATTCCTTCCGGAATGTTGTACTGGTGGGCTGCGACGTTCCTTCCGGAATATGAGATTTCAAAATAGTGGAGTGGCAAGGCAGCTACAAATTGGTTTGAAAATAGTCTTACATGGCAAATGTTGACCCCACCCCTACACATACTCCGCTCGCCCCCACACACACAATTACCATAGAGCCTTCATGTCCATCTCCCGCATGGCCCAATGACACAACCAGCCCTCCTTCTAGCGGTGTTAGCAGCCGTGGGAGACAAAGAGTGGCTGCCATTTATATTATATCTCCATGAGAGCAGCTCCAAGGACAAAGCCCCTGCATCAAAACAGGCATGTAAGGCACGTGCAAAATGCGGTGCAGGTGCCAAGAGAATATTGTCCTTTGCCTTCAATGACACCATGCCCAATCCCCAGACTACAACCAATACCACCCATACCGCATCTACTGCTGGGCCTTCTGCAGCTCTGGGTCCGCAGGAGGTGCGGGGACAAGTGGGGTGGGAAGGGAAGGGAAGGGCAAGGTTTCTCAATATAAAAGTACAAAGAAAACAAGAAAACACCTCCTGGCCTTCCACCTCCATCACCAACACCACCAGCCGCGCCATCCGCAACTGCCACCGCCCTTACTTAAACGTCAAAGGACAAGAAAACGCCTGTGAGAGTCAGGCAACACAAACCCCTGACTCCCTTCAAGTAGGCCTACGACACCCTACTTTTCCCTTCTGAAGATGGGGTAAAACCTAGCCAGGACACAGGGGACTTTGACAACCCAAGGGCATATGGGTGTGGTGTTGACAGCGACAGTCAGCAGCAGAGAAGGAGCGAGACAGCTAGCTATCTGAAAGGCGGTGCTGGAGGCGACCAACATACATACCTTTGCATGGTCCGAAGGTACCAATTTTGTACCAGACTTGCACTAGTTCGATGCAAATAATTCTTTGTCAATGGAGATTGGCACTGCAATGACGATGCAAAGGTAACTGATTTCATATTTGCGTTCTTCGAATTGGATATTATGGCGCTCATTGTGAAGCAAACACTACTGGTGAAATGACCCCCTCATCGCCACCCCAAGTTTCAGTAAGTACATGCCTCATGACATATTTTTGTTCCTGATAAGATTTATGCACTTTGCAGACAACAAAAATCCTAACAGGGATGACACAATAAAGAAAGTTTGGGAGATGTTCATCACCAGAAATACTTTTACCCCATTCTCTTCAACAGTTTCCCCCCTCTCTCTCTCTCTCTCCTTCGTTCTCTCTTGCCTTTCTCTCCATCCCACGCTCCCACTTCCAGCCAAAATAAATATACCTATCTATCTATAATAAGGGGAAACTGTACAACAGGAGTAGAAAATAGAGTAGCACAAGGACGAAAGGTAGCTGGAGCAATGAAAGCCTTGTTTAGGAGTAGAAACTTGAGTATGGAAGGAATGCGAGGATTGCATTAGGGTGTGTTGGGGCCGATATTGATGTATGGATGTGAAATTCTGGGTGTGGTGCCGCAAGGCTGTGTGCTTAGCCCTTCTTTGTTTTTATTCATTATACAATATTATTCTGTGTTCCGCTCCGATCCCCAGGAATCTTAGATACTCACTGTACGCTGATGATTGTGCATTGTGGCATTCTTCCCGCAATGTGCAATTTTTGGCGGGGCGTATTCACGTGGCCCTTGATTCCGTCCATTTTTGGGCCTTGTGGTGGGGCTTTAAGTTTACCATTGCTAAGTGTGTTGGCGTAGTATTTACTCGTAGACTTAACGTATCTAATTTGAGCATCACTTTGGATAATGAGCCGATTTCTTTTCAAAATTCAGTCAAGTTCTTGGGTCTGCGCATTGATCGCAGGCTCAATTGGAAGTCTCATGTCATTTATTTAATTAATTCTTGCAGTAAAAAGTTAAATATACTTAAATACCTTTCTGGC
Organism: Paralithodes platypus; assembly: GCA_032716605.1. Classification (NCBI taxonomy): domain Eukaryota; kingdom Metazoa; phylum Arthropoda; class Malacostraca; order Decapoda; family Lithodidae; genus Paralithodes; species Paralithodes platypus. The sequence continues at coordinate 20,129,092 of CM064507.1, forward strand.
CATTACTGGGGAGCCGACAGAACATCCTTACTGATGGTGTACAAGTCCCTTATTCGTTCAAAGTTCGACTATGGCTCGCAGGTGTACGGGTCGGCGTCTGCTTGTGCCTTGAGGAGGTTGAATGTGTTTCAGAATGTCTGTTTGTGTTTGTGTCTTGGGGCCCTTCGGTGTACTCGCATGGAACGTATGGAAGTTGAAGCTAACATGCCGCCCCTCAGTCTTCGTCGTAACCATATGTTGCTTTCGTTTGGTATCTCTCTGCACAGGAAACGATCGCTCGGCCTTCCGGCTTGTGGGATCCTCCTGCAGTACGACCATGTGCTGCATGGGGCCCTCCAGTCGATGGCTGTGCGTCTTCACTTCCTGATGTGTAAGATAGGTTATGACTTCAGTAATGTTGACCAGCTGGTAGTGTTAAAGATAGTGCCTTGGGAACATCCCAGTGGCTCCCTTCCCCCAAACGTCAAGCGCCGGATCGGTCCTTATTTCCACCTAGCTTTTTTTCACCTCTCCACCGACGGTTCTAAGATGGATGAATGTGTGGGTGCGTGTGTGTGGTCAACTGAATGTCGCCTCAGGTACAGTTTGCCGATCTATACGTCTGTATTCACCTCTATACTTTTTGCTATTGACCGGGCCATAGATTTTGCTGAAGCTTCTCATGAAAGCTTTGTCCTTTTTTCAGATTCCAAGTCAGCCCTTCAGGCAATTGATTCATGTAGAACGAATTCTTCTGAAATCCAGGGTCGCATTATCAATAAGTTGCATTCAAGTTGCACTCTCTGATTTGGGTGCCGGGTCATTGACGTATTTTCGGCAATGAGCAGGCTGACGCACTTGCAAAATCGGCAGTAGAACTTGAGGAGCCGTGGGACGTCCATCAGGATCTACAGTCAAGTCTCTCTTTCGGTAAGAAATCAATTAATCTTTTGTGGCAAAGTCAGTGGACCGATCTCGCTGTACATTCAGTAAAGCCCACCCTTGGTGACCCGTCGCTCTCGGAGGGAGGAGTTTATATTACAAAGGTTAAGAAATCAGGAAAGAGTACAGGAGAGCAGTAAAAAGATGACTAGGTGGGTTCGACCTGGAAGATATGGAGGAAGTGGAGGAGATACGCAAGGTGTTTAACACCTTAAGAGCGGCCTATGCGGTTTATTTATATGTACCGCCCAGCGGGGTGTTTTTAGCCAAAATAGGGCTGCTTACGTGATCATTTTCATGCCTAAATAAGACCCAGAACGTAAAACAAGTACCTATCCCTGAAAGGGCATAAACAGAGCTTTCGAATGACACCATAACGATCCTTTTATGATGGTTAGTTTTCTTGCAATAACCGTGCAACGCGAGTGCAAAAAGCATGTAATTCGGTACTTTCCCCATATAATTCAGTATGTAGCGAGTGAGAGAGGGAGGAGGGAGCTGAGATTCGTGTCAGTAGGTTCGCCGCGGTGGTCTGGAGCAGTCATACGCTCGCTAGTCTCCTGCCACCACTTGTCTCTCTCTCTCAGCAACATTACGTGCTGAAATTGCCACTCGACCTATGTCGAGCGCCGCCACATAGTCCAGCTTTATTAAATACGACTTATGTGGTGAGCCGCTAATTAAGGGTTAAGGAAGAGATCTGTGCAGCATGTGAGGAGGTGTGTGGAGTGAGTAGAAGAGGGAGGGGAGTGAAAGGTACAGCATGGTGGACATAAGAGGTAAAAATAGCTGTAGAAGAAAAGAAGAAAGCGTATAGAGAGTGGTTGGGTAGTAGAGGGAATGAAGATTTGGAGAGGCAGAAACGAGCGAGGTATGTGGAGAGAAAGAGAGTGGTGAAGAGAGTAGTGAAGGAAAGTAAGAGAAGAATAGATGAGGAATTTGGAAGGAATTTGAGTGTAAAATGGATGGAGTGTAAGAAACTGTTCTGGAAAGAAGTCAAGAAATTAGGGAAGGTAGCAAGGGAAACAGTAAGGGTGTGAAAGATAAGAATGAGAGAATGCTAGCCGAGATGCAAGAGAGAGTCGAAAGATGGAGGGAGTACTTTAACGAGTTGCTAAATGTAAGGAATGAAGAGCCAGCAAACATAGTTGGATATGGTATGGGAAGGAGGAGAGGAGAAGTAGTGGAGGAGGAGGTGGGGATCAGGAGGTCAGAAATGTGGGAAGCCATGAAAAGAGTGAAGTTGGGGAAAACACCAGGAACAGATGGAGTGTGTGGGAAAATGTTGACATATGGTGGGGAGATAGTGATTGAATGGGTATGGAACATGTGCAAACTAGCATGGGAGAAGGGGAATGCACCCGATGACTGGAAGACTGGCATAATAGTCCCCCTATATAAGGGCAAAGGGGAGAGAGGAGTGTGTGGTAACCACCGAGGAATATATCTTTTAAGCGTAGTAGGGAAGGTGTACAGTAGGGTAGTGATTGAGAGAGTGAGAGTGAGAACGGAGAAATGGATAGGCGACGAGCAGGGAGGTTTTAGGAAGGGAAGAGGATGTGTAGATCAGATTTTTACCCTGAACTGTGTTGTGGAGACAAATCTGGAGAAGCAACAAAAGGTGTATGTTGCCTTTATGGACATTGAGAAAGCCTTTGACAGAGTGGATAGAGAGGGCATGTGGAAAGTACTTAGAATATACGGAGTAGATGGCAAGTTGCTGAAAGCAGTGAAGAGCATGTATGAGGGTGCAAAGGCGGCAGTACGTGTGGAGAATGAGGAGAGCGAGTTCTTTGACCTGAGTGTTGGGTTGAAACAGGGGTGTGTGATGTCCCCGTGGTTGTTTACTGTATATATGGATGGAGTCATGAAAGAAATACTTTGGAAGAGCAGTGGATGTTGGTGTATCGCTGAAAAGGGAAGGAAATGAGTGGAAGCTGCCTATACTGCTGTTTGCGGATGATACAGTTCTGATGAGCGGTAATGAATGGGATCTGCAGGGTTTGGTAAATGAGTTTGGAACAGTGTGCGAAAAACGGAAGTTGAAGGTAAATGCGGGGAAGAGCAAGGTTATGGTCTTCGAAAGGGGTGAAGTCACAGAGTGAGAGATGAAGTTGAACGGTCAGGCTGTGGAGATCGTCAGCTCTTTTAATTATCTGGGCAGTGTGTTGAGTAATGATGGGACTGTGGATGAAGAGGTGCGGGAGAGGGTGCAACAGGGGAAGAGGGTTGTAGGAACGTTGAAAGCAGTAACAAGAAATAGGGTGGTCAGTATGGAAGTGAAGAAGTCCTTGCATGACAGTGTGGTAATCCCGACACTAACTTACGGAAGCAAAGCATTGACGTTAGGGAAGAGACTCAGACCAAGAGTGCGAGCGGTGGAAATGAGTTACTTGAGAAGTGCATGCGGAGTTACATGGAGGGATAGACAGACGAATGAGGAAGTAAGAACGAGGTGTGGTGTGGAGGTAGATGTGCTGGTAAGTGTGAAAAGGAACAACTTGAGATGGTTCTGCCATATGGAACGTATGGAAAGGGAGAGATTGACGAAGAGGGTGTACGAGAGCGAGGTGGAAGGACAGAGAGGGAGAGGTGGAAGGATGGAATGAGGAAGTATATGAATGAAGGCAGTGCTGATTGGGAGGAGGGGTGTCGACTGACTGGGGACAGAGGTGCATGGGGGCAGTTCGTTCGTGGCCACCCCTTCGGGGATCACAGCGTCAGGCAATATAGATAGATAGAAGAATGAATTTTACTTTTCTGACTCACATGAAACCATATATCGACCGTGTATTCCCGCCGCAATGTACAAAGGTACAAAGGAAATCAAGCAACAACAGGTCTAGTGACCCTTCTAGGCTGCTTGTCCTCCAAAACACTGAGGATCAAGTGTCCAAACAGTGGTTTAGAGTGGGTAAGGGATCATTGGAAAGGGAACTACTGCCCTGGAACTAATGTCCGTGGCAGGATTAGGAAGTTAGTAGCGGACAGATGGGTTAGTAACTGATGGGAGGATAAAATAAAGTTATTAATTTACAAACGCAGTCAGTTGCGGGTTTGATGCGAGATATTTGTCTAGGCGAAGTTTAAATGAATCAACGGTGCTGCAGTCTATGACATCTCGGGGAAGCCCATTCCATAAGTTGACAACTCGATTGAAGAAGAAATTCTTAGCTTCATGTGAGTTAAAAGATTTACCAATAATTTTGCAACCGTTTCCCCGCGTGTAATTAGATTGGTCGATAGTGAAGTACTTACTACAGTTCATATTGTCGATGCCTTTGATGATTTTGAACACTTGAATTAAGTTGCCTCTTAACCTCTCCGCGGCGCACAGGGGGTTTTCTACAGGGTAAGACTGTGCGCACCTATGATGATTTTGGGACCTATTGCCAATTTCGATAAAAAGTACATCATCGTGTAGGGAATGTTTGCGTGCATCGGCCCATATATATTTGACCCCCCAAAAAATGTCTGGGGGGGGTAGGGGAACGGTCCGTAGTTGAAAAATGTGGAGCGAATGGCACCGCGCGGCAAGATTGTCATCGAGCGGCGAGATTTCCCTGCCGAATATTTACGCGCGCAGGGGATAGAAGGAGAGGGAGGGGGGTGGGTTACCGCGTATTATCACGTATATCTCCTTTTTCGAGCCCTTTTAGGCTATTTAGAGTATGTATACGTGTGTAGGGCACCCATATAACAATGAATATGCCTCATAGTGACCAAAAATTGCAATATATAAGGGAATTATAAGAGAATATTTAGGCGGGGAATGAAGATGTGTTGGAGGTTTGGCGGCAATTTATGAGCTGAGAGTGTGGTTTACGCCATACATATCACGTATATCTTGTATGTAGAGCACTGTCACGCTATAATACAGACTTGTACGTATGTATACGTGCCATATATCAAAATATATACCGCATATAAACCAATTCATGCGATATTTACGCACATTATCAATGAGTTTCTATGCGTGAACCAAGGTGTGAGTGAGTTGTGGTGGGAATGAAAGGGGGAGAGGGTGTGTTACGCCATAAATATCACGTCAATCTTGTATTTAGAGCACTCTCATGCTATAATAAAGACGTGTACATATGTAGGCGTCCCATATAACAAGGAATATACCGCATATAGCCCAATTGATGCGATATTTACGCAAATTGTGAATGTGTTTCTAGCAGACGGAAGCCTGAAAGGGGGGGTTGGGGGTGGGTGGGTGGGAGGGAGGCATGCAGGGGTGCAGTGAGTGAGTGAGTCGTGGAGAGATGGAAGTCAGGCAGATCTCTAGATAGATAACCAGCTTAGTGATAATTGTGGAGGCGCCCCAGGCGTATTGATGTTTGGTATTTTGACCCTTATGTCTACCAGATGGCTGGTGTTCGTTGCCATCAACAGGTCTACAATAACATGAGTCAGGAATGGAGAGAGTGAGAGAGAGAGAGAAACTGAGACATGCGTATGTCGTACGTATAAATGGACTTCAGAATTGCATTTTTATGCAAGCAGACATTGCATTTTAGACACATGTGAAGTACCACAGAAACATGTAGGCCATTGACTGTAAATAAAGTACTATATTTATAGACCACCAGCGACGGTGCTGAGTCAACACAGGCAGATTGCCTGTTGTGATAGAGGGCTAAATATAGACTGGTGTCTCCTTACACCTGCGAAAGGGTAGATTGCCACCAGAGAAACGTTTACTTATTTATTTCGAAGTAATATGCAATCTAAATGTATATTCGAGACCTACTGCAAGTATTTGTATGACAGTCATGACTATGTATAATCCAATATACGCGCGTAGGCGAGACATAAGAAAGCTGGTTGAGCAATTTTCGACACCCACACAGTTATTATTCATTTTTATTTACAATATTATACAATACAAATGTATTTGTGAAGAGTATTTTATCCATTATTGTATTTATACCAATTTTGTTCCCAGACAGAGCTGCTGTAGCTGGAGAATCAAGGAGCGGCAAGGGTCACCTCGTGACCGCGTGACCGTGTGAAAATGAGTGGAGTCACACTGAGAGGGGCAATTTTGCTGAGTGTTTGGGCAATTTTTGACAGAATAAAGTTATATAATTACTAATTCTTGACAGAGACAAACTATTATAAACCTTGGCATGATATAATTGATAATCCCATCAATTTACAAACGTAAATTGGTGGGATAATTCATTTTTTTTTGTATATTGTCATTTCGATTGTAGACACGAAGTTTTGAGTGATATTTGGTATGAGCTCCTGTGGCATGGTTGGTAAGGTCGCGGACTGGAAAACTCAAAGTGTCGTAGGGTAGTGGGATCGAATCCAGGAGGGGGTTATGGGGAAGGTTTTATATTGTCTAGAAAAAAATATATAAATTTTTTTTTTTACAAGATCATGCCATTGTATTCAAACAATATGAAATATTCATAGAATATATCATATTGTAAGAATACAATGACATGACCTTGTTTTCTTTTTTTCTTTTTTTATTGTTTTATTTTATTATCATAGTAGGTTTGACATGATTTATTGAAACATATTTATTTTTGTACAATTCATTTGAGGTAAGAAAATAATTATATACACATTACTTAGGCTAATAACAAACATATGTATTCATATACTAAAAAAATAAGGCATATTACATGTAAATCTTTGAAACTTATAAACTAAATAATGAAACATACAATTATATAATGTAAAAGCTATATCACAGGGACATCTTTGGAACTTATACATTATATAATATATATGTTACATTATGAGGTAGCGTGATCAATTAGGTCAGGTCAGGTAAGGTAGGGCGCGAGTCCAGGGCAGGGCAGGGCAGGAGGCGAGTCCAGGGCAGGGCACGGGGCGAGTCCAGGGCAGGGCAGGGCAGGGGCCGACACTCAGTAGTTCTTGAAGGTGTGGTAGTCCCTGAAGCAGTCACCCAGGCAGAGTGTAACTTTGCACTCGGCGCACATTGAGGTGACTCTTTTGGTTACATGGGGTTTCCTCACACTGGAGCTGCAGACGGTGCACTGCACCTGCCTGTGACGAGTGCCAATCAGCTCGGTGTTGGTTGTGTAGTGTCTTTCGACACCCAGCTGGATGCGGTCAGGAACGTGATCCCCACGCCATGCCGTACGTCTGTGAGTGGTGGTGCCATACTTCTCCAGGAGTTGGTAGGAGACGTTGTACACGAACTCCCGGAATTTCAGCTTCTGGTTTGGGGCCATATCCATCTTAGGTGGAGGAAGAGCTTGTGATACCACTTCACAGTCTTCCTCAGACACTCAACGCCTGACAGCTGACAGTCAGACTTGTCCACCAGGCGCATGTTTTTGGTGTAGTCCACTACCATGTCGGGCTTGTAGATTGTCTTCCTGGTTTGGTAGTGGATTTTGCCAGAATCCACCTGGGCACCTGTGTGGACGGTGGAAAGCAGGTGGACGTCTCGCTTATCCTTCCACTTCAGGGCTATCAGTTTCCCACACTTCTCGAGCTGCTTGTATTTCTGCCCCTTTCGTCGCCTTCTTCGCACATGCCTCTCGCGGTGTTCCTGGGCCAGGTCGTCTTCTGAAGGTGTGTCACTGGAGGAGGCATCTGTGAGAGGAATGACATCACCTGTGAACTTTGGCATAAACTTTCTTGTCTTTCTGACAGTCCCACATGACCCCGTTTGGTTGTCATAAAGAAACTGGCAGAGAGCAGGAGAAGTATACCAGTTGTCAGTGTAGATGATGTGGCCTTTGCCCAGGTAAGGTGCCAACATTTTCCTGACGATGGCACCTGACATGCCCATGGGATCATTGGCAGCGGCTTTCGGTACGTCAATGTCAGTTCCTGTATACACGATCATGTCAAGCACTATTCCAGTTTCACAGTCGCACAACACGAAGAGCTTGATTCCGAACCTATGCCTCTTCAAGGGGATATACTGCTTGAAAACAAGACGTCCTTTGAAGAGCACGAGCGACTCATCAATCACCAAATTGAGGAAGGGGTAAAAGTATTTCCTATACCTCTCCAACAACATGGTGAACACATCCCGAACTTTCCATATCCTGTCAATCCTGTTAGGATTTTCGTTGTCTGCAAAGTACATAAATCTTAGCAGCAACAAAAATCTGTCACGAGTCATGAACTTATTGAAAGTTGGGGTGGCGATGAGAGGGTCGTGCTTCCAATAGTGTTGCAACACATGCTTCTTGATCAGAGGCATGAGGAACAACAAGGCAAAGAACGTCAGAAATTCTTCCACAGTCGTATCCACCCAGCCTCGTATTCTCGCTTTTGGAGAAAGGACGTCCAATCTGCCAAACACCCACCTGTAGTAGGCGTTTGTTTGGGCAACGATGTACGTCATTACCTCCATGTCGAAAAAAGCGAGGAAGAAGTCGCTTTCGTTCGCTTGATCATCACAGGGCCAGTCGTCAGTTGTTCCTGACGTCCCAGGATTGAACTGGGGCACGTCAGGTACAAAATTGACCCCGTCAGACCAATCGAACGAAGGCATGCCAGGGATCGGAATGTCGTCTGCGTCTGCTTCTGCGTCTGAAATATCGCTTCCATGGTCGCGATACAGCACTTCATCATCATTACCCTCCTCTTCACTTGACAGACGATGCCCTTCCTCGTTTTCGTCACCGACGTCGGACTCACTCCCACTGTCCACTCCCAAATCCCCCCACCCTTGGTCCCGTGCTAGGGCTTCGTCGTCGAAACCCGGGCTGCCAATGTCCTGCGAATCACCATCAAACAGCAGGGCGGCATACTTAGATGGTGTAAGAGTTTTCCGGGTCACTTTGGCACGTGCGGGAGTCTTATGGACAGGGACAGCAGAGGTGGTGGCAGGGGCGGCGGCAGGGGCGGCGGCGGCGGCGGCAGGGGCAGCAGTGGTGCGTGGCCTTCATGGCAAGATGATGGTGGTGCCTGTCGCCCTTCTCTCTGTTCCTTGGGCAGGGGCGGCATGGGCGGCAGGGGCAACAGGGGCAGCAGGGCCGGCAGGGACACCAGGGCCAGCAGTCGCTTTCCCAGTCGCTTTCCCCTTCCCCTTCCCTGTTCCTTGGGCAGGGGCGGCAGGGGCGGCAGGGGCAGCAGGGCAGGCAGGGACACCAGGGCCAGCAGTCGCTTTCCCAGTCGCTTTCCCTCTCCCTTTCCCCTTCCCCTTCCCTGTTCCTTGGGCAGGGGCGGCAGGGGCGGCAGGGGCAGCAGGGGCGGCAGGGGCGGCAGGGGCAGCAGGGGCGGCAGGGGCAGCCGGGCCAGGGGCGGCTGGTGGTGTTGGTGGTGGTAGGGGCACTGTGGCTGGCGTACGGGTTCTTTTCCCTACGCCCGTGCCTTTCATTTTTCCTGCCCCCGCAGGTAATGCAGCCCTAGGGCGGCCTCCTGCGTCGCTGGTACCGGTGGCAGGGGTGGCAGGGGTGGCAGTGGTGGCAGTGGTGGTGGTAGTGGTTGTTGCAGTGGCCTGGGTCGTGGTGGCAGTGTCCCGAAAGACCAATGACCTCTGTGCCATTGCCCTGCTTGCACGTGTTTTACGTGCTTTTGGTGCTGGTGATTCGTCCTCTGAGCTGTAGGGCGTGTCGTACTGGTAGCTAGGGTCTTTGGCAGCCACCCTCTGCCTTCCACGGCGGCTAACACCACCAGAAGGAGGGCTGGTTGTGTCATCAGGGAGCGAGCGTGAGGGACGTGTAGGCTCCATGACTAGTGCGTGGTTACTGGCGCGGTGGTGCTTGCACGAGTGCGGGGCGAGTGTTTGGCGGGGTGGTATCGAGAGTTGACATGTAGTACTATACCCACACCAATTTTCAGCCGCCTGGCTATAAACGCGCGGTTTTGGTACGTGTTCAAAGTCTCTGCTCTTAAGGGTCTCCCCGCAGTGCGCCGGGGGAACTCTTAAGAGTCTCCCCGCAGCTCCCGGGTTAATATAGATTTAATTTTCTAAGACGCTCCTCGTACTGTTTGTTCTTTAGGCTAGGTATCATTTTGGTAACTCTACGTTGAACTCGTTCTAGCTTGTCTATATCTTTTTGGTAATAAGGGTACCAGGATTGAACGCAGTATTCCAGAAGAGGGCGGACTAAGGAATTGTAAAAGGTTAGGATAACGTCTTTGGATTTATGCTCAAATGACCTGCCTATAAAGCCAATTATTTTGTTTGCCTTCTTAACAACTTCTGAACATTGTTGACTCGGTTTTAGGTTACTCGATATTGTTACTCCCAGATTGGTTTCTCTGTTTACAATCTTAAGCTGATTGCCATTCATCAAATAGTTTGCTTTCTCATTTTGGTATCCGATATTTAGTACTTTACATTTATCCGCATTGAAACTCATTTGCCAAATTTGGGCCCAACATGACAACTTATCTAGATTGTGTTGCATATCGTCAACTTGTTCTTTTGAGAGTACGCTATTTGCAATTTTTGTATCGTCAGTAAATTTTGAGATTGTACAGGTGAGACCCTCATCTATGTCGTTGATGTAAATTAGAAAGATAATTGGTCCTAGTACCGATCCTTGGGGTACCCCGCTACTTACATTGGTCCATTTAGATGCCTTACCGTTTATGACTACTCTTTGCTTTCTGTCGCTGAGCCAATTTTCTATCCATTTCAACACACCATCTTGTATTCCATGCGCTTTTAGTTTTAGCAGTAAACGTTTGTGGGGAACTTTGTCAAAGGCCTTTTGAAAATCAAGGTATATAATATCTACAGATTTACTCTCATCGTAGAGGTTGAGGATATCGTGGAAGAAGTCTAAGAGGTTTGTTAATTTAAACAGGAACGTTTTTTACGAAAGCAGGGCGAATAACGTCCCCATCACTTTGGACTCGATCCTGGGTGATGGGGATGTTGATGTGGTTGACAAATTGATGGCTTACCTGAAAGAGACCAATTTATTCAGAGAGTTGTAGTTGAATTTGCTATGTTCCTTTTTAGCATATGTTTATGGTATTGTGTTCACTTATTGTTTATTATATTCACAGGACCTCCCATGCTGATTAGTTTGATTTTCTTTACTTTTGTCTGTAATTCATTTTAGAGTAATATTAATTTAAGTTCTTCTTTGCTTTTCCCCCTTTGTCTTAGCATATAAAGAGGTTGAGAGTTGATGCTCTTAAGATTGTGTTTGTCCTGACACTATTCTTCTCAGCTGATGGGACCTTTATTATTGTCCTGTTGTTAATTGCTTTGGACCTGTGACTTATACTGGATTGTGATACTTGACACTATCACATTCCAGTAATGAGGTTCTTGGCGATTAACAATTTGCTTTAGTATGGCCTAATAATCCTGATGGGCTGATGGCCTTCCCAATCAAGTTAAACAAAAAGAAAGACAAACAAAATTCACCCCTCACACCTGAGAAGAGTCGAAACTTGTCTGTCATAATAAAGTTAATAAACTCATCATACTACCATGTGGGTTTAATTCTCCATTCAAGGATTCACGGCATTGTGAATAACTCTCTCAATAGTGATGATGGTGACATTACTAGTAGTAGTGATGATGGTGACAGTACTATTAGTAGTGATGATGGTGATAGTAGTAGTAATGATGGTGACCGTAGAAACGGTGATGGTGATAGTTGTAGTGGTAATTATGACAGCAGTGATGATGATGGTAGTGACGATGTTGTCAGTAGTAGTTAGTGATGATGGTGAGAGTAGTAATGATGATTGTAAGATGATGGTGAGAATAGTACGTAGTGATGATAGTGATAGTTGTAGTGATAATAATGATATTAGTGATGATTGCACGATGGTTACAGTAGTAGTGATGATGGTGACTACTAGTAGTAATAATAGTAGTACTGATGGTGACTAGTTGTAATGATGGAGATAGCTTTAGTGATGATAGTGATAGTAGTAGTGATGATGCTGATTATAGTAGTGGTGATGGTAATCAATCACAAAGTTGGGTATGCCGTTTTGACTTTGGGCAAAACGGCACATTTACTTTATTATCAGTTGACTAGTCAGATGAGTTAACCACTGCATAAGAAGCTACACTCATAATTCATTCAGGCACATTATATTTCTATATAAAAAATCACAGAGAGGATCAGAACTTATGTGGGCAACTGTACATACTGTGATGGGTGACGTTCCCAGCCACGTAAGGTACATGTCTGTGGTTTGAGAGAACCATTACCACATTTTAACTAATGTTTGTTAACAGTAAATAGTGTTTTACATGTAATCTACATGTGCAGGTGTGTATTTGTGTTATTTAAAATATTAGTCACTATACAATTAGTGCCTGGTCAATATTAAAATTATGATCCATTCCGTGCCTCACCAATTTTGAGGGCAACCTCTGTCTGACATCTTATCAATGCTCTCTGAGGAACACCACATATCTTCTACCAAACCTTACCTACTTTTCCTCAATGAAACCTAGTTGTCTGAGGCAGACAGTAAACGCTTCTCTGTATTATTGTACTATCTCTATCCTCAATTTAAAACCATAGGTGGATGTTGTGTGAACGTACACAACAATCTTACTTACTGTTCCTAACTTTGACTCTTCTTAATTCTAACTCTCTGGCCTAAGCTATCCTGCCACTCTCTAACTAAATATAACTGTGTTGTTTACCTCCCCCTTCATTCTAATGACTATCCAAAATTATTTGAATATCTTACTTCTAAAGTGGAACACATTCAATCCATCTCTCCCTTCTCGGATATCTCCATCGTGGGTAATTTCAATAGTAACCACTGCCAATGGCTCTCCTCTCATTTCACTGACGAACATGGTGAACAACCCTTCATCCTTCTCTATCCTAAATGACCTAGAGCAGTTAGCTTAGCACCTTACACGTATCGTGGACCACCTTGGAGATCGGTCGAACATCCTTGAATTATTTCTAACTTCTAATCCTTCTGCTTACACTGTAAATCTTCTCACTCCGTTGGGCTCCTCCGATCATTACCTTATCTCTGTTACCTGTCCTATTTCTCCAGTACAGCGTTCTGACCCCTTGGTGCTTGTGGTATTTTAGCGCTTCCAACTGGGGGGCTCTTCGGCAGTATTTCTCTTATTTTCCCTGTGATGATTTTTGCTTCCGTGGCCGGAGACCCTCATGGAGTGCCGAGCGCATTAACTAACTCACAAAAAGCTGCCGTTCACAATAAGGAGGAGGCATACAGACGGTACCTGCGGTTTCATACTCAAGAATCTCGAAACCTTTATATAAAGTTTCTTCCCAGAATCATGCTGAAGCTATTCTTCGACTTGCCAAAAACTCTTTTATCATTAGCAAATTTAATGACCTTTTAATTTCCAGCTCTTCCCAAGCTTTCTGGCACCCAGTCTATAACTTCTCTAATTATTTTACTTCCTCGTCTTTCCCTCCTCTTTTCTACTCAGATGGCACCACCATGGCACCACTCCTTCCTCTGATAAACCTGGACTCTTCACTTAAGCTTTTGCTAAAACTCAACCTTGGATGATTCCAATGTTGTTCTTCCTTCTCCAACACCACTCACTTATTCAGGCATAATATCATAATCTCTTTCAAAGATGTGTTTTCGGCCCTTTCTGGGCTTAATACTAAGAAGGCGTACAGGCCCGATGGTGTACTAAAAAGTTGCGCTTCCGTGCTGACTCCCTGCTTAGGTAAACTCTTCCGCTTTTGCTGTAACCTTTCATTCTTGCTGGATGTTTGCCTTCATTCAAGCTGTCCCCAAGAAGGGTGATTGCACTAAACCCTCCAACGACCGTTCAATTGCTCTCACATCTTGCATCTCTATAGTCCTTGCATCTATTCTTAATTCAAAATCTCTTAAGCATCTGTCTTCTCATTACCTACTTTTAGATCACAATTATGGCTTCCTTAAATGCCGCTCTATTGGTGATCGCTTGGTCATCTTCCCTTCGGGACTTCGATGAGACTTTTTTCTATTGCGCTATACATATTGAAAGCCTTCGATAGAGTTATGCACAAATAACTTATTTTCAAACTACTGTACTAGCTTTTATCCTCTAGCTGAACATCAATACGAATAAAACAATAAAAAGTATTCCATGTACTTATCACAGAATACAATTAAGTTTGAATGGCAAGCTCTGAGAATCAATGGCGAAACTATAGAGTGTGTATCAGAAAGCATATTTCTTTGTATTATTTTTTACCATAAACTTAGATAGAAGCCTCATATTGCCGCACTCAGATTAAAATTAGCTCGTTCGTCCTGTGTTATGGCATTATCTATACAATTAGCGGCGAAACGACTGCACCAATTGCTTCCATATTTTTTATCACAAGTACCTTACCCTTCTGCCTTCCCGCCACCAAACCCCCAACCCCCTCCAACCACCCAGGCGCCGCACGTGGGTTGACGCGTCTCTCATTGTCTGGCCACGACAAGGACTAAAACAAAAATTTATGGTAGCGAAACTACTGCCCCAATCGCTTCCATATTTATTCCAAAATTGATTTATCCTTCAACCAACCCCCTACCATCCTCCCACCACCCAGCCGCCACGATTGAGGTCAAGCATCAGTCATTGTCCACCCACCACAGAGGAATCATGGTGCATCGTCTGAAAATATTGTGTGTACCCCAGACTTTCAGAGGAAGCTGGATGAAGCCTCTATGATTTTACAGACTCTGATGCAAGTATAGTAGTAATAGTCGTTCCCTAGGCTGCCTGGCCGAATAGCCCCAAGCTTTTAAGGAAAGCCACGGCTGAGACTGGGTTTTCCCACAAAGTAATCAAGGAGTGTGTGTTGTGTTGTTGGCGTAAGTGGTTGTGTGTTTTGCAGTATTCCATAATATGTTTGATAGTGTGTGGTGTTGTGTTGCAACCTGGACAGAGTCATCCAGCCTCTTCTGATAACTCAGAAGTGCTGGATGTGCTCACAAAGCAGCCTAGCCACACGGGAAAGACGGATTTCTGAGGGATGCACTTCAGGGGGCTATGCATGTAGGTGAGTGTTGTCTTTGAGTGACTGGATGGATCGGTGGGTGATTTGAGTATTGATACGCTTCTGGAGACTGGCTTGGGGTGGGCAAGGAGGGAGTGAAGGCAGTATTTGTGTATGATAACGAGTGCCTGGAGTTGTATTGATGCTTCTTGTGTGTGTAGATGCTCTGCCATGTAGTATAGTGGGTGGAGCTGGTTTGTGGAGCCTGCGGCGAAAGATTGCGTGCCTCTCCTGATTTTGTGGACTTTGGTTTCCTGGTGTGGGTGGTCTGTAAGTGTGGTAGCTGAGCTGCCAGTGAATATTGTGAGGGCTATGCTCTGTATGGCCTATAGAGCGTTGTGATGTGTTTCAGAGAGGCTTGAGGCCCAAGCAGGGCTAGCATATTCCATCACTGAACATATAATATATTGTTTGTATACTGTGGTGGTAGTTTCTTTGTTATGTCCAAATGTTGTGGGCAAGTGCCTTGAGGGCGTTTACTCTTGGTATCAGTTTGTTTTTTATGCTTGTAATATGTTGTTTAAATGACATTGATGTATCGTATGTTACACCAAGGATGTTGTGTGTGTGTGTGGTATGGGGATGTTTTCTAAGGTGAGGTGAAGGATATAACTATGTTCTACTGTCCAGTTTGTGAGAAGGGTCTCTCTAGATTTGGCAGGGGCTAGCTGAGTCTGTTTGCAGTGAAACAGTCATGTAGTATGTTGAGGTAGAGTTGGAGGAGTTGTGTGGTTGTGTTTGCGTCTTGATGTGTACATGTGAGTATTATGTCGTCTGCGTAAGAGGCAGTGTTTCTGGGGTGTGTGGGGTGTTGTTAAGTTGTGCATGTATAGATTGAGAAGTGTTGATGACAAGGACTCCGTTTGTCAAATCTCTGATGTTCAATGACTGGCCAGCAAATCTTATATAAGCAGGTCTGCCTGCTAGATAGTTGGCCAGCCATTATTTTGTGTTATTGTGTGTTGAGAATTTTGTTTGTAAGGTTGTGGCGGGGAATGGAATCCAAAGCTTTACTAATGTCAATTGTAACAAGAAGTGTTCTGTGTGGTGGCCTAGCCGAATTGATGGCATAAAACACTTTTTATGTGAGGTCTGTAAGAAGTGTGTTTGTGGAGTGTAGTGACCTAAAGCCGTGTTGTGATGTAGGTAGGGGAAGGTGAGGTGTGGTTAGTTGTAATATGAGGCGTTCGGTACCTTTTTGAGGAGGTGCAAAGTTGAGTGATGGGGCGGTGTAAGGAGGGTAGCATAGGTTTTTTGTTTGGTTTGGGGATTGTGATGATGACACCATGCATTCAGATGTTGGATATTATGTTGTGTGAAGTTTGATATGTTGGTTAATGCTTGAATGGTGTGGCGGGGTAAAGAACTCCTTGAGGCGGTTGAGCACACCCAGCTTTTGGGAAGCCGTTTTAGCAAAAGTGGTACTATGGTCTTTCCAATAGAGATAAGAAGAAAAACGATACACAGAGAATACTAAGAGAAGATGAAGGGTTGAATTTTGTATTGTTGAAGTATAAGGGATATGTCCTCTGGGAGCTCACTGCGGGTAGATACATTCCTACAATACAATACATTCCTACGCAGATGACTCAACACTCCACAGTTCCTTCACATTTACCAATTCTTTCACCCAACCCGATCTTATAAATTCAAAAATAAACACTGCAATTTCTCTGAACCAGGACCTTTCTAGAATTAATAAATGGGGACAAGAGAATCTAGTTTCCTTTAATGCACAGAAAACCAAGTACATTCAATTTTCTAACCGACAGAATCTCACTGACTCCCATATATTTTTTAATGATGTAAATATTCCCACTTCCCCTAGTATTGACATTCTCGGTGTAACATTAACTACTAACTTGAGCTGGACACATTATGTTAGAAGCATTGCTAAGAATGCCTCTAAAAAACTGGGACTCCTGTACAGAGTTCGAGAATTCTTCACTGACGAGCAGTTGGCCGTAATATATAAAAGTCATGTGCGCTCTCAGATGGATTACTGTTCACCTCTGTGGGGTGGAAGTGGAGTGGTTGCATTGAGGCAGTTGGACAAAATTCAAAATAAAGCTATTAGATTAATCAATAACCCTGCAATCACACAGGACCTTCCTACATTAGCCATACGAAGAAACGTTGCATCCCTTGCATTATTCTACAGATATTTTCACAGCAATTGTTCCGAGGAACTTGCTTCAATTGTGCCGCCTCTCCACATCTTTCCCCGTAGAACTAGGGCAGCTGAGAGCGCCCATGAATTTACACTTTCTCCTCCACAATGCAGAACTTCTGCTTATCAGAATTCATTTATCCCCAGAGCTACTACTCTTTGGAATTCACTTCCCTCGAATTGCTTTCCACAAACTTACAATCAACAAATGTTTAAATCCAGTTGTTACAAACATTTTATGAATGGAGGATGCCTTTAGGCACATGGACCTTTTTGTTTTATCTGTGTTTTTCCTTCCTCCGTTCATTGTCTCTTAAAAAAAAAAAAAAAAAAAGATAGATGAAGAAATTGGGTTATGGAATCGTTTAAAGTAACAAGGTTTTCTCTGCCCTAATTGAAAATGGTAGGTAGATTAGAAGATAAGTGTTCTATGGCTTCATCACGTTTGTTTTTGAGGGGGGCGTTCTGGAAAACTAGTTGAAAAGGTAAAGTCGTCAGCATATGAATGGATAGGACTGGAGGTACCATTGAGAAGATCATTAATGATTATGAGAAGGAGAATTGGAGATACGACAGAACCCTGAGTAACACCGGAGTTGATAGGATGAGGAAGTGAATGATGGCCGTCCACAACCGCAGCTATGGAACGAACAGAAAGGAAATTAGAGATAAAGGCACAGATGGAGGTATATAAACCTAAGGAAGGTAGTTTAGAAATTAGAGATTTGTGCCAAACTCTATCGAAGGCCTTCGATATGTCTAAAGCAATAGAAAATGTCTCACCGAAGTCTCGAAAGGAGGATGACCAAGAGTTAGTAAGATATGAAAGAAGATCACCAGTAGAACCATACTGGCGTTCTGAGAGTAGATTTTGAGAAAATAAATGCTTAAGAAATGTTGAAGTAAGAATAGTTTAAAAAACTTTGGAAGAACAAGAAATGAGAGCAATTGGATGATAGTTGGAGGGTTGAGAGCAGTCACCCTTCTTTGGGACGAGGTTGAATGAGAACAAACTTCCAGCAAGAAGGGAAGTTGTTAGAGGAGAGACAGAGACGGAACAGATTGCCTAGGCAGGAAGTCGGCACGGAAGCACAGTTTTTGATTACAACAGGAGGAACACCATCCGGTCAGTACACCTTAATATTAAGCCCAGAGAGGGTACAAAGTACATCTTTATAAGAGATTAGGATATTAGGCATAAGAAGGAGAGAGTGGGTGGAATAGCACTGGAATTATTTAAGGTGGAATTCTGAGCGAAAGTTTGGGTGAAGAGTTCAGCTTTGTCAGAGGAAGAAGAAATGGTGGGGCTGTCAGAATGGAAAGTGGGAGGGAAAGACGAGGAAGAAACATTGTTGGATAGATTTTTGCCTAGATGCCAAAAAGCTTGGAAAGAGCTAGAGTTTGATAGTTCAGTGCATTTATTATTGATGAAAGAGTATTTGGCGAGTCGAAGAACAGATTTGGCTTGATTCCAGGCAGAATTTTAGGAAGAATGCGATTTTGAGTTTGAAAGCAACTGTACCATTTGAACGCTTCCTCCTTATTGTGGACAGCAGTAGAACAAGCGTGAGTAAACAAATATTTTTTAGCATTAGACTGAGAGAATGAAAATAGAATGTATGTCTCCATGCACGAAAGGATTACCTCGGTAATGTGTCAGCTCTCTCCGAGGGTCCTCGGCCATAGAAGCAAAATTTGTTCCATGGGAAATCAAAGAGCTTCCCAGTCGGCAGTGCCAAAGTGCCACAAGCGCCGCCGGCTGGTAAGATCGGGTGGCCGTACTGGAGAGATAGGACAGGTGACTGCGAGAGATAAGTTTATGGTCGGAGGAGCCCAAAGGAGAGAAAATATCGACAATATAAGCGGCAGGGTTAGAATTAAGAAACAAGTCAAGAATGTTGGGCCAATCTCTGAAGTGATTGGGGATATGGGTGGGTTGCTGAACCAACTGCTCTAGGTCATATAGATAGAAAGATGTACGCTTGTTCACCAGATTGGTCAGTGGAATAAGAGGAGAGCCATTGGCGGAGGTGAATTTTGAAATCTCCTAAGATGGAGATTTCTGAGAAAGGAGAGATGGATAGAATGTGTTCCACTTTAGAGTTTAGATAGTCAAAGAATTGGGGAAAATCAGTAGAGTTAGGGAAAAGATAAACAGCACAGTCATATTTAGTATGAGAGTGACAGGAAAGTTTGAGCCATGTATGTATGTATGTATGTATGTATAATATAACTTAGGCACATACCCCATGGCTGGGGTATGTGCCCGAACAAAAACAACATTTAATGTTTCAATTCTTATGGTGCTGGGACATTTTCGCGTTCCTTCGCCCCTTTCTCTGAAAGTTGCTTCAGACACCTGAGTTTCAGTGAGGAAAAGAAGATCAGGTTTGTTAGAGGAGAGGTGGTGTTCGACAGAAGGAAAGATAGAGGAAAGGACGCGAATGTTGCAAAATTTGATAGTAAGGGAGACAGGCCGTGGTCCAGAGCATTTTGAACGGTTGTCCGGTGAAGGTCAGTTAACCCCTTCCTTACCGAGCAAGTATTTTGTGTTATTCCAGCTATATTTAGACGATTTTATTCAGCTTGGAAGGAGACCGTGGTATTAAAAATGAGTAACCAAGATAGTTTGAAGCCCTTAAATTGATACACGTTCTCCCTAAGCTGGACATAATCGTATAATATTATCCAGATTATAATTACAAAGACAACTCGGTACTAAAGAGGTTAATGATGGGGCAATTTTTGGTCCCCCCCCCCCCCCCCCCCCCTATTCCCAGTGGACTCTAGGACAGCTTTCTTTTTTTACATCATGTTAATCGCTAATTTTAATTTGTATTGTTTAAGTATTGGAAAGAAGTGTAGTGTTCTTGTTTAGTGTAGTAAGATGGATAGGTAAAGGAAGTGTTTGTGAGAGCTAGCTCGATTACTCTCTGTGTGAATGAGACGCAAACAAAAACAGTAAGGGAGGATAGACAAGTGAAATAGGGGTTCCAGCAAATCCTTATCACATGCCTATGAGGTCTCCCCGGGGAATTGCCCGGCTTGGTTGGTGTGTACAATCTCCCCCGAGAGAACTCTGAGGAGCATTGATTTTTGTAATAGCGGTAGAAGAGCGATAGAGATGCAACATTGTGGCAAAGAGAGAGCTATTGCAGATAATTGGTGAGTGGACATGAGTTAATGAAACGAATGGCTTTCATTTCTACTTTGTCTAGAAGTGCTGTGTAAGAGGATCCTCCCCACACACGCGAACAATGCTTACTACATGGACGCACTGTGCCCATGTACAGAGCAAGAAGCTGTGCAGGGTTAAAGAACCCCCGGAGGAGTTGAGAACACCCAGCTGCTGGGGAGCTGCTTTAGCAGAGTGGTAATATGGTCTTTCCAAGAGATATAAGAAGAAAAAGAGACACCGAGACTATGAAGAGAAGATGAATGGTTAAATTTTATTATGTTGAGGAGTAAGTGATAGTCTTATGGAAGGTTGTGACGAGTAGACAGATAGAGAAATTGAGTTATGGGAGCTTTGAAAGAAATAAGGCTTTCTCTGCCCTAATCAGAGATAGTATACAAATCAGAAGGAAGGTGTGCTATGGCCTCCTCACGTGAGTTTTGAAGTAACTGCTGGGAAGAATGTTGTGGAAAGCTAGTTGAGTAGTGTGATGAAGAGTCATCACCATATGAATGAATGGGGCTGGAGGTGCAATTGAGAAGATCATTAACACCTTACGAGCGGCCTATGCGGTTTATTTATATGTACCGCCCAGCGGGGTGTTTTTAGCCAAAATAGGGCTGTTTACGTGATCATTTTCATGCCTAAATAAGACCCAGAACGTAAAACAAGTACCTATTCCTGAAAGGGCATAAACAGAGCTTTCGAATGACACCATAACGATCCTTTTATGATGGCTAGTTTTCTTGCAATAACCGTGCAACGCGAGTGCAAAAAGCATGTAATTAGCCACTTTCCCGATACAATTCCTTATATAGCGAGTGAGAGAGGGAGGAGGGAGCTGGGATTCGTGTCAGTATGTTCGCCGCGGTGGTCTGGAGCAGTCATACGCTCGCTACTCTCCTGCCACCACTTGTCTCTCTCTCTCAGCAACATTACGTGCTGAAATTGCCACTCGACCTATGTCGAGCGCCGCCACATAGTCCAGCTTTATTAACCCTTAATTAGCGGCGAGCAACATAAGTCGAGTTAAATAAAGCTGGACTATGTGGCGGCGCTCGACATAACTCGAGTGGCAATTTCAGCACGTAATGTGGCTGAGAGAGAGAGACAAGTGGTGGCAGGAGACTAGCGAGCGTATGACTGCTCCAGACCACCGCGGCGAACCTACTGACACAAATCTCAGCTCCCTCCTCCCTCTCTCACTCGCTACATACTCAATTATGTACTGAAAGTACCGAATTACCTGCTTTTTGCACTCGCGTTGCACGGTTATTGCAAGAAAACTATCCATCATACAAGGATCGTTATGGTGTCATTCGAAAGCTCTGTTTATGCCCTTTCAGGGATAGGTACTTGTTTTACGTTCTGGGTCTTATTTAGGCATGAAAATGATCACGTAAACAGCCCTATTTTGGCTAAAAACACCCCGCTGTGCGGTACACATAAATAAACCGCATAGGCCGCTCGTAAGGTGTTAAATACGACTTATGTGGCGAGCCGCTAATTAAGGGTTAATGGAAACTAGAAAGATAACTGGAGATAGGACAGAACCCTGAGGAACACCGGAGCTGCTAGGTTGAGGAAGTGAACGATGGCCGTCCACAACTGCAGCTATGGAACTGCAAGGAAAGAATTATAGATAAAGGCACAGATGGAGAGATATGTCTAGCGCAATGGAAAAGGTCACACTGAAATCCCGAAAGGAGAATAACTAGGAGTTAGTAAGATATGAAAGAAGATCATTATTCGAGCGACCCCTAAGGAAGCCATACTGGCGATCTGAGAGTAGATGTTGTGCGTGGATCTAGAACCAATGGAGAGAGTTGAGCACACTTAACTTCAAGGAAGCTGTGTTAGCCAAAGTGGTAATATGACCTTTCCAGGTAAAGTCAGAAGAAAAAGAAACGCATACAATATTGGTTGATTTGTGTATTGTTGACTTACGAGTAAGGGATAGTCATGTGAAAGATTGTGACGGATATGTAAATGTAGAGATTGAGTTTCGGAAGCATTGACAGTAAAAAAAAATTCTCTACTCCATTCGAAAATAGTTGAGAGATCAGATACGGCCTCATCACGTGAGTTTCGGAGTACAGTTGAGAAGATCATTAATGAATATTAGAAACATAACTGTAGACAGGACAGGACCCTGAGGAACACTGGAGTTGATATGTTGAGGAAGTGAGCGATGGTCATCCACACTCGCAGCTTTGGAACGACCAGAAAGGAAATTTGAGATATAGGCACAGACAGAGGGGTAGGAACCAAAGGCTTTCGATAAGTCTAGCACAATAAAATATATATCACCAAAGTCCAGAAAGGAGGATGGCCAAGAGTTAGTAAGAAAAATTAGATCACCAGTAGAAAAGCCATTAACCCGGAAGCTACGACATTCCTTCCGGAATGTTGTACTGGTGGGCTGCGACGTTCCTTCCGGAATATGAGATTTCAAAATAGTGGAGTGGCAAGGCATCTACAAATTGGTTTGAAAATAGCCTTACATGGCAACTCTTGACACCACCCCTACACATACTCCGCTCACTCCCACACACACAATTACCATAGAGTCTTCATGTCCATCTCCCGCATGGCCCAATGACACAACCAGCCCTCCTTCTAGCGGTGTTAGCGGCCGTGGGAGACAAAGAGTGGCTGCCATTTATATTATATCTCCATGAGAGCAGCTCCAAGGACAAAGCCCCTGCATCGAAACAGAATGCGGTGCAGGTGCCAAGAGAATATAGACCTTTGCCTTCAATGACACCATGCCCAATCCCCAGACTACAACCACTACCACCCACACCGCCTCTACTGCTGGGCCTTCTGCGGCAACAAATGACAGCTCTGGGTCCGCAGGAGGTGCGGGGGCAAGTTGGGTGGGAAGGGAAGGGAAGGGCAAGGTTTCTCAATATAAAAGTACAAAGAAAACAAGAAAACACCTCCTGGCCTTCCACCTCCATCACCAACACCACCAGCCGCGCCATCCGCAACTGCCACCGCCCTTACTTAAACGTCAAAGGGCAAGAAAACGCCTGTGAGAGTCAGGCAACACAAACCCCTGACTCCCTTCAAGTAGGCCTACGACACCCTACTTTTCCCTTCTGAAGATGGGATAAAACTTAGCCAGGACACAGGGGACTTTGACAACCCAAGGGCATATGGGTGTGGTGTTGACAGTGACAGTCAGCAGCAGAGAAGGAGAGAGACAGCTAGCTATCTGAAAGGCGGTGCTGGAGGCGACCAACATACATACCTTTGCATGGTCCGAAGGTACCAAATTTGTACCAGACTTGCACTAGTTCGATGCAAATCATTCTTTGTCAATGGAGATTGGCACTGCAATGACGATGCAAAGGTAAGTGATTTCATCTTTGCGTTCTTCGAATTGGATATTATGGCGCTCATTGTGAAGCAAACACTACTGGTGAAATGACCCCCTCATCGCCACCCCAAGTTTCAGTAAGTACATGCCTCATGACATATTTTTGTTCCTGATAATATTTATGAACTTTGCAGACAACAAAAATCCTAACAGGGATGACACATTAAAGAATGTTTTGGAGATGTTCATCACCAGAAATACTTTTACCCAGTTCTTTTCAACAGTTTCCCCCCTCTCTCTCTCTCTCTCCTTCGTTCTCTTTTGCCTTTCTCTCCATCCCACGCTCCCACTTCCAGCCAAAATAAATATACCTCTCTATCTATAATAAGGGGAAAATGTACAACAGAAGTAAAAAACAGAGTAGCACAAGGACGAAAGGTAGCTGGAGCAATGAAAGCCTTGTTTAGGAGTAGAAACTTGAGTATGGAAGGAGTGCGAGGATTGCATGAGGGTGTGTTGGGGCCGATATTGATGTATGGATGTGAAATTCTGGGAGTGGTGACGCAAGGCTGTGTGCTTAGCCCTTCTTTGCTATTATTCATTATACAATATTCTGTGTTCCGCTCCGATCCCCAGGAATCTTAGATACTCACTGTACGCTGATGATTGTGCGTTGTGGCATTCTTCCCGCAATGTGCAATTTTTGGCGGGGCTGATTCAATTGCCCCTTGATTCGGTCCATCTTTGGGCCTTGTGGTGGGGCTTTAAGTTTACTATTGCTAAGTATCTCGGCGTAGTATTTACTCGTACCCTTAACGTATCTAATTTGAGGATCACTTTGGATAATGAGCCGATATCTTTTCAACATTCAGTCAAGTTCTTGGGTCTGCGCTTTGATCGCAGGCTCAATTGGAAGTCTCATGTCATTTATTTAATTCATTCTTGCAGTAAAAAGTTAAATATCCTTCAATACCTTTCTGGCCATTACTGGGGAGCCGACAGAACATCCTTACTGATGGTGTACAAGTCCCTTATTCGTTCAAAGTTCGACTATGGGTCGCAGGTGTATGGGTCGGCGTCTGCTTGTGCCTTGAGGAGGTTGAATGTGTTTCAGAATGTCTGTTTGTGTTTGTGTCTTGGGGCCCTTCGGTGTACTCGCGTGGAACGTATGGAAGTTGAAGCTAACGTGCCGCCCCTCAGTCTTCGTCGTAACCATTTGTTGCTCTCATTTGGTATCTCTCTGCACAGGAAACGATCGCTCGGCTTTCCGGCTTGTGGGATCCTCCTGCAGTACGAGCATGTGCTGCATGGGGCCCTCCAGTCGGTGGCTGTGCGTCTTCACTTCCTGACGTGTAAGATAGGTTATGAGTTCAGTAATGTTGACCAGCTGGTAGTGTTAAAGATAGCGCCTTGGGAACAACCCAGTGGCTCCATTACCCCAAACGTCAAGCGCCGGATCGGTCCTTATTAGCCACCTAGCTTTTTTTCATCTCTACACCGACGGCTGATGAATGAAGATGGATGAATGTGTGGGTGCGTGTGTGTGGTCAAATGAATGTCGCCTCAGGTACAGTTTGCCGATCTATACATCTGTATTCACCTCTGAACTTTTTTCTATTGACCGGGCCATAGATTTTGCTGAAGCTTCTCATGAAAGCTTTGTCCTTTTTTCAGATTCCAAGTCAGCCCTTCAGGCAATTGATTCATGTAGAACGGATTCTTCTGAAATCCAGGGTCGCATTATCAATAAGTTGCATTCAAGTTGCACTCTCTGATTTGGGTGCCTGGTCATTGTCGTATTTTCGGCAATGAGCAGGCTGACGCACTTGCAAAATCGGCGGTAGAACTTGAGGGGCCGTGGGACGTCCTTCGGGATCTACAGTCAAGTCTCTCTTTCGGTAAGAAATCAATTAATCTTTTGTGGCAAAGTCAGTGGACCGATCTCGCTGTACATTTAGTAAAGCCGACCCTTGGTGTTTGGCCCTCGGTGACCCGTCGCTCTCGGAGGGAGAAGTTTATATTACCAAGGTTAACAAAAAAAATAAGGAAAGAGTACAGGAGAGCAGTAAAAAGACGACTAGGTGGGATCGACCTGGAAGATATGGAGGAAGTGGAGGAGATAAGCAAGGTGTTTAAGGAAGAGATCTGTGCAGCATGTGAGTTGGTGTGTGGAGTGAGGAGAAGAGGGAGGGGAGTGAAAGGTACAGCATGGTGGACAGAAGAGGTAAAAATAGCTGTAGAAGAAAAGAAGAAAGCATATAGAGAGTGGTTGGGTAGTAGAGGGAATGAAGATTTTGAGAGGCAGAAACAATCGAGGTACGTGGAGAGAAAGAGAGTGGTGAAGAGAGTAGTGAAGGAAAGTAAGAGAAGAATAGATGAGGAGTTTGGAAGGAATTTGAGTGTAAAATGGAGGGAGTGTAAGAAACTGTTCGGGAAAGAAGTCAAGAAAGTTAGGGAAGGTAGCAAGGGAAACAGTAAGGGTGTGAAAGATAAGAATGGGAGATTGCTAGCCGAGAAGCAAGAGAGAGTTGAAAGATGGAGGGAGTACTTTAACGAGTTGCTAAATGTAAGGAATGAAGAGCCAGCAAACATAGTTGGATATGGTATGGGAGGGAGGAGAGGAGAAGTAGTGGAGGAGGAGGTGGGGATCAGGAGGTCAGAAATGTGGGAAGCTATGAAAAGAGTGAAGTTGGGGAAAACACCAGGAACAGATGGAGTGTGTGCGGAAATGTTGAGGTATGGTGGGGAGATAGTGATCGAATGGGTATGGAAAATGTGCAAACTAGCATGGGAGAAGGGGAATGCACCCGATGACTGGAAGACTGGTAAAATAGTCCCCCTATATAAGGGCAAAGGGAAGAGAGGAGTGTGTGGTAACCACCGAGGAATATGTCTTTTAATCGTAGTAGGGAACGTGTACAGTAGGGTAGTGATTGAGAGAGTGAGAGTGAGAATGGAGAAATGGATTGGCGACGAGCAAGGAGGTTTTAGGAAGGGAAGAGGATGAGTAGATCAGATTTTTACCCTGAACTGTGTTGTGGAGAAATATCTGGAGAAGCAACAAAAGGTGTATGTTGCCTTTATGGACTTTGAGAAGGCCTATGACAGAGTGGATAGAGAAGGCATTTGGAAAGTACTTAGAATATACGGAGTAGATGGCAAGTTGGTGAAAGCAGTGAAGAGCATGTATGAGGGTGCAAAGGTGGCAGTATGTGTGGAGAATGAGCAGAGCGAGTTCTTCGACCTGAATGTTGGGTTGAAACAGGGGTGTGTGATGTCCCCGTGGTTGTTTACTGTATATATGGATGGAGTCATGAAAGAAATACTTGGAAGAGCAGTGGATGTTGGTGTATCGCTGAAAAGGGAAGGAAATTAGAGGACCCTGCCTATACTGCTGTTTGCGGATGATACAGTTCTGATGAGCGATAATGAATGGGATCTGCAGGATTTGGTAAAGGAGTTTGGAACAGTGTGCGAAAAACGGAAGTTGAAGGTAAATGCGGGGAAGAGCAAGGTTATGGTCTTCGAAAGGGGTGACGTCACAGAGTGTGAGGTGAAGTTGAACGGTCAGGCTATGGAGATCGTCAGCTCTTTTAATTAACTGGGCAGTGGGTCGAGTAAAGATGGGACTGTGGATGAGGAGGTGCGGGAGAGGGTGCAACTGGGGAAGAGGGTTGTAGGAACGTTGAAAGCAGTAACAAGAAATAGGGTGGTCAGTATGGAAGTGAAGAAGTCCTTGCATGACAGTGTGGTAACCCCGACACTAACTTACTGAAGCGAAGCATGGACGTTCGGGAAGAGACTCAGACCAAGAGTGAGAGCGGTGGAAATGAGTTACTTGAGAAGTGCGTGCGGAGTTACATGGAGGGATAGACAGACGAATAAGGAAGTAAGAAGGAGGTGTGGTGTGGAGGTAGATGTGCTGGAAAGTGTGAAAAGGAACAACTTGAGATGGTTCGGCCATATGGAACATATGGAAAGCGAGAGATTGACTAAGAGGGTGTACGAGAGCGAGGTGGAAGGACAGAGAGGGAGAGGTGCACCGAAGCAGAGGTGGAAGGATGGAGTGAGGAAGTATATGAATGAAGGCAGTGCTGGTTGGGAGGAGGGGCGTCGACGGACTGGGGACAGAGGTGCATGGGGACGGTTCGTTCGTGGCCACCCCTTCGGGGATCACAGCGTCAGGCAATAGATAGATAGATAGAAGAATTAATTTTACTTTTCTGACTACATGAAACCATATATCGACCGTGTATTCCCGCCGCAATGTACCACCTGTGGCGGATTTCTAACGATCACCCACATCCTTTTGTCCTGTGGCAGGTTTGTGGAGGACCGTAGCCCTCTCCTGATGTACTGCAAGGCGAATAACGTCCCCATCAATTTGGACTCGATGTTGATGTGGTTGACAAATTGATGGCTTACCTGAAAGAGACCAATTTATTCAGAGAGTTGTAACTTGAGTTATGTTTTTGGTGGTGTTTTATTTATATGCTATGTTCCTTTTTAGCATATGTTTATGATATTGTGTTCACTTATTGTTTATTATATTCACAGGATCTCCCATGCTGATTAGTTTGATTTGTCTTTACTTTTGTCTGTAATTCATTTTAGAGTAATATTAATTTAAGTTCTTCTTTGCTTTTCCCCCTTTGTCTTAGCATATAAAGAGGTTGAGAGTTGATGCTCTCAAGATTGTGTTTGTCCTGACACTATTGTTCTCAGCTGATGGGACCTTTATTATTTTCCTGTTGTTAATTGCTTTGGACCTGTGACTTATACTGGATTGTGATACTTGACACTATCACATTCCAGTAGTATGAGGTTCTTGGCGATTAACAATTTGCTTTAGTATGGCCTAATAATCCTGATGGGCTGATGGCCTTCCCAATCAAGTTATACAAAAAGAAAGAAAACAAAAAAGAGTTCACCCCTCACACCTGAGAAGAGTTGAAACTTGTCTGTCATAATAAAGTTAATAAACTCATCACACTACCATGTGGGTTTAATTCACCATTCAAGGATTCACGGCATTGTGAATATATCTCTCAGTAGTGATGATGGTGACATTACTAGTAGTAGTGATGATGGTGACAGTACTATTAGTAGTGATGATGGTGATAGTAGTAGTAATGATGGTGACCGTAGAAACGATGATGGTGATAATAGTACTGATGGTGATAGTTGTAGTGATAATTATGACAGCAGTGATGATGATGGTAGTGACGATGTTGTCAGTAGTAGTTAGTGATGATGGTTAGAGTAGTAATGATGATTGTAAGATGATGGTGAGAATAGTACGTAGTGATGATAGTGATAGTTGTAGTGATAATAATGATATTAGTGATGATTGCACGATGGTTACAGTAGTAGTGATGATGGTGACTACTAGTAGTGATAATAGTAGTACTGATGGTGACTAGTTTTAATGATGGAGATAGCTTTAGTGATGATAGTGATAGTAGTAGTGATGATGCTGATTATAGTAGTGGTGATGGTAATCAATCACAAAGTTGGGTATGCTGTTTTGACTTTGGGCAAAACGGCACATTTACTTTATTATCAGTTGACTAGTCAGATGAGTTAACCACTGCATAAGAAGCTAAACTCATAATTCATTCATGCACATTATATTTCTATATAAACAATCACAGAGAGGATCAGAACTTATGTGGGCAACTGTACATACTGTGATGGGTGACGTTCCCAGCCACGTAAGGTACATGTCTGTGGTTTGAGAGAACCATTACCACATTTTAACCCTTAATTAGCGGCTCACCACATAAGCCGAGTTAAATAAAGCTGGACTATGTGGCGGCGCTCGACATAACTCGAGTGGCAATTTCAGCACGTAATGATGCTGAGAGAGAGAGACAAGTGGTGGCAGGAGAGTAGCGAGCGTATGACTGCTCCAGACCACCGCGGCGAACCTACTGACACGAATCTCACCTCCCTCCTACCTCTCTCACTCGCTATATAAGGAATTGTATGGGGAAAGTGCCTAATTACATGCTTTTTGCACTCGCGTTGCACGGTTATTGCAAGAAAACTAGCCATCATAAAAGGATCGTTATGGTGTCATTCGAAAGCTCTGTTTATGCCCTTTCAGGGATAGATACTTGTTTTACGTTCTGGGTCTTATTTAGGCATGAAAATGATCACGTAAACAGCCCTATTTTGGCTAAAAACACCCCGCTGGGCGGTACATATAAATAAACCGCATAGGCCGCTCTTAAGGTGTTAACTAATGTTTGTTAACAGTAAATAGCCTTTTACATGTAATCTACATGTGCAGGTGTGTATTTGTGTTATTTAAAATATTAGTCACTATACAATTAGTGCCTGGTCGATATTAAAATTATGATCCATTCCGTGCCTCACCAATATTGAGGGCAACCTCTGTCTGACATCTTATCAATCCTCTCTGAGGAACACCACATCTCTTCTACCAAACCTTACCTACTTTTCCTCAATGAAACCTAGTTGTCTGAGGCAGACAGAAGACGCTTCTGTGTATTATTGTGCTATCTCTATCCTCAATTTAAATCCATAGGTGGATGTTGTGTGAACGTACACAACAATCTTACTTACTGTTCCTAACTTTGACTCTTCTTAATTCTAACTCTCTGGCCTAAGCTATCCTGCCACTTTCTAACTAAATATAACTGTGTTGTTTATCTCCCCCTTCATTCTAAAGACTATCCAAAATTACTTGAATATCTTACTTCTACAGTGGAACACATTCAATCCATCTCTCCCTTCTCGGATATCTCCATCGTGGGTAATTTCAATATTAACCACTGCCAATGGCTCTCCTCTCATTTCACTGACGAACCTGGTGAACAACCCTTCATCCTTCTCTATCCTAAATGACCTAGAGCAGTTAGCTTAGCACCTTACACGTATCGTGGACCACCTTGGAGATCGGTCGAACATCCTTGAATTATTTCTAACTTCTAATCCTTCTGCTTAC
This sequence comes from Paralithodes platypus, assembly GCA_032716605.1. Taxonomy (NCBI): domain Eukaryota; kingdom Metazoa; phylum Arthropoda; class Malacostraca; order Decapoda; family Lithodidae; genus Paralithodes; species Paralithodes platypus. The sequence continues at coordinate 20,159,575 of CM064507.1, forward strand.
ACTGTACATCTTCTCACTCCGTTGGGCTCCTCCGATCATTACCTTATCTCTGATACCTGTCCTATTTCTCCAGTACAGCGTTCTGACCCCCTCAGCAGACGGTGCTTGTGGTATTTTAGCGCTTCCAACTTGGGGGCTCTTCGGCAGTATTTCTCTTATTTTCCCTGTGATGATTTTTGCTTCCGTGGCCGGAGACCCTCATGGAGTTCCGAGCGCATTAACTAACTCACAAAAAGCTGCCCTCCACAATAAGGACGGTACCTGCGGTTTCATACTCAAGAATCTCGAAACCTTTATATAAAGTTTCTTCCCAGAATCATGCTATTTTTCGACCTGCCAAAAACTCTTTTATCATTAGCAAATTTAATGACCTTTTAAATTCCAGCTCTTCCCAAGCTTTCTGGCACCTAGTCTATAACTTCTCTAATTATTTTACTTCCTCGTCTTTCCCTCCTCTTTTCTACTCAGATGGCACCACCATGGCGCCACTCCTTCCTCTGATAAACCTGGACTCTTCACTTAAGCTTTTGCTAAAACTCAACCTTTGGATGATTCCAATGTTGTTCTTCCTTCTCCAACACCACTCACTTATTCAGGCATAATATCATAATCTCTTTCAAAGATGTGTTTCTGCCCTTTCTGGACTTAATACTAAGAAGGCGTACAGGCCCGATGGTGTACTAAAAAGCTGCGCTTCCGTGCTGACTCCATGCTTAGGTAAACTCTTCCGTCTTTGCTCTAACCTTTCATTCTTGCTGGATGTTTGCCCTCATTCAAGCTGTCCCCAAGAAGGGTGATTGCACCAAACCCTCCAACGACCGTTCAATTGCTCTCACATCTTGCATCTCCATAGTCCTTGCATCTATTCTTAATTCAAAATCTCTTAAGCATCTGTCTTCTCATAACCTACTTTTAGATCACAATTATGGCTTCCTTAAATGCTGCTCTATTGGTACTCTCTTGGTCATCTTCCCTCCGGGACTTCGATGAGACTTTTTCTATTGCGCTAGACATAGTGAAAGCCTTCGATAGAGTTAGGGACAAATAACTTATTTTCAAACTACTGTACTAGCTTTTAGCCTCTAGCTGAACATCAATATGAATAAAACAATAAAACGTATTCCATGTACTTATCACAGAAAACTATTAAGTTTGAATGGCAAGCTCTGAGAATCAATGGCGAAACTATAGAGTGTGTATCAGAAAGCATATTTCTTTATATTATTTTTTTCCATAAACTTAGATAGAAGCCTCATATTGCCGCACTCAGATTAAAATTAGCTCGTTCGTCCAGCATTATGGCATTATCTATACAATTAGTGGCGAAACGACTGCACCAATTGCTTCCATATTTTTTATCACAAGTACCTTACCCTTCTGCCTTCCCGCCACCAAACCACCAACCCCCAACCCCCTCCAACCACCCAGGCGCCGCACGTGGGTTGACGCATCTCTCATTGTCTGGCCACGACAAGGACTAAAACAAAAATTTGTGGTAGCGAAACTACTGCCCCAATCGCTTCCATATTCATTCCAAAATTGCTTTATCCTTCAACCGACCCTCTACCATCCTCCCACCACCCAGCCGCCACGATTGAGGTCAAGCATCAGTCATTGTCCACCCACCACAGAGGAATCATGGTGCATCGTCTGAAAATATTGTGTGTACCCCAGACTTTCAGAGGAAGCTGGATGAAGCCTCTATGATTTTACAGACTCTGATGCAAGTATAGTAGTAATAGTCGTTCCCTAGGCTGCCTGGCCGAATAGCCCCGAGCTTCTAAGGAAGGCCACGGCTGAGACTGGGTTTTCCCACAAAGTTCTCAAGGAGTGTGTGTTGTGTTGTTGGCGTAAGTGGTTGTGTGTTTTGCAGTATTCCATAATATGTTTGATAGTGTGCGGTGTTGTATTGCAACCTGGACAGAGTCATCCAGCCTCTTCTGATAACTCAGAAGGCTGGATGTTGCTCACAAAGCAGCCTAGCCACACGGGAAAGGCGGATTTCTGAGGGATGCACTTCAGGGGGCTATGCAAGTAGGTGAGTGTTGTCTTTGAGTGAATGAATGGATCAGTGGGTGATTTGAGTATTGATACACTTCTGGAGACTGGCTTGGGGTTGACAAGGAGGGAGTCAAGACAGTATTTGTGTATGATAACGAGTGCTTGGAGTTGTTTTGATGCTTCTTGGTGTGTGTAGATGCTCTGCCATGTAGTATAGTGGGTGGAGGAGGTTTGTGGAGCCTGCGGCGATAAATTGCGTGCCTCTCCTGATTTTGTGGACTTTGGTTTCCTGGTGTTGGTGGTCTGTAGGTGTGGTAGCTGAGCTGCCAGTGAATATTTTGAGGGCTTTGCTCTGTATGGCCTATAGAGCGTTGTGATGTGTTTCAGAGAGTCTTGAGGCCCAAGCAGGGCTAGCATATTCCATCACTGAACATATACAGTATATTGTTTGTATACTGTGGTGGTAGTTTCTTTGTTATGTCCAAATGTTGTGTGGGCAAGTGCCTTGAGGGCGTGTAGTCCTGGTGTGAGATTGTTTTTTATGCTTGTAATATGTTGTTTAAATGACATTGATGTATCGTATGTTACACCAAGGATTTTGTGTGTGTGTGGTATGGGGATGTTTTCTAAGGTGAGGTGAAGGATATGACTATGTTCTACTGTCTAGTTTGTGAGAAGGGTCTCTCTAGATTTGGCAGGGGCTAGCTGAGTCTGTTTGCGGGGAACCAGTCATGTAGTATGTTGAGGTAGAGTTGGAGGAGTTGTGTGGTTGTGTTTGCGTCTCGATGTGTACATGTGAGTATTATGTCGTCTGCGTAAGAGGCTGTGTGTTTCTGGGGTGTGTGGGGTATTGTTAAGTTGTGCATGTATAGATTGAAAAGTGTTGATGACAAGGTCTCCGTTTGTCAAATCTCTAATGTTCAATGACTGGCCAGCAAATCTTACATAAGCAGTTCTGCTTGCTAGATGTTGGCCAGCCATTATTTTGTGTTATTGTGTGTTGAGAATTTTGTTTGTAAGGTTGTGGCGGGGAATGGAATCCAAAGCTTTACTAATGTCAATTGTAACAAGAAGTGTTCTGTGTGGTGGCCTAGCCAAATTGATGGCATAAAACACTTTTTATGTGAGTTCTGTAAGAAGTGTGTTTGTGGAGTGTAGTGACCTAAAGCCGTGTTGTGATGTAGGTAGGGGAAGGTGAGGTGTGGTTAGTTGTAATATGAGGCGTTCGGTACCTTTTGAGGTGGTGCAAAGTTGAGTGATGGGGCGGTGTAAGGAGGGTAGCATGGGTTTTTTGTTTGGTTTGGGGATTGTGATGATGACACCATGTATTCAGATGTTGGATATTATGTTGTGTGAAGTTTGATATGTTGGTTACTGCTTGAATGCTGTGGCGGGGCAAAGAACTCCTTGAGGCGGTTGAGCACACCTAGCTTTTGGGAAGCCGTTTTAGCAAGAATGGTAAAATGGTCTTTCCAATAGAGATAAGAAGAAAACGATACACCGAAAATACTAAGGGAAGATGAAGGGTTGATTTTTGTATTGTTGAAGTATAAGGGATATGTCCTCTGGGAGCTCACTGCGGGTAGATAGAAGAAGAAATTGGGTTATGGAATCATTGAAAGCAACAAGGTTTTCTCTGCCCTAATTGGAAATGGTAGGTAGATTAGAAGATAATGTTCTATGGCTTCATCACGTTTGTTTTTGAGGGGGACGTTCTGGAAAACTAGTTGAAAAGGTAAAGTCGTCAGCATATGAATGGATAGGACTGGAGGTACCATTGAGAAGATCATTAATGATTATGAGAAGGAGAATTGGAGATACGACAGAACCCTGAGTAACACCGGAGTTGACAGGATGAGGAAGTGAATGATGGCCGTCCACAACCGCAGCTATGGATCGAACAGAAAGGAAATTAGAGATAAACGCACAGATGGAGGTATATAAACCTAAGGAAGGTAGTTTAGAAATTAGAGATTTGTACCAAACTCTATTGAAGGCCTTCGATATGTCTAAAGCAATAGAAAATGTCTCACCGAAGTCTCGAAAGGAGGATGACCAAGAGTTAGTAAGATATGAAAGAAGATCACCAGTAGAACCATACTGGCGATCTGAGAGTAAATTTTGAGAAAATAAATGCTTAAGAAATGTTGAAGTAAGAATAGTTTAAAAATCTTTGGAAGTACACGAAATGAGAGCAATTGGATGATAGTTGGAGGGTTGAGAGCAGTCACCCTTCTTTCGGACGAGGTTGAATGAGAACAAACTTCCAGCAAGAAGGGAAGTTGTTAGAGGAGAGACAGAGATGGAACAGATTGCCTAGGCAGGAAGTCAGCACGGAAGCACAGTTTTTGAGTACAACAGGAGGAACACCATCCAGTCCGTACACCTTAATATTAATCCCAGAGAGGGTTCAAAGTACATCTTTATAAGAGATTAGGATATTAGGCATAAGAAGGAGAGAGTGGGTGGAATAGCACTGGAATTATTTAAGGTGGAAATCTGAGCGAAAGTTTGGGTGAAGAGTTCAGCTTTGTCAGAGGAAGAAGAAATGGTGGTGCTGTCAGAATGGAAAGGGGGAGGGAAAGACGAGGAAGAAACATTGTTGGATAGGTTTTTGCCTAGATGCCAAAAAGCTTGGAAAGAGCTAGAGTTTGATAGTTCAGTGCATTTATTATTGATGAAAGAGTATTTGGCGAGTCGAAGAACAGATTTGGCTTGATTCCAGTCAGAATTATAGGAAGAATGCGATTCTTGAGTTTGAAAGCAACTGTTTAATTTGAACGTTTCCACCTTATTGTGGACAGCAGTAGAACAAGCGTGAGTAAACAAATATTTTTTAGCATTAGACTGAGAGAATGAAAATAGAATGTATGCCTCCATGCACGAAAGGATTACCTCGGTAATGTGTCAGCTCTCTCCTCGGGTCCTCGGCCATAGAAGCAAAATTTGTTGCATGGGAAATCAAAGAGCTTCCCAGTCGGCAGCACCAAAGTGCCACAAGCGCCGCCGGCTGGTAAGATCGGGTGGCCGTACTGGAAAGATAGGACAGGTGACTGCGAGAGATAAGTTTATGGTCGGAGGAGCCCAAAGGAGAGAAAATATCGACAATATAAGCGGCAGGGTTAGAATTAAGAAACAAGTCAAGAATGTTGGGCCAATCTCTGAAGTGATTGGGGATACGGGTGGGTTGCTGAACCAACTACTCTAGGTCATATAGATAGAAAGATGTACGCTTGTTCACCAGATTGGTCAGTGGAATGAGAGGAGAGCCATTGGCGGAGGTGAATGTTGAAATCTCCTAAGATGGAGATTTCTGAGAAAGGAGAGATGGATAGAATGTGTTCCACTTTAGAGTTTAGATAGTCAAAGAATTGGGGAAAATCAGTAGAGTTAGGGAAAAGATAAACAGCACAGTCATATTTAGTATGAGAGAGACAGGATAGTTTGAGCCATGTATGTATGTATGTATGTATGTATATACTTTGGCACATACCCCATGGCTGGGGTATGTGCCCGAACAAAAACAACATTTAATGTTCCAATTCTTATGGTGCTGGGATATTTTCGCGTTCCTTCGCCCCTTTCTCTGACATAAAGTTGAGAATTGAGAGGAGTTGAAGTCAGGAACACGAGAGCAAGTGGGTTTGTTGTTTACGCATACACAACAACCGCCTTTGGCTTTCAAACTGAGACAGATAATGAAGGAGGATACAGAGAATGGGCTGATGGAAGTTGCTTCAGACACCTGAGTTTCAGTGAGGAAAAGAAGATCAGGTTTGTTAGAGGAGAGGTGGTGTTCGACAGAAGGAAAGCTAGAGGAAAGGACGCGAATGTTGCAAAATTTGATAGTAAGAGAGACAAGCCGTGGTCCAGAGCATTTTGAACGGTCGTCTGGTTAAGGTCAGTTAACCCCTTCCTTACTGAGGATGTATTTTGTGTTATTCCAGCTATATTTAGATGATTTTATTCAGCTTGGAAGGAAACCGTAGTATTAAATATGAGTAACCAAGATAGTTTGAAGCCCTTTAATTGCTACTCGTTCTCCCTAAGCAGAACAAAATCGTATAATATTATCCAGATAATAATTGCAAAAGACAACTCGGTACTAAAGAGGTTAATGATGGGGTAATTTTTGTTCCCCCCCCCCCCTATTCCCAGGGGGGATATCGCTCATTTTTATTTTTATTTGATAAGTATTGGAAAGAAGTGTAGTGTTCTTGTTTAGTGTAGTGAGATGGATAGGTAAAGGAAGTGTTTGTGAGAGCTAGCTCGATTAATCTCTGTGTGAATGAGACGCAAACAGAAACAGTAAGGGAGGCTAGACAAGTGAAATAGGGGTTCCAGCAAATCCTTGTCACATGCCTATGAGGTCTCCCCTGGGTATTGCCCGGCTTGGTTGGTGTGTACAATCTCCCCCGAGAGATCTCTGAGGAGCACTGATTTTTGTAATAGCGGTAGAAGAGCGAGAGAGATGCAACATTGTGGCAAAGAGAGAGCTATTGCAGATAATTGGTGAGTGGACGTGAGTTAATGAAACGAATGGCTTTCATTTCTACTTTGTCTAGCAGTGCTGTGTAAGAGAATCCTCCCCAAACATGCGAACAATGCTTACTATATGGACGCACTGTGCCCATGCACAGAGCAAGAAGCTGTGCAGGGTTAAAGAACCCCCGGAGGGAGTTGAGAGCACCCAGCTGCCGGGGAGCTGCTTTAGCAGAGTGGTAATATGGTCTTTCCAAGAGATACAAGAAGTTAAAGAGACACCGAGACTATGAAGAGAAGATGAATGGTTAATTTTTATTATGTTGAAGAGTAAGTGATAGTCTTGTGGAAGGTTGTGACGAGTAGACAGATAGAGAAATTGAGTTTTGGAAGCATTGAAAGTAATAAGGCTTTTTCTGCCCTAATCAGAGATAGTATACAAATCAGAAGGAAGGTGTGCTATGGCCTCCTCACGTGAGTTTTGAAGTAACTGCTGGGAAGAATGTTGTGAAAAGCTAGTTGAGTAGTGTGATGAAGAGTCATCAGCATATGAATGAATGGGGCTGGAGGTGCAATTGAGAAGATCATTAATGGAAATTAGAAAGATAATTGGAGATAGGACAGAACCCTGAGGAACACCGGAGCTGCTAGGTTGAGGAAGTGAACGATGGCCGTCCACAACCGCAGCTATGGAACTGCAAGAAAGGAATTATAGATAAAGGCACAGATGGAGAGATATGTCTAGCGCAATAGAAAAGGTCACACCAAAATCCCGAAAGGAGAATAACTAAGAGTTAGTAAGATATGAAAGAAGATCATTATTCGAGCGACCCCTAAGGAAGCCATACTGGCGATCTGAGAGTAGATGTGCGTGGATCTAGAACCCATGGAGAGAGTTGAGCACACTTAACTTCAAGGAAGCTAGTGTTAGCCAAAGTGGTAATATGACCTTTCCAGGTAAGGTCAGAAGAAAAAGAAACGCATAGAATATTGGTTGATTTGTGTATTGTTGAATTACGAGTAAGGGATAGTCATGTGGAAGATTGTGACGGATATATAAATGTAGAGATTGAGTTTCGGAAGCATTGACAGTAAAAAAATTCTCTCTACCCCATTCGAAAATAGTTGAGAGATCAGATACGGCCTCATCACGTGAGTTTCGGAGTAATTACATGGTGGGTCGTTGTGGAAAACTAGATGAATAAGTGTAAGGTAGAGTTATCAGCATATGAGTGGATAGAACTAGAGGTACGGTTGAGAAGATCATTAATGAATATTAGAAACATAACTGTAGACAGGACAGGACCCTGAGGAACACTGGAGTTGATATGTTGAGGAAGTGAGCGATGGCCATCCACACTCGTAGCTTTGGAACGACCAGAAAGGAAATTTGAGATATAGGCACAGACAGAGGGGTAGGAACCGAAGGCTTTCAATAAGTCTAGCACAATAAAATATATATCACCAAAGTCCAGAAAGGAGGATGGCCAAGAGTTAGTAAGAAAAATTAGATCACCAGTAGAAAAGCCATTAACCCGGAACCTATGACGTTCCTTCCAGAATGTTGTACTGGTGGGCTGCGATGTTCCTTCCGGAATATGAGATTTCAAAATAGTGGAGTGGCAAGGCAGCTACAAATTGGTTTGAAAATAGCCTTACATGGCAACTCTTGACACAACCCCTACACATACTCCGCTCGCCCCCACACACACAATTACCATAGAGCCTTCATGTCCATCTCCCGCATGGCCCAATGACACAACCAGCCCTCCTTCTAGCGGTGTTAGCGGCCGTGGGAGACAAAGAGTGGCTGCCATTTATATTATATCTCCATGAGAGCAGCTCCAAGGACAAAGCCCCTGCATCGAAACAGGCATGTAAGGCACGTGCAAAATGCGGTGCAGGTGCCAAGAGAATATTGACCTTTGCCTTCAATGACACCATGCCCAATCCCCAGACTAAAACCACTACCACCCACACCGCCTCTACTGCTGGGCCTTCTGCGGCAACAAATGGCAGCTCTGGGTCCGCAGGAGGTGCGGGGGCAAGTTGGGTGGGAAGGGAAGGGAAGGGCAAGGTTTCTCAATATAAAAGTACAAAGAAAACAAGAAAACACCTCCTGGCCTTCCACCTCCATTACCAACACCACCAGCCGCAACTGCCACCGCCCTTACTTAAACGTCAAAGGGCAAGAAAACGCCTGTGAGAGTCAGGCAACACAAACCCCTGACTCCTTTCAAGTAGGCCTACGACACCCTACTTTTCCCTTCTGAAGATGGGGTAAAACCTAGCCAGGACACAGGGGACTTTGACAACCCAAGGGCATATGGGTGTGGTGTTGACAGTGACAGTCAGCAGCAGAGAAGGAGCGAGACAGCTAGCTATCTGAAAGGCGGTGCTGGAGGCGACCAACATACATACCTTTGCATGGTCCGAAGGTACCAATTTTGTACCAGACTTGCACTAGTTCGATGTAAATAATTCTTTGTCAATGGAGATTGGCACTGCAATGACGATGCAAAGGTAAGTGATTTCATCTTCGCGTTCTTCGAATTGGATATTATGGCGCTCATTGTGAAGCAAACACTACTGGTGAAATGACCCCCTCATCGCCACCCCAAGTTTCAGTAAGTACATGCCTCATGACATATTTTTGTTCCTGATAAGATTTATGCACTTTGCAGACAACAAAAATCCTAACAGGGATGACACAATAAAGAAAGTTTGGGAGATGTTCATCACCAGAAATACTTTTACCCCATTCTCTTCAACACTTTCCCCCCTCTCTCTCTCTCTCTCCTTCGTTCTCTCTTGCCTTTCTCTCCATCCCACGCTCCCACTTCCAGCCAAAATAAATATACCTATCTATCTATAATAAGGGGAAAATGTACAACAGAAGTAGAAAACAGAGTAGCACAAGGACGAAAGGTAGCTGGAGCAATGAAATCCTTGTTTAGGAGTAGAAACTTGAGTATGGAAGGAGTGCGAGGATTGCATGAGGGTGTGTTGGGGCCGATATTGATGTATGGATGTGAAATTCTGGGTGTGGTGTCACGAGTTTGAATCCCAGGAGGACCATATGCTTTCATTAGTTTATTCAAGTGCATTGGGGTTTGTAATTGGTGAATAATGTTAAGAACGGGGTGTTACTTAATTCTATAGGTTCAGGAACTAAAGTCTAGCGAGGCCGATCCTTAGTGATCTTGGCCCCATCCATTGTTCTTACCACTCACTAAAACATTACGCTTTCCATAATACAGTTTGGTCGAATACATTATTAGATTGATATCCAAAATTTGAAAATGGATATTAATCGTGATCGTGTATTCAACCTTTAACTGTGTTGGTTGTGAAGCTTATGCTCTGGGTGTGGTGTCCAGTGTTCGAATCCTGGTAGGACCATATGCTTTCATTAGTTAATTCAAGTGCATTGAGGTTTGTAATTGATGATTAATGTTAAGAACTGGTTGTTACTTAACCCTTCTTTAGCGGGGCCCGACTTAAGTCTGTATGGAGAAGAAAGGACTATGTGGCGGGGCCCGACTTAAGTCTGTGTGCAATTTTGGCGCAATATTTGCTCTGAGAGAGAGAGACGAGCGACGGGAGGAGCGTAGGTTACCTCATGACCGCTCGCCACGGCCGTCGTTGGTCTACTGACATGTACTCCACACTACTCCACCCTCCATCCCTCGCTACACACGTAATTATGTAACGAAATGACCGTATTTTAGCGATTTTGCCCTTCGGTTGCACGATCGTTGCAAGACAACCAGTGATCGTAGAAAAATGGTTCTGGTGTCATTGGAAAGCTCAATTTACGCCCTTTAAGGGATACATAATTGTATTACGCTCTGGCTCTTGTTTATGCATGAAAAAGAGCACGGAAACAATGCCATTTATGGTAAAAAAAAAACGCTGGGCGGCACGGTGAAATATACTCCACCACCCGCTCTTAAGGTGTTAATGGTATAGTAATGAAAAGTCACAAGTAAGAGCAGTTGAAATGGATTTGCTAAGAAATGCGTGTGAATTTTAAAAAATAGACAACATAAGAAGTGTGAACATAAGAGAGGCGTGTGGAGTTAAGAAGTCAGTAGAACAAAAGGTTGTAAAAAATGTTCTCAGATGGTATGGTCACATGACAAGAATGCCCGAAGAAAGAATAGTTAAAAGGATCTATGTCAGTGAAGTGGAAGGAAGATGAAGGCGTGGAGAGCCGAGAAGATGGTATAATATGGTGTCAGAATATGTGTCAAAGCGTGAAAAAGGAATGGTTGAAGCATAAGAATTAACAAATGACAGGAATGAATTGAGGAAGTTTGTTAGAGAGAGTACATGAAGGTCTCTGGACCCTTTTAAGTGACAAGCCTGGAAGGTCTGTATCCCAGATGTTGATATACAAAGGAAAACAAGCAACAACAGGACCAGCGACCCCTCAAGGCTGCTTGCCCACCAAAACACTGAGGGTCAAGTGTCCAAACAGTAGTTTAGAGTGGGTTAGGACAAAATGGAAAGGGAAGACTGCCCTGGGACAAATGTCCGTGGCATGATTTAAAAGATGTTAGCAGGGGACAGTTGTTAGTAATATAATAGAGAAAACAAAATGTATTCATTTACAAATGAAGTCAGTCGTGGCTTTAAGGCAAGGTGTTTGTCAATGCGAAGTTTAAAAGAATCAACGGTGTTGCAGTCTATGACATCACGGGGAAGCCCATTCCACAAGTTACAACTCGATTGAAGAAGAAATTCTTAGATTCGTGCGAGTTAAAAGATTTACCAATAATTTTGCAACCGTTCCCCCGTATGTCGATAGTGAAATATTTACTACTGTTCATATTGTCGATGCCTGATGATTTTGAACACTTGAATTAAGTCGCCTCTAAATCTGCGCTGGGTTAAAGGAAATAGATTTAATTCTCTAAGACGCTGCTCGTAAGGTTTGTTCTTTATGTAAACTAGATAATTTAGAATTAGAAAATTCAGACTGCGAGAAAGATCTAGGTGTGTTTGTTAGCAATGATTTGAAGCCTAGAAAACAGTGTATAAGCGTTCGTAATAAGGAAAACAGGATTCTCGGGTTCATCTCTAGGAGTGTGAGTAACAGAACTGCTGATGTTATCTTAAAATTTTACTTGTCATTAATGAGAACCAATATGGATTATGCTGTCCAATTTTGGTGTCCTTATTACAGAATGGACATAGATTCATTGGAGAGAGTACAGCGTAGAATGACAAAAATGATCCATAATATTAGAAATCTTCCGTATGAAGAAAGGTTGAAGAAATTAGGTTTACATTCGTTAGAGAGACACAGAGTTAGAGGGGATATGATAGAGGTGTTCAAGTGGGTTAGTGGGATTAACAAAGGGGACATGACAAATGTACTAAAGCTCAGTGATAGCGAAAGAACTCGTACCAATGGTTTCAAATTAGATCAATTTCGTTTCAGAAAAGATATAGGCAAATATTGGTTTGGTAACAGAGTTGTAGATGGGTGGAATGGACTACCAAGTGCTATAGTGGGATCTAAAACGGTAGGGAGCTTCAAGATAAAATTGGATAAGCATATGGACGAGAAGGGTTGGGTATGAAGGGGGATCAGCAGGGTTGGGCCAATCAGCGCTCTGCAGACCCCCATAATCCTGCGTTAATCTCTAACCGTTTTGGTAAGATGATCCTCAGGGTATTAGAGTGTTGAGCCTATAATTGGGCATTGTAATTGAATTGGGGTTGTGTGGGACAGGGATCTGCCTTGCTTAGGCCAATCGGCTTTCTGCAGACTCCCATTGTCTTATGTTCTTATGTTCTTATGTAAGGTATCATTTTGATAACTCTACATTGAACTCGTTCTAGCTTGTCTATATCTTTTTGGTAGTAAGGGCACCAGGATTGAACACATTATTCCAGGAGAGGGCAGACTAAGAAATTGTCGAGTTAGGATTACATCTTTGGCTTTATGCTAAAATGACCTGCCTACAAAGCCAATTATTTTGTTTGCCTTCTTAACAACTTCTGAACATTGTTGACTTGGTTTTAGGTTACTCGATATTGTTACTCCCAAATAAGTTTCTCTGTCTACACTCTAAAGCTGGGTGCCATTCATTGAATATTTTGTTTTCTCTTTTCGGCTTCCGATATGGAATACTTTACACTTTTTCGCATTGAAACACATTTGACAAATTTGAGCCCAATGTGACAACTTATCTAGATTATACTGCATATCTTCGACATATTAATTTGAGAGTACGCTATTTGCAATTTTTGTATCGTCAGCAAACATTTAGATTGTACAGGTGAGACTCTCATCTATGTCGTTAATGTAAACTAGGAAGAGAACTGGCCCAGTACCGATCCCTGGGGTACCCTGCTACTTACATTGATCCGTTTGGATGCTTTACCGTTTATGACTACTCTTTGCTTTCTGTCACGAGCCAATTTTCTATCCATTTCAACACACCCTCTTGTATTCCATATGCTTTTAGTTTTATCAATAAATGTTTGTGGGGAACTTTGTCAAAGACTTTTTGAAAATCAAGGTATTTAATATCTACAGATTCACTCCCATCATATAGGTTGAGGATATCGTGGAAGAAGAAGTCTAAGAGGTTTGTTAACACTCAAGCCGCGGGTCCCGACATATGTCGAGTGAGAGAAAAGTGGCCTATCCCGCGGGGCCCGACAATAGTCAAAAGGGATGTTGTGCACATTATCGGCTCTGAGAGAGAGTCCACGCGTTGGGAGGACGACAAGCGGGCTCTGACGAGGTAACTGAGCTCCCTACCACAACCCTCCACACCCCTGGTCTCGCGAGAACAAGGAAAAACTCAAGATATTACCGTATTTTAGGGTTTTTGCCCTCGTGTTGCGCAATTGTTGCAAGAGAACCTGTGGTCGTACAAGGATGATTCAGGTGTCATTGGAAAGCTCTATTATTGCCCTTTCACGGGCAATTCATTGTATTACGCTCTGGTTCTTGTTTATGCATGGAATGAAGCTCGTTTAGGGTAAATATGCCTGCCACACAGGTAGTAGAAATTACAAACATCCCCCTCCGTAAGGGGTTAAGCAGGAACGCTTATTACGAAAACCGTGTTGAGTATCTTCAAGAATATTGTTTTATTCTACGAGTTGCCTCTTATGAGTGTTTCTAGCATTTTACATACAACTGAAGTTAAGCTAATTGAACGATAGTTACTAGGTAGCGATTTGTTGCATTTTCTAATATCGGTGTTACGTTTGAGAGCTTCCACTGATCAGGCATAGTCCCAGACTGTAAGAATTTATTGAAGAGACCTTGTCCGGAAGCATAACATCTGAGGTGAAGCCATTGATTTCGGGGGCTGATGAGTGATTGGTTCTTTTGAATGTTTGTGTGCTTGCTTTTTGTGGGCAAACTGTTATATGTGTTCTTCTCCTGTTATCTCTTTTTTTCCTTACTCGTGACTCTTGCTGATCCTCCCTACCCCTTGTGAGAGTAAGGGTTGGCTAATGACAGAATGACTGATATATATATATATATATATATATATATATATATATATATATATATTCAGAATATATCATAAATACACGTGAGCCACTAAATGTTTCTAGTCTCTCAGTGGGGATCGAACCATCGACCATCAGGATGATAGCCGACGCTTTAATCAATTACACCACGGCAGTCTAAAAGACACTCAGCCTTCTATCCTATTTATGTTAGGGAGAAGGGAAAACCACTAGGCGAATATATTTCAATTCAAACCTAGTTGTAGGATCCATATTTCCAGAATACCATACACGGATTTTTGAGTGTCCCGACGCAACTCGGGTCGAAATAAATTTTATTTAATTCTAACCCACAAAGCATGAGAGTTACAAATATTGAGAATATATCACAAATACACGTGAGCCACTAAATGTTTCTAGTCTCTCAGTGGGGATCGAACCATCGACCATCAGGACGATAGCCGACTGCCGTGGTGTAATTGATTAAAGCGTCGGCTATCGTCCTGATGGTCGATGGTTCAATCCCCACTGAGAGACTACAAACATTTAGTGGCTCACGTGTATTTGTGATATATTCTCAATATTTGTAACTCTCATGCTTTGTGGGTTAGAATTAAATGAAATCACCCGAGTTGCGTCGGGACACTAAAAAATCTGTGTATGGTATTCTGGAAATATGGATCCTACAACTAGGTTTGAATTGAAATATATTCGCCTAGTGGCTTTGCCTTCTCCCTAACATAGATAGGATAGAAGGCTGAGTGTCTTATAGACTGCCGTGGTGTAATTGATTAAAGCGTCGGCTATCGTCCTGATGGTCGATGGTTCGATCCCCACTGAGAGACTAGAAACATATATATATATATATATATATATATATATATTGTTATGGATGGAGCTCTACACCCCCTATGAATGCGACTGTGCCCGGACTTCTGGAGACGACTGTACATGGTGGTGGCGGACGGTAGCAGTGGGAGGACTACCACCACCCGCCCCTCGTCTAAACTACCGACCCCCTCCCCTTCCCCATCCTCCAGGTGTGGCAGTTTGGGTGAAGCCAGACCCCCGCTCTTGACCCTCCACCCCTTTCCCTGGCTTCCTGGGGCTTACGAAAGCGAGAGAGGGCAGCGTGTTGTGGAGGACGGCTAGACGAGGTTCTGTGTGAGGAGTGGATGATTCTGTGTAAAGGGGCTTGGGATGGTGTTCCAAGACTCGATAGGATAGCTGAGTATATGTACATAATTAGAGGCATGAAGTATCACTTCCGTTTGTTATTTAACGAGGT
The DNA here is from genome assembly GCA_032716605.1 of Paralithodes platypus. Classification (NCBI taxonomy): domain Eukaryota; kingdom Metazoa; phylum Arthropoda; class Malacostraca; order Decapoda; family Lithodidae; genus Paralithodes; species Paralithodes platypus. Next base: position 20,174,834 of record CM064507.1, read on the forward strand.
GGGTTTCTTAACTATTGTTATTGATTCATGATATGGTGTAGTGGAGTGCTCATTGGGTATGAGCCTCGTGGGATTATCTTTGTGTATATTATCAGTGGAGTGAAGAGACTCCTTTTCGTTATTCAAATAAGTATGTTCATTAAGTATTGTTATTGCTTTATGATATGGGGTTGTGAAGTGTTCATTGGGTAAGGGACTAGTGGGATAATACCCAGGAGGGTATCTCAGTTTTAGTAAATTAAATGAGTGTTCGAGAGACTCAATTATATATTGGATTGGGTATATGAACTTTATTCGTGTGGGTTTGGAGATTGAAGGGTTTGGTGGTGGAATAAGTTTATAATAAATACCTTTTGACTTTTAACCCGGGAACAGCGAGAAAGCTCTTAAGAGGTTTTACTAGGCAACGGCGGCAAAGCTCTTAAGAGGGCACGCCTAAAGAAAACATTTTAAAAGGCCCCAGTAGCACTTCAAATGTTTGTTTTTGTTTTTTTCCCCTCCATACCTCATATCACTTATCCATCCACATGTGTCAAGCTCCCCTCCTTCCCCCTTCCCCCCCCCCCCCCCTCCTTCAATTATCACCGATTTTTCCTCTTATTACCATCTTTATTGGTGTATTTATCATGCCAATATCTCCAAACCCAGTCTAAACCGTGCTCATATTGCCAGAGAGAGTATATGATGCGTGAGTATGAGGGAGGGGAGGTCCAGTATGGCTGTAGGCTTCAGAGAGGGAGGGTGTACATCGCGGCTGGCTCACAACTCATGACTGGAGCGGCTGACTATAATTCGCTATTTTGACCAGAAAAATGATAGTCCCACTTGTTTTATTGTTGTTACAGGTTACTATCTTCATAGTAAAGGTAAAATAGGCACATATGAATAATTAATAACAATATTTATCGTAAAATAGCGATTTTAAGCGGGAAAGAGGCCTAATATCTTCGCCCAGGTGCATAGTGTCCACTATATACAGCTCGCGCTTTATAGGTTAAGTATAGTTTTTACTTCTCCCTATTATTTATTGGCTTACAATGGAGTGACTTAAGAGATTGGTCTACTTTAATACCATATTGCCTTCACTGCCTGGTGCTGGACTTTCCTTGATATTATGTTTATATTAAGAGTTTGGTATTCATGGCGCTGTGCGTCTACCGGGATCTTAGCTGATTGGTGGTTAAACGTGTGAGTTTCATTAAGCCTCTACCTACTGTTTGACAAATTACATACTGTAGTGTAGGAGGTGAGGTGTACGAGGTGATCAGTCCTGTCAACTACTGTAGTGAGGGAGTAGTGTATATTGGCTGCTAAGTTGACTTGGCAAATGCAAAATTTAATATTAAGCCGAAATTTACATTTAAATATTTGTAAGTATTTGTAATAAGGTTAAGCCCAACTAATTATTTCATACCATTCTTGGTCACATGACTACCTTTTCTTCTTTTCAGTTTGTTTAGGGCAGACCTTACTTCATCTACAGATATACTGTAGGTAGGACTTTGCTTGTGTCTGTTGTTGAATCAATTGATGGAACTGAAATACTTAAAGAGTATAACTTTTCATAGAACACTTCGACTCACGTCACCATTTGTTCTCTACAGTTTATGATTTCATCATTGCTGTTTCTCGGAGAAATCGTTTGTTGCTTGCCTAAGGCTAATTTACGTTGTGCTAGTTTGAGGCTTTTTTCTCTCCTAATAGTTTCTTCAACTAATTTCATGTTTATTTTTTTCTCTTTTTTCCCGTTGTCTTTTGTTGATTAGCTTGTTTGTTTCTACTCTCTCTATTTTATCTCTTTTTGTTTTGATTTGCATTGCTTCCCTTCTTTTGATATGAGATTTACGGTAGTTAGCGAGTATTTGCTTTCTTTACTGGTGTCTATGCTCCCTATCTTTTCTGCTGTTTCTCTAATTCCTAATGTTAGGTTTTCGTTTTCTTTGTTGATGGCATTTTCATTTCTGTCGAGAGCTTGGAATCTACTTTTAAGTTCTAGCTGAGACTCCATCTTATTCTCTCTTAACTTTCTCTAGGCATATTTTCTTCCTGAGACCTAGCTTGTTCCTTATGGCTTTAAAATTGAATTTTGCTTTGCTGCCTACCATTCTATGGTCACTCCCTATGTTTACCTTATTAACCAACAGAGCACCGGCTGATTTATAATAAATGTACACTGTGGGACCGGCCAAAAATCATTTGTATTGAGATCCGGGCGATCTGGCCGAAAAACGTTGAAATAGGCTAGCCATATCTTTGTTATTTTAACTACTAGAGGATTCACACTCATCTCAAAACGTAGCCGTGTTTCGTATCTGTAGACTGGCGTTAAGTAGAGCTCTCTAGGTTACCTGGTTCAGTTGTGATGATGATTTCCGTGGAGCGCATTTTTCCGCGATTTTAGCAATATCTCGCAATAATAACTACTAATCTTGTTCTCCAAAACCATAAAAACAAAAGTCGGGCTTCTCCTTCTTGATTTCGAAGGTGCGCATCGCTCCGACCGGCTTTGTTTACATACGGTTAGACGCACAGCTTTCAAACCAAGCTTAATAGGCTTTTAAGCTTACGGATTTTAAAATTACACCCGGGCTCCTGGCCATCTGCCGCGGTGTCATTTTAAAATGACAACCGGGGAGGAGGGGTTAAAATGTCTTAAATAGCTAAGAAATGAAGGAAAACAAAATGGGTCTAAGGGATGGGGGGGCCTTCCACCGGTTGCCGGCCGCCTCTTCAAACCACCCACGCCTGCAGATGACAGCCGGGCGAGGTAGCGTGGCTGATGTACGATGCCCCGAGTATTCAAGTGCCATTTATTTACACCACCTGAGCATCATGTGTGCCTTCATAGTTCATCAATTAGCAATATGTATCACATAATGTCATTGTAAGTGAAGTTACAGTGTGATAAGTGCATATACTCAAGATTTATAAATGCCGACGAGTGGCAAGGCCCATGCGCTTCCTGGTTGCCATGTCGACGGGCGGCCATCTTTGTCCGGGACCACAACAGAACGCACGCATGAACACACGGCCAGCTGACTGACACCACTCTCCCTTTCACTTTCACTACCATTCTCTGTCTCTCTCACACACTCTGTTTATTGATACTTTATTGTATTTTTATAATTAGAATATGAGTTTTACACATTTGTTTAGGCACTTTTGACTGTTATCACAGTCTACATTGTACACAGTGTGATTAGTTTATTATATATTTACAAGTATTGGTGTCCGTCACTGTTTTACATATATTTGAGTGTCACTATCACTTACATAATGTGTTCGGCACTTTGTATATAACACTTTGTTTTTTTATACACAGTCTTCACTTATATTAGCATCTTTTATCGTAGTCTATGCACACACTGTTTTAGAAGTGCTCGAGGGTGTGATACTGCCTGAAGCAGACAGGGAAACACAGTGCCACATCACATTCTAGGCACATATACCTGGTATCTTGTCTTGAAGAGGTCCTCTGTGTCGTATTCTGGCACACATGACACCTCCTGTGGGGTCTTTGGTTGTCCTCTGTGGCCGGCACAAGGTCAGGGAAGTGGCGTTCTGTCAGCCTGGCAATCCCTTCTGCCGCTGGTTGTCGATGGGTCGGGCATTGCTGGGCGCTGGGGTCATCCATGTTCTTGCCCAACAACTCCCTTGCCAACTCGATGCAAAAGTTCTCCATCGATTCTCGTTTGCCGGTGATTGTTGAGTGGAGGATGTAGCAGTTGTACAGAGTGATATCGAGGAGGTGGAAGAATATTTTTTGTTATCCCACCTCATCGTCTTCCTCGCACACTCACATGATGAGATGGCAGCATCAGATTTGTCCACCAGACACATATTGATGTTGTAGTCGCAGATGGCCAAAGGTTTCTTGATGGTATTCTCCTGTTGCTCTGTCACAACGTCTGCTGTCTTGGAAGATGGGACGGTGTATAATTGTGAGACCTTCACATCCCGGTTATCCATCCAAGACAACATGAGAACATTGTTTGCCTGCAGGTAGATTATTGAACCCTTTTCCTGCCTGTTTTTGTTTTTTTTCCCTATGTGAGTGAGGGAGACAACACAGAATTGCCTGTATCGAGTGCCTCCCCCAGAGTTGAATGAGTGACAGGGCCAAAATCAAGGGACGTTCGAGCCAAAATGCCTGGACACACAGAGTTTGAAGCAATTTAAGTCATAGGAAGAAGGAAAGACTGACTCTGGGAGCGAGTTCCCGAGCTCAGCTGTTGAATAGAAGAAAGACTGAGAATAACATTTCACTCTTGGGTTGAAGAGTTGCACAGAGTAGGGGTGGGATTGTGTTGCAAGACGGGTACGTACCCTACGTAGAGGAGGTAGTATACACTGGGAAAGCTCTGAGGAACATTGATTATTATAGTAGCGAATAGAATAACGAGAGAGATGCAACATTGCGGCGAAGAGAGAGAGATTGCAGAGAGTTGGTAAGTGGGCGGGAGTTAATGATACGAAAGGCTTTCCTTTCTACTTTGTCTAAGAGTACTTTGTGAGAGGATCCTCCCCACACATGTGAGCAATACTCAATACAAGGACGCACTGTGCCCCTGTACAGAGCAAGAAGCTGTGCAGGGGTAAAGAACCCCTTGAGGCGGTTGAGCACACCCAGCTTCTGAGAGGCTGCCTTAGCAAGACTGGTAATATGGTCCTTCCAAGTGAGAGCAGAAGAAAAAGAGACACTGAGAATATTGAGAGAAGATGAAGGATTGATTTTTGTATTGTTGAATAGTAACGGATAGTCCTCTGGGAGTTCTGACCGGGTAGTAAGATGAAGAAATTGGGGTTTTGAAGCATTAAAGGCAATAAGGTTTTCTCTGCCCCAATTAGAAATAGTAGTTAGATCAGAAGATAAGTGTTGCATGGCTTCATTATGTTTGTTTTTGAGAGATTGCTGGCTGGGGCGTTCAGGAAAACTAAATGAGTAGTGTAAGGTAGAGTCGTCTGCGTATGAATGGATGGGACTGGAAGTACAGTTGAGAAGATCATTTATGAAAATTAGAAAGAGAATGGGAGATAGGACAGAGACCTGAGGAACACCGGAGTTGATAGGATGAGGAAGTGAGCGATGGCCGTCCACAACTGCAGTTATGGAACGGCCGGTAAGGAAATTAGAGATAAAGGCACAGATGGAGGAATAGAAACCGAAGGAGGGTAGTTTAGAAATTAAAGATTTGTGCCAGACTCTATCGAAGGCCTTCAATATGTCTAGTGCAATAGAAAAGGTCTCACCGAAGTCCCGAAAGGAGGATGACCAAGAGTTAGTAAGATATGAAATAAGATCACCAGTAGAGCGACCTTTAAGGAAGCCAAACTAGCGATCTGAGAGTAGACTATGAGAAGAGAAATGCTTAAGAAATTTGGAAGCAAGAATAGTTTAAAAAACTTTAGAGATACAAGAGATGAGAGCAATTGAACAATAGTTGGAGGGTTGAGAGTGGTCACCTTTCTTTGGGACAGGTTCAATGAGAGCAAACTTCCGTCAAGAAGGGAAGACGTTCGAGGAGAAACAGAGACGAAAGAGTTTGCCTAGGCAGGGAGTCAGCACGGAAGTACAGTTTTTGAGAACAACAGGAGGAACACCGTCCGGACCATATGCCTTCTTAGTATTAAGCCTAGAGAGGGTAGAAAATACATCTTTAGAAGAGATAAGGATATTAGGCATAACTAGGAGAGAGGGGGGTGGAGAGGGAGGAATAGTACCGGAATCATCCAAGGTGGAGTTTCTAGCAAAAGTTTGAGCGAAGAGTTCAGCATTGTCAGAGGAAGAAGTGATGGTTGTGCCATCAGAGTGAAAAAGGGGAGGGAAAGACGGGGAAGACAAATTATTGGAGAGGTTTTTGGCTAGATGCCAGAAAGCTTGGGAAGAGCTAGTTTGATAGTTCAGTGCATTTATTATTGATGAAAGAGTGTTTGGCAAGTCGAAGAACAGATTTGGCTTGATTCCGGGCAGAAACATAGGAAGAATGAGATTCTTGACTCTTACGGCGTCGGTACCGTTTGAATGCTTCCTCCTTTTTGCGGACAGCAGTAGAACAAGTGTGAGTAAACCAAGATTTTTTTGCATTAGACTGAGAGAAATAAAATGGAATGTAAGCTTCCATGCCCGAGAGGATAACCTCGGTAATGTGTTCAGCACTCTTCGAGGGTCCCCGGCCACGGAAGCAAAAGTAATTTCAAGGGAAATCAAAGAAGTACTGCCGAAGAGCCTCCCAGTCCGCAGCGCCAAAGTGCCACAAGCGCCGCCGGCTGGGAGGATCGGGTGGCCATACTGGAGAGATAGAACAGGTGACAGATATTAGTTTAGGGTTGGAGGAGCCCAAAGAAGAAACAAGATTTACAGGATAATGAAAAGGGTTAGAGGTTAGAAATATGTCAAGAATGTTGGCCCGATCTCTGAAGCGATCCGGGATGTGGGTGGGTTGCTGGACTAACTGCTCTAGGTCGCTTAAGATAGAAAAGATGTAGGCTTGTTCACCAGGTTGGTCAGTGGAAACAGAGGAGAGCCATTGGTGGTGGTGAACATTGAAATCTCCTAAGATGGAGACTTCTGCGAAAGGAGAGATGGATAGAATGTGTTCCACTTTAGAAGTTAGATAGTCAAAGAATGTTGGATAGTCAGTAGAATTATGGGAGAGATAGACAGTGCAGAAATATTTAGTTTGAGAGTGACAAGAAAGCTTTAGCCAGAGAGTTGAGAATTCTGAAGAATTTACTAGGGGTTTCAGAGGTCATGTTACCTAATTTGTCGGGAATAACTTATTAACAAACCGTTGGATCAGTTTGATATTTTGACATAGGTTTGTTCACACTGTGCCCTAATTTTCGTCATTATAGTGCATTACCAAAAGTGTAGAAATAAGCCACTTGTCCCTGTGTCATGAGTTTAAAGTCACACATCAATGACAGAGAAACGGACAAGGCTACCGTGACTTACCTGTGAGAACCACCATACCATTATTGCTCCTCAATCAAACACGGTAGTTATCAGCCACCACCCATCCCTACTATCGCCTTTAAATTCCAGTTATCTGTCAATATCAAGGTTAAATATACAAAAAGTATGTCTAAGTACTCCCTCATCAAGGTGATCACGACGGCCCCTGAAATTCTGTACGTCCTCTACTCCACCAGTTCTGTCTTTTTGCCCATAATTATATAGAATGATGTCCTGGATGTAGCCGGTGCGACAGTCACACATCACAAATGTTTTCTGGCCATTACGATGACGTTTGCTGGGCATGTACTGCCGGATGCCGATATTTCCCCTCCACAGCAGCAAACTCTTGTCAATAATCAGCTTCTGATGGGGTCTGAAGGCGGCAGCAAGCTTCACATTTAGGTACTCGAAGAAAGGTTGTATTCTCTCCATCGGGTCCTTCATAGCCCTGGGTTGGTCCTGGTTTTGTGTGTGGCTTGTCAGGCTGTCAACGATATGGAGATTCCCCATTATGGCCGAGAACCTATTCCTACTCATGATTTGTCTTAAGATAGGGGTTCTGCTGAGGGGATCCCAGGACCAGTACTTCTTGATCGAAGACTTCTTTGTCACCCCCATCAGGATGACAATGGCCAGGAACGAGGAAAATTCTCTGGCGTCAAGAGTTGGCCATGCTAGTCGGGCAGAGTTTTTTTTACTGCTCTTTCCCTGCCATGAAGTAGTAGTTATACCAGTTCGTCTGGTCAACAATCATGGACAAGAGTTTAGCTGTAAAAAAATGCAGGAAACCTGCAAGTCTGGTAGTTTCTCAGCCTTGATTGGGAATCGCAGGTCCAGCATACCTTGCACCCACAAAGTTATATTGTGTGAGCACAAAATTATCCCCATCCACCCAATTCCACTCTGGTTCATTAGCAGCACCTTCGATCCCGTTCGGCCACAGGTGACACGCCCACAGGAAAGTACACGCCCACGCCTACATTGGCCAGTAGGGCGTCGTGATGGGGTCTGAGGTAACTGTGATGTGTCGTGGCTGTGGGTGGTCCCAGATTGAGGCGGCACAGAACGCCTGATGGGGGAGTAAGGCAGTGGGGTTGATAGTGGTGGTGGAGAGTAGGCAGGAGAGGAGTATGGTGGCGAGGCTGAGGATGCGCTGAGTCATCCCGCGCTGATAAGGGGGTGAACAGGCGGCGTGGGTGGTAATGTGGGGGAGATGATTCTTGGGCAGGCATTTCCTCATCTGTTTCGTCTGAGGAAGACAATGGCTATGCTGCCAAGATAGCTGCACCCAAGCGCAACCCATAAAATGTGTTAGGGGTTGAAGCTTTTAGCGGTAAGACAGTGGGAGCTGGTGGTGAAGGCAGGCATGGGGGAGAATGCACATGTTGCGGGGGAGTGGGTTTAATACCAGAGGTGGGCAGGTGCGCGCCATTTGGCGCTCTGCGCTCTGCGATCCGGTGCGCATTACCAATATAGAGGAGCGCGGAGCAAGGAGCGGCAAAATTCTGAAATCGGAGTGCAGGCGGGGAGCGCAGCTAGAAATTTGCGCTCCTTTCTGGCGCTCCGGAGGCGATTTTTCCTGTCAACAACAGGTACAAGAACGTCATTATCGTGTACAGTCATCGTACCGTTCGTACGGTGTTACCCATGGTGTTAGTGAACTGTGATACAGTGATACTATGATAGTGACAGACTGACAGTGTTACAGTTGTTAACTTGTTATTTTTTTTTTTTTTAGCTTTTGCTAACGCAAAGTAAACCTTACGGGCAAGTTACGGCTTACGAAGGGGCCTAAGGGTAAGTCTGGCAGTGGTATAGCCCGAGCCTGTCTGACTGTCTGATAGTCAAAAGACACTATAAACTTCAGAGACTTTTATCATTTTATGGTATCGATACTATCGGAATGTTACTTGAATGTATGGGTGGGAGGGTGGTTTGGGGGATGGTGGGGGGAAGGTAGAAGCGTACTTGACTCGTGTTACAAATATGAAGCCGATTGGTGATGTAGTTTCGCCACCACAGATTTTATTTGTTTTCCTTTTCTTCGTACGGATACGCTGGAAGTGGGTTGTGGGAGGCAGTTGGGGGTGTGGTGGAGGGAAAGCATAAGGGTAATTAAGGCACTTGTCACACAAATATGGAACCGATTGTTGCAATCGTTTCGCCGCCAAAGATTTTTTTTGTTTTTCCTTGTGAGGCGACCGATAGTCAGCGAGTGGGTGGGAGGAGGGGTTTGGGGTAGTGGTGGTGCCGTGGTGGGTATGCAGAAGGGTAAGGTACATGTGGTATAAAACTAAAACTATGAAATCCATAGGTGCAGTCGTTTCGCTGCTACGATTTATTTTCGGCGAGTCAGTTTATAATTATATACTGACCTGGCACTGGGCGTGACAACTGACATCTGACAAGACCCTAGTCCCGGCCGTATATATATAATTATTATAAATTATATACCGTCGGACCTGGCAGTTTCGGACCTAGTTTCTCAGTTTGGACAGTTTCTGTAATTCTTTATGTCATATCATAGATATCAATGGACAGTCACAATGTCACAAACTCACAATGATATCAATCATATCATATCATTGACATTTGCAATGATATCAATCATATCATATCATTAACATTTGATTCATTGATATGACATAAAGAATAACAGAAACTGAGAAAGTGAGAAACTTAAACAGTTAAACTTCAGAAAGACACCATGACTTGAGTTTTTTTTAATGTTTTGAATTCTTGGAATTTAGTGAAGTGAAAGACAAAGGACAAAGTGAAGGACAAAGGTAAATAATTAAATAACTTCTAGAAGCTGTTTTTTTTTTTTTTTTGTATATACCTATTTTTGGGAGCGCGGAGCGCAGGAGCGCGGAGCGGGAAGCGCATTGGGTCTGCTGACAAAAGGAGCGCGTGAGCGCTGCCGCATTACCTTATGTCTGATGAGCGCGGAGCGCTGCCGCATTACCGGTCCCACCGGAGCGCGCCCACCTCTGTTTAATACTCTCCTCACCCTCAGCTGGTCTCTTCTCACCCTAACGGTGACCTGCAGGAATTTTGACGAATGCCATGGGGTTTGGGTCATCCTCGTCCTCTTCCTCTCTTGTTGAGGAGTCAATGATGTCATAAGGAGCAGTGGGGGGGGGTGAGACACCCTCCCCCCCACGCGCCTGAGATGCGACCCGGCGACGAGAGATGGGAACAATGGGGTGCTCTTCTTTCATCTCCTCTACCTCTATCATTGATGAGTGATACTCCTCCCCTGAATCGTCATCACATGATTCAGTGTCACTATCATCTTCAATACTCTCATCCAGTATTGCAAAGGCTTGTGCAACACTAACACCCCTGCGTGGGTTGCGAAGAGAACGGTCCAGCAAGGTGCAACACTCGCGAAATAAGTGGGTAAACTGGCGTAGTCCCGCGCGTACCCACACCCGCGCAGCTGGACTTGGAGTGTTACCAGCTACTGATATCCTTCCTCCACTTCATAAAGTAGTTCCCATACAAATTTGAACCCTGTAGGTGCCATACGACAGGAGTAAATAAGGGCGGAATTGCTGACGCAGGTGCTGCGTCGCTAGGACTGTAAGTTACATACATTGGCGACGTCGTTGGGGTCCAGTGGGTTAATAACAGTGACATTGTTAACACTGTTGTTTTTGTCTTCTATGATGAAGTCTATCTCATTCTTTGTTGTTCCATTTGGACTTCTCCAGGTCCACTTGCGACCTTTTCTTTTTTGGAAGAAAGTATTCATTATCCTAAAATCATATTTTTCTGCAAAGCTAACTAAGATTTCTCCCCTGTCAATTACGCCATCATGTGGGAATAGAAAAGCTATGCAACGTAGTTGAAGATTGTCACAGATTAGGTTAATCACGTAATGATATGCCTCGGGAGAGAACTTTAGATCAAGTTAGGGAACTAGGCAGATTGAACTTTGAACATGCAAAACGATCAACAATTAACTCGCCAGTGATTAGTAAGACTGATATTGATTTACTTAAGGACCTTGGAAATGATCGCTCTATTGTCATAACAAAACCGGACAAGGGAAAGGGGGTAGTGATATTAAACCGATCAGAGTACATTGTAAAAATGAAGGATATCATACATGACTACACAAAATTTAGAAAAGTAAACAGAGATATGTTTAGTATTGTTCTTAGGTTACAGGATAAACTTAACCGCATACTACGTGCAATAAAGGATAACATTGGTGATAGTATATATGATATGTTGTATGCTTCTGGCTCTGTCCCAGGAATATTGTATGGTCTTCCAAAGATTCATAAGGACGGCATTCCATTTAGACCTATTGTTTCGGCTATAAATACTGCAGCTTATAACCTCTCTAAATTTCTTATCCCACTTATAAGACCACTTACCAGAAATGAATTTACCATCAATAATTCCACCACCTTTGTCAAAAATAACTCATTTTACCTATTATTCACTTCTCCATCAAGAGTTTGTAAGACTAGAAAAGTATTTCATTAGCAACAACTATTGTATCAATTTATTTCAGAAAATACTAAAGTCTTTCCTTTATTCTAAATACTTGCAAACCAATGATGTTCACAATGTCCCGAAATTGCTCAAATATGTCAAATTACCATTCTATGGAAGAGCTAGCTATGATTTCAGGAAAAATCTATCCAAAATTCTTCGCACTAAATTTCCGGCTGTCAATTTCAGAATTATTTTCACAAACCATTGTAGGGTTAAATCATTTGTTTAAAATCAAAGGTCTGATCCCTGACTACATGACTTCCAACATTGTTTATAAGTTCACGTGTCCTCATTGTCATATGAGGTATGTCGGATGCTCTACCCGAGCATTTCGATCTAGAATATTGGAACATGTTGGAAGGAGTGTTCGTACGGGACAGATCCTTGGCAAGCAACAATTTTCGGCAATTCGGGATCACTCTCATGAATGTGATCACACCTTCGGTGAAAAAGATTTTGAAATCATAGGTTTATTTTCTAACAGAACAGAGACCCTTATCGGTGAGAAATATTATATAAATATGATTAAACCTGGGTTGAATACATGCATGTAAATTATATTATGCTAGGATTAATTGTTTTCATTTAGCGTCAGTAACATCGAATTTCTTTTATTTTCGTTCAATGTATATCCCTTTCATTACATAAGAGTTCTGTTAAATTTGTTTAGTGTCATAAGAGTATTGTTTTCATAATTCGCATTTTTAGTTTCAATTAATTTCGTTTGCTCCTAAGTATATGAAGTTTATTCTTTAGTCGTATTGTTTCAATAATTATTTACTATTAGGTAACCCCCTCTATATTATATATGTGCCCTGGTAACATAGGTTTACTATTAGGTAACCCCCTCTATATTATATATGTGCCCTGGTAACATAGGTTTTCATTCTGTATTAGGATCGCACCCGCGCCTGACCCCTTAGATGTGTATGTACTATATACTTGTTAATTTCATAACATTGTATACAGTTTAGCTATATTAGGACATTTTATAATTTCGTAGTGTTATTAATACATTTGTGGTCCACGATTTAACTTATATTAGTTTCTTAATAAAGTAATTTATTTTTAGGACCGGTATCCAAGCCTGATGATGGACCAAGATAGTCCGAAATATTGAATAAAGCTACCAAGATGAACACGGTCGTTGCCCTTATCCTCCTGTTTCTCTTATATATATATATATATATATATATATATATATATATATATATATATATATATATATATATATTATATTGTATATATATATATATATATAATGATATGTATATATATATATATATATATATATATATATATACTGTATATAGTTATATATACATATATACTGTATATATCGTTACGTGTCGCGGTTTTCTCGAAAGCTCATAGCAAATAAGGCTAAATATCGAATCACATCCAGCTTTCTCCTTGAGAAAAACTGCTTGGGCTCAACAGACTATCAGAACACTTAACCTCTAAAGGGTATATTGGCCTAAATTGACCTTCATTCCCTGCTCATTTTCATGCATAAGCAAGATCCAGTGCGGAATACAATATGTCCGTGAAAGTACAATAATAGAGCTTTCCAATGACACCTGAATCATCTCTGTACGACGTCTGGTTGTGTTGCAACAATCTTGCATAATTATGTTGTCCAAAATCACAAAAAATTAGCAGTTTTGAGTGGTTTTCGATATGTGTAACGCTGCAGTGGTGTGAAAGAAGGCTATCTAGCACACCAGAGCTGCCCAGACCAATTCACAACCTTGTGAGGACTACCTCAGTGCGTCTAATTTATAAAACATGCGAAATGCCCCAAAGCTTCACAGAAGGATGAATAGCTTTAATCCCTACTGTACCATAACATATTTGATCAATGTACCCTCCAGTACTGGCCATTATGTCCAAAATGACTCACCAGCAACGAGACAACCCTCTCCCTGCACAAGAGTTGGTGGTTGACTAACTCAGCTGGCCTTGAGCAGCTGAGGGGGAGGATGAGAAGTGTTGCCAACTCCTCACAGCAGCAGCTCCTGCTCGAGATTAGCAGGAACAAGCGACGGACGAGATTCGTCACTGGTAATGGCTACTGGGTAGTACTGGGGCATAACTTTTTTACTGATGGACGTCAGCCATCACTGGCACTTTTTGGTTTGTGACAGCGAGGGAAGACCACCTCAATTACCATCGCCCCCATTCAACAACCAGATACTGCATTTCCAAATCTCTGTGAGGATAGGGAACTGACCCTCGCAGACCTGTACAGCCTCCTTTGTAGCCGTGTCAGCCTCCTCTTTGACCTGGAGCCCTACATGAGCTGGGATCCAACATAAATTAATTATTTTGTGTCTATATGCAAAGTGATAAAGCCACGCCTGAATGTTCTGAACTAATGGATGAACAGGGGAATAATCTTTGATGGCAAAAAGAAAATTGTGAATCAGTGTAAATAGTGAAATCCGTTCCACCGGAGTCGCTATCCACTTTCAAAGGTTGGATAATAACATATGCCTCTGCAGTAAACACAGAGGCAACTCCAGACAATCAAGGAAGGTGAATGGTGTCTTAAATTAAAAACAACTGCACAACCCACACTAAATGTAATTTTGTACTTATCAGTATACAATGCCTTTGAATATTTTAGACTTGGGGGTGATCCAGAAACAGAGCCTTCGATGCAGATGGAGATAATTCCACATTGTAACCGGCTATTCCCCAACTTAGCCTCTTTCACACATACACGATTTGGGGCCCGATTTGGCACGAGGAACGAAATTTGGTACATCGGCAAGGACAGGGACATGATATGAGCGTGAGGCGACGAAGACATGTAGGTGACACATCAACAGCATAAGTTAAGAAAGTGGAGGATATACTGTAGGTGACTAGATAGCAAACAACCAATATATAACCCCCAAAAACGATATAATAAAATATAAATTCTAGACAGTTTTTATTTATAAAAAACACAAGGCAGAAGGGCGGAGCACACAGGAGAAGCGGAGCTCTAGACGTTGCAGGGTGGTCCATAGGGCTTATACAGTATATGTAGCCCACACTCCTGCATTGATGTTTTCTATATTGCGTTGTTAGAGAAAACGATTATTGTATGGCAGACTAAATTAAACATGCGATACTTCTAAGTAACTACAAATGTAAAGTCGACACCGATATATAGGGTGTAGAAGGGGAACGAAGCAGAGCAATATACAAAAGTGTAGTTACACTTGGTGGTATTGGACTGATTCTAAACAGTTTTTATTTGTACAAACATTTAATTTGTCGATACAATTGTAAAAACTAGGACAAATAAAAGAAAACCATGAAAAATTCCATTTTATTTTCCGATTTACATTATACGAAGCATGACCTAGTTATACGACGAATTATACGAAGCACCACAGTACCAGTTACTCCCATTAATTTTAGGGCTCTCTAGGTGGAGCAGCCCGACCAGGTAGTCACTCTCTCTAGGTGGAGCAGCCTGACCAAGTAGTCTCTCTCTGGGTAGAGCAACCCGGCCAGGTAGTCGCTCTCTCTGGTTGGAGCAGTCCGACCAGGTAGTCGCTTTCTCTAGGTGGAGCAGCCCAACCAGGTAGTCGCTGGGTAGAGCAACCCGGCCAGGTAGTCGCTCTCTCTGGGTGGAGCAGCCCGACCAGGTAGTCGCTCTCTCTGGGTGGAGCGGCCCGACCAGGTAGTCGCTCTCTCTAGGTGGAGCAGCCCGGCCAGGTAGTCGCTCTCTCTGGGTGGAGCAGCCCGACCAGGTATAGTCGCTCTCTCTAGGTGGAGCAGCCCGGCCAGGTAGTCGCTCTCTCTAGGTGGAGCAGCCCGACGCAGCAAGCACACAGAATACGGCGGCGGTGGCTGTGCTCCGACGATGTACACACTCTCTCTCTCGCTGTCACGCTTCATATAATGCGTCGCACAGGTGCACCACCACAGGCAACAAGGCGCAGCTCGTCGTCATCGAAGTCTTCGTCCTAAATTTTGTCTCTCCTAAATTTTTGTGGGCGAGTTGCCTTAGGAGCCCGGCCAGTTAGTCTCTCTCTACAGTAGGTGGAGCAGCCCGGCCAGGTAGTCGCCTCTCTGGGTGGAGCAGCCCGGCCAGGTAGTCTCTCTCTGGGTATCTTTAACAACGGCCGACTAAGCACCTCTCCATCCCTTCCCATCAGATCCTCCACTTTCTTAACTTTAGGATCAAGTGAAGTGACCTAAAATGAATGGGAGTAACTGGTACTGTGGTACTTCGTACTTATAATTCGTTGTATAGCTAGGTCATGCTTCGTATAATGTAAATCGGAAAATAAAATGGAATTTTTCATGTTTTTCTTTTATTTGTCCTTCCTAGTTTTTACAATGTCTTCTCTCTAAATTTTTGTGGGTGAAAAAATATCGTTTCATAACCCAATCGAGGGGCCGAATACGGTCTCGTGTGTGCCTGTGTTGGCAGAGGTGCACCAACACAGGCAACACGGTGCAGCAAGCACACAGAATACGGCGGCGGTGGCTGTGCTCCGACGAGGTACACACTCTCCCTCTCGCTGTCACGTTTCGTGTAGTGCGTCGTATAGCTAGGTCATGCTTCGTTTAATGCGTCGTCTACTGTCCTAGGTCATGCTTCGTATAATGTGTCGCACCCCCATTCAGACGCCTCAACAAAAATAATCCCACAAAAATCTCTCTGGGTGGGAGCAGCCCGGCCAGGTAGTCTTCTCTCCTAAAAATTGTCTCTTCTAAATTTTGTCTCTCCTAAATTTTTGTGGGTGAGTTGCCGCAGGAGCCCGGCCAGTTAGTCTCTCTCTACTGTAGGTGGAGCAGCCCGGCCAGGTAGTCGCCTCTCTGGGCGGAGCAGCCTGGCCAGGTAGTCTCTCTCTGGGTATCTTTGACAACGGCCGACTAAGCACCTCTCCATCCTTTCCCATCAGATCCTCCACTTTCTTAGCTTTAGGATCAAGTGAAGTGACCTAAAATTAATGGGAGTAACTGGTACTGTGGTGCTTCGTACTTATAATTCGTCGTATAGCTAGGTCATGCTTCGTTTAATGTAAATCGGAAAATAAAATGGAATTGTTCATGTTTTTCTTTTATTTGTCCTTCCTAGTTTTTACAATTTCTTCTCTCGGTGAAAGATGTCGTGGAAAAATAATTGACAATTCGATTTCTTTAAATTTTTCACACACACAAATTTAGACCCTCCCAAAGATAAAAGGTTCATCGCCAACTCAAGTCGTATAGCAGAATTTATTTTTGGTGAGTCGTCTGACTGGGGTGGAATAATAATTCCAATGTAAGCGTGGACTATGGAGTGGAACAATGCGTGAGAGACTATATTCTTCAGAGAAAAATATGTTGTGATGATGACAGTGAAACTCTACACGAAGACGACGGCATGTTAAAAGATAGCGTAGGGATGGTACGGTCTGAACCTAACATATCCCCGATAATTGTCACCCATCAAAATATGAAGGAGCAAGATGAACCTGATACAGCTGTTAACGATAAGGTTTCGGTAGACACTGTTGAAGATAATCTATCAACAGAAAAGGTTATTACCCATAACACCACCAATGAGGCAGCTAGCGTAAACAATGATTGGTTTTCTCATTTGTGCGGGGGAGAGTCCGCCAATAGCCATAGGATGATTAAATGTGGGAGCGTTAAAGGGGACGAGGAGAGAAACGATGAAAATAATATTATGGACATCGAAGAAGGGGGCAATGTTGACGTTAACGAGGTTTCAAAAGATAAAGATAATGGAGGTGAAGATAATTGGACAACCCCCCAACCTACATCCTCTCGCAGTAGAAGTAGAGAAATTCCAATGTCGGTTCACCCCTTCGAAATCGTCTCTTCAAATTCCAATCCACGAGAATCGGCATATGGCAATTTCCGTTCCTTTACATCTCCTTCAGGTGAGACTGGTCCAAACACTCTTCACCGTTTTAGCCGACATTCATGTCATTATTATCCTAGTATGGACAGAAGTAATATTTACCGCAAATCGGAAGAGTCCGACAATACATCGGCGTATACCGTGACGCCCTACAATGCACGGCGACCTCACCATTACCTTCCGAGCCCTCCGAGCCCTTCATCCTACAGTAACTCATTGCCTCCCATAGGCGAATCCAAACTGCACACTCGACGTTGGGACAGAAGAGCAGGTAAGAGCAGGTGGCAACCTTCTGGCAAACGAGGTATCGTTTCAGAGACGCACCCAATCACACCTACTACCAGACCTTGGAAAAGACACCTACCTTCACGGTCCCCTGATCCCAACACCGTCGATTACCCTTCATGTCCCGTAACCCCTGCTACCTCTACGGCTACTTCCACCGCTACCGCTACTTCAAAAAGGAAAAGGTATAGAGGTACCGAAGATAAAAAAGAATCCTCCCAAAGGCCAATGCCATTTCATTCATTTTTTGAGGATCACCACGACTATGCACCCCTCTCGAGACATTTTCCTAGCTCGGTACAGTCGCGTGGTCCCATTGTCTCCTCCTCCGCCCTCAAGGGAACGGAGAGTGCCAATGAGGCTAGCCAGAGTAGCTTCTCTTTGTTCTCTGCCTCTTGTGCGCCAAACTCCAACACCGAGAGTATTTTCAACCAGGTCGGAAGGGCAGTGACCAATATGGCGAGCAAAGAGATGAAAGCCTCTCCATCGTCCTCGAAATCTCCGTCGTCGTCGAAGTCTCCGTCGTCGTCGAAGTCTCCGTCGTCGTCGAAGTCTCCGTCCAAGCACACAGAATACGGCGGCGGTGGCTGTGCTCCGACGACGTACACACTCTCTCTCTCGCTGTCACGCTTCGTATAATGCGTCGCACAGGTGCACCAACACAGGCAACACGGCGCAGCAAGCACACAGAATACGGCGGCGATGGCTGTGCTCCGACGATGTACAGTTGGTCAAAGTTCCAGCTGACCCACCCTAGGTCTGGGGCTCGCAGAATTATCTGGCAATACTGGTTTAGGAGGGAGGTGTGTCTTACAAATATTGGGATTGGAAGATCTGATTTCGGCTATATCATTGTTAGAACATATACTAAACAAGGGAAAGTAAGCCTATCTCATATAAAAATGCACATATCGCTATGTATGATCCCGAACATTCACTCAAAGTTCGTAGATTTGCTTAAATATTCAAGTTATAATATCCACTGATTGGCAACGCATATAAAACCTGCTGGCTGCCACAACATACTTTACTCGATTTTATAAGACTACATATTTATGTTTTATTGGTGGCTGCTTAATGAAATAATTTAGTCTTCACAACGTGAACATTACATAGTCTAATTTGCAGTAATATACAGGACAGACACAGGTAACACATTATTGGCAGGTGGTATCCTGCACCACTACACCAGCATAGCCAGCTAATTCTGCGAGCCCCAGAGAGAGGGTGGGTCAGCTGGAACTTTGACCAACTGTACACACTCTCTCTCTCGCTGTCACGCTTCGTATAATGCGTCACACAAGTGCACCAACACAGGCAACACGGTGCAGCTCGTCGTCGTCGAAGTCTTCGTCCTAAATTTTGTCTCTCCTAAATTTTTGTGGGTGAGTCGCCGCAGGAGCACGGCCAGTTAGTCTCTCTCTACTGTAGGTGGAGCAGCCCGGCCAGGTAGTCGCCTCTCTGGGTGGAGC
Organism: Paralithodes platypus; assembly: GCA_032716605.1. Taxonomy (NCBI): domain Eukaryota; kingdom Metazoa; phylum Arthropoda; class Malacostraca; order Decapoda; family Lithodidae; genus Paralithodes; species Paralithodes platypus. The sequence continues at coordinate 20,193,939 of CM064507.1, forward strand.
AGCCCGGCCAGGTAGCCTCTCTCTGGGTATCTTTGACAACGGCCGACTAAGCACCTCTCCATCCCCTCCCATCAGATACCCAGACAGAGTTCATCGAGAGTGTTTACCCTGATATCGCCGATCGCATTGGGGATCATCGCTATTTTGCCGGTCGTACCATCATATCGCCTCTCAATGTTGACGTTTCCGAAATCAACATTATGATCTTAGATATGCTGCCAGGGGAGGAGAAGATTCATCTGAGTGAAGACAAACTGAATTCGGAAGACAATGTGGAGTATCAGGTTTCCACGCTCAATGAACTAAACCCTTCTTCGTTACCAGAACACCAACTCAAGCTGAAAGTAGGTGCCGTGGTAATGGTAATACGGAATCTATCCCCACCCAGACTCTGTAACGGTACACGAATTATCGTTGACAACCTGAAGAAGACCATCATTGTTGGTAGGGTTCTGGGTGGCACTTACGATGGCGAGCAGGTTTGCATTCCCAGGGTAAAGTTGGTGGCCAACGATTCCCCGGTGGCATTTTCCAGGTTCCAATTCTCTGTAAAGCTAAGTTTTGCAATGACAATTAATAAGGCGCAGGGCCAGACCATCCAACATTGCGGCCTTTACCTCTACCACACACGGTGCTTCTCTCATGGGCAAGTATATGTTGCCTGCTCTCGGGTCACAAGTTGGCATGCGCTGAGTATTTTTATCCAGAAGAAGGAAAAGGGACCATGTGTGTTAGATAACGTCGTATACCCTGACGTGTTTTTGGAACAAGAGTCGTTAGCTGACGAATATTCGAGGTTGATAGACACCGGAATCATCATTCAAGAAGAAGACATTGAGGCTGACATTGAGCTCCAGCGAAAGTATATAGATTTAGGACAGTGTGACGCTGAAGTTGAGGCCCAATTCGCTCCAGAAGACATGAAGGCAGTACTGAAGATATCCGTCGAGGATTTCGATATGGTGGTAGAGAAGATGGACGAGCAACTCGAAGAGTGTGAGCAGTTACGGAAGTCATTTGAAGAAAGCTGCGAAACCCATCGAAGGGAACAAGAGAAGAGAGACGAACTCCTTCTGAAGGAAATCGAGAAGCGTGACGAAAACCAACGGAAGGAACAAGAGAAGCGGGACGAGAGAGAGAGAGAGAGACAGACAGACAGACACAATGTGTCTGTGTGAGAGAGAGAGCCACTTCGTTCTTAGTAAGAGAATTGGCTATCCATATAATGCCTTACTAACCTGAATTTCTTAGTAAGAGAATAGGCTATTCATATAGTGCCTTACGTGCCTTACTAACCTGAATTTTTTAGTAATATTTAATAAGTTAAGAAAGTGGGAGATATAAGTGACTACATAGCAAACAACCAATATATAACCCCCAAAAAGGGTATAATAATAAAATATATATTCTAAATAGTTTTTATTTGTACACCGCCCTCATATTATTGTAAGTAGCTTTCTCGAAAACAAGATGGCTTGTAATTTTTCCACACCTTTCACCCACAAAAATTTAGACCCTCCTGAAGAAAGGTTCTTCACCAACTCAAGTTCCATCAACTCACGTTGGACAGCAGAAGATCGCCTAAAGCTTTGTGTGTTAAAATCACGACAGGGACCCGTACAGCGGCGACGCCCCAGCAGCCCGGCCAGGTAGTCTCTCGCTAGGTGGAGCAGCCCGGCCAGGTAGTCTCTCTCTGGGTAGAGCAGCCCGGCCAGGTAGTTTCTCTCCTAAATTTTTGTGGGTGAAAGATGTCGTGGACAAATAATTGACAACTCGATTTCTTTAACAGGACAGAGTGAGCGCACTCATTGCTGATGATTATGGGCAAAACGTTAGCTAAAAAATCTTTGCCTCAGAGAGAGTGAGTGTGTAACTCTCTCTCTCTCTCTCTCTGTAATGCTTCGTATAATGCGTCGTATAGCCTAGGTCAAGCTTCGTATAATGCGTCGTATAGCACAGCGATGGCTGTGACTCGTATCTGGGCAGGACACACGAGGCAGAAGGGCGGAGGTATCCCGTAGCCACTTCGTTCTTAGTAAGAGAGTAGGCTCTCCATATAGTGCCTTACTAACCTGAATTTCTTAATAAGAGAATAGGCTATTCATATAGTGCCTTACGTGCCTTACTAACCTGTGTAACATGCATATTATACTCAAATATACTCATGTAACCCAGCCTCAATCACTTATTATGTCACCCTATGTTCCGTCAATATTCTAGAAGATGACTGATATATATCTCTCTCTATATATATATATGTATTATTACCCATAATATATAATCTACTAACCTATTAACCCTTTAATTACTCACACAATCACTACACAGTAATATCCCCAATCAATCTCTTCACAGAAATATAACTATCTATAGTGTTTATACTTGCAAGGTATACACACCTGATTGCTCTACCAACTGCGCTGCAGGCCTACAGCACTTAGTTGTATTCCGTCCGTTAGTGACACAGTTGAGCTGGGGCTCCACTGCGACCAGGCAGCTCCCTTTCTTCCACTCTCCATTCCAGAAGTCGGTTGGAGTTGGTGCTGGGGTATCCTGGTGTTGGTGGCCGGTCCGGTATTTTGGCCAGCCACATGTCCAAGTGTTTCTTGAAGGTGTCTGGAGACACCCCGGTTATGTTCCTGAGAGGGGCTGGTATACAGTTGAACAGTCTGGTTCCATTGTATGTAAAGCTGTGATGGATCAGGGATTTGATGTTTTGTGTTGATCCCGGCGTAGTCCTCACATAGCACAGCCTCCCTCGCCTTTGGTGCTGAGTCTCTTGGATGTTTGGGTTTGGTACCTTTTTTTCCAAAATCTTCCAGACGTAGATGATGATGTATCTCTCCCTACGTCTTTGAAGTGAGTACAGCTGCAGCTCCTTAAGTCTCTCCCAGTAGTTAAAGTGTTGAAACCCATGGATTTTACTGGTGAATGTCCTCTGGGTGGCTTCAATTTCTGTTATTTCTCCTACTTTTTGGGGAGACCAGAGCTGGGAGCAGTACTCCAGTCGTGGTAGGACCAGTGACTTCCACAATGTTAGCATACACCTCTCATTTCTTGTGTGGAAGGTTCTCAGGATCCAGCCTGCTATTTGTTTTGCTGTTGTTGTGGCTTTGGTAATATGCTGGGAAAAAGTGGCGTCACTGCTCATATTTACTCCCAAGTCCTTCACTGTGTCCTTGGCGGTAATTTCTTGCTGTCCGCTTTTGTAGTTGGTGTCGTTTTGTAGTGCTCTCTTGTTCCCGTACCTTAGAAGCTCGAACTTGTCTCCGTTTAGGGCCATGTTGTTTTCTTCTGCCCACTTCAGGATTTTGTCCAAGTCTTGTTGTAGTAGCTGAGCATCATGTTGTGAGGTTTTCTTCATGAGTCTGGTGTCGTCTGCAAACGATGTGGCTGTTGAGTGTTCCAGGTCCCTGTCGATGTCTCCTATCATGATGAGGAATAGGAGAGGTCCCAGTACTGATCCTTGTGGTACTCCGCTGATGACCCCACCTGCTTCTGATAGGCTTCCTTGAACCGTGACTCTTTGTTTTCTGTTGGTGATGAAGCTATGGAGCCATCTTCCAAGGTCTCCCCCTATTCCCAGTGATTTGAGTTTATGTAGAAGGATCCCATGGTCCACCTTGTCAAAAGCTTTGGCGAAATCTAGATATATGACGTCTACATTTTCTCCGTCTTGAATATCCTGTAGGATTTTGTCGTAGTGTGATAGTAGTTGTGAGAGGCAGGAGCGGCCTTTTCTAAAGCCATGTTGCCCCTCGTTGAACGCCTCATTATCTTCCAGGAAGCTGACCATCTTAGCTCTTATTGTTCTTTCTATGATTTTAATAAGGTGTGACGTCAGCACCACTGGTCTGTAATTTTTGGCTATGCCTTTACTACCCCCTTTGTGTATTGGTGTGACATTACCTTCTTTTAGGGATTGTGGTACATATCCAGTTTGGAGGGACTTGCTCCACAGCAGTTTTAGAGGCAGGGCTAGCTGATGTTTGCAGTTTTTTAGCAGTTGGGCATGAAAGCCGTCTGGTCCTGCTGCAGAGTTTGGTCCAATCTTGTCGATGGCTGCTATTATGTCCTCTGTTGATACTGTTACCGAGGAGAGTTGATGTGGTGTCTCTGGAGCGTTGCCAAAGAAAGTCGTTGCATTCTCGATTTTCTTGTCTTCATTTGGCGGGCTGAAGACACTTTCATACTGCTGTTTGAGTATCTTGGCCATTTCAGTTGGGTCACTCTCAAGTTCGCCCGTAGGTTTTGCAAGTGGTCCTATTGTTGTGTTCCTGAGTCTCCTTTTTGCATATGCATAGAAGAATTTGCTATTTACTCGTATGTTTGCAACTGCTTGTAGTTCTTCGCGTGTTCTTTGCTCTTGGTGTGACTGGATGAGTTTACGTTCCACTTCATCAAGCTCTTCTTGTAGTTTGGTGATATTGTGCGCATAGCTGGTCTTCCTTTGCTTGGCTCTCAGCTACGTCCTTTTCTTCATTAGTATTTTTCTATCTCTGGGAATCTGCTTGATCTGCTTCCTGCTTGATTTGGGTGGTATGGTGTTTTACAGGTCTCCAGGCATTGTTGCTGGAGGATACTGAGAGTTTCGTCGACGTTTTTATCTTCGAATAGTGCCCTCCAATCAGTTCCTGCCAGTTCTGCTCTCAGTCTGTCCCAGTCTATATCTTTGCTGTAGAAGTTGAGATCTTTCAGAGAGGTGCAGGGTATTTGGCTTGATTCCTGTTGACATCTTCTTGGTGTGGCGGTTGGTGTGGGGGTTCTAACTTTGATGAGGCTGTGGTCGGACATTATAGTTTTACAGTTTCATACGAGTGTACCAGGTCGAAGTTGTTGCCAAATAGTAAGTCCAGTGTGTTGTTGCCTCTTGTAGGTTCCTCGATGTATTGCTTCATGTATGCAGTGTCCATGATAGTCATTAGCTCCTTGGCTTGCTGTTTTTCCTCCCTGGTTCCTCCATCTATTTTCATGGTTGCCCAATTGATGATGGGCAGGTTGAAGTCTCCTGTGATGATGACATCTGTAGCGGGAGTTGGAAGATTTTGTAGGAGTGATTGTATTTTCTCTGTGACCTCCTTGAAAATTTCCCCTGTGGTGTTTGGTGGTCGATACAAAATTATGATGAGCATGTCGGTTTGTCTTATGTGTACTGCTAGTAGCTCTGTTGTGCCGTTTGAGAATGCAACTAAAGTTTCGGTATTTGCAGCCATATCCTCCCTTAGGTAGAGTGCTACTCCTCCGTGGCTTCTGTCCTCTCTGTCGGCTCTGAATAGAGTGAAATTATGGATATTGATCTCTGCATCCAAAATGTTTTCGTTCAGGTGTGTTTCTGTGAGGGCTAGAAAAATTGAGTTGTCTTCCTCTGCAATTTCTCCCAACATAGGGACTTTACATTGATTGTTTCGTGGGTAAAGTCCTCTGATGTTGCCCACAACAAAACTAGTTAGTGGTAGTTGCACCTTCCTCTGTGGTTTGTGTCTGGCCCCTCGGTTTGGGCTAGGAATCTCTCCATAATCACTTGAGACCGTTTTTCCACTTCCAGAAGACGTCCCATTACTACCTCTAAAAAAGCACCTTGGTCGGGCATAGCCGTGTGTACCGCTGCTGGTCTGGCCTTGTGAGTTTGCTGGATGGTTGGCCAGCTTCTGAGGGCATTGCGTTGACTTTCTATTTTTTCCTCATATGTTGGTGTGTAAGCAAATTCCCTTTGAATGTGTCCTGTAGCGTGTTCCCTTGGTCTGTTGACGTTGTTTCTTGGCGTCAGTATTTTGGTTCCCTTGATGTGTGGAAGATTGCAGTCTCTCATAGTACATGCCCTTTTGTTGAGTGAGATTCTGCATACATATGGGTGGTAGTCGATGCATTTCCATCCACGCTTGCAACCTATTCTTTCATCCCGCCCGTGCTTCATCAATTTTGCACATATTTTTGGGTGGTCTTGTTTGCATCCCCTGCCCACTACTCCGTATCGGCATTCATTTCTTAGGTAGAAATTGCATACTTCTATTCTTTTCCTCCTAATATCGGTGCCCCTGTAATCAGCTCTGGGTCTAGGTCTCCATGAATTTGTATTTACAGCACTAACCTCCCCTGTTCTACTGTATGTAGGAGCATTTTGGCCGCATCCGTTGCATGTGGGGTGTGTGCTCGTTGGGGTCCCCGACCTCACCTGTCTTGCTGCATTTTGAGGGGGCTCTGCCGTGTCTGCTAGTGTTGCGGTGGGGGGGCTATGTGCATCTGGCATTGTGATGCTAATATTTCCTGGTGTGTTCCCCATCCCTAGATCTAGGCCTATAGCCACGTTTGGTGAGTTACTGGTATGGGGGTTGTCACCGTCACTCTTGCCTAAGGCTACTTCTGGGCTTATGGGTAGGCCTTGGCCTAGGTCAGTGTCCCCAGTTAATTCCTTGGTTTTTGGAGTAGGCCTATTGTCAGCTGGCGTGTTGGTGACATCTTTGTTGCTCTGGGGCTGAACATGGATTTTCTTACCTTACTTATCGCTCCAGAGTTGGTTATTCGTTCCTTGTGTTGGAGAACGGCTGCTTCTGCCTCGGCCACCCACTCACCTTTTGTGTCAAGCTTTGTTAGGGAGCATGTTTTGCACATGAATTTCCTTGCCGTTTTTGCATAGTTGAGAATTTGATAGGCAGGGAGTTCTGTGCAAAAATAGTGCAGCCAATCCTGGCAGTAGTCGCATTGGATTGCATTTTTTTCACCTGCGAACTTGATTCCGCAGTCGGGGCACTCTGGGTCGGGTTTGTTTTGATCCCCGGCCATTGTTGGCGTCATGTTCTTAGTCACTGTTTTTTTTTTTTTTTTTTTTTTTTTTCTCTTATTTTCACTTCAATCCTTCTGTTTCGGTCTTTGTTTCTTGTATATGTGCACTCACTAAGTGTTTATGTATGTTATTCTGTCTTTGGTAATCACCGATTGCACTTTCTTTACGAGAAACACTTGATAATGTATGGAGCTACAGTGTGACGTGGCCTTGACCTTGAGGCAGAAGAAAACATTTTCAATGTCAACATTTCATCATCTTAGCCTACCATCTCTACCCCATCATCATCACTACTCACCACTCCAAGCTACCTGCATCTAATAAGCAAACAAGAAAACACCCAGTCAAAGTGAACCTGCCAGACACCAAGATAGACCAGTCAAAGTAGGGCTGGACTTAGAACAAATTGCAATAGAAGGTTTTTTGGCTTTAACTTGTTTATTAGGTCCCTCTGATGAACATATAAAAAGTCTCCAACTTTTGGACACCGGAAAAGTGGTTAATTTGCATAAATTCAAGATGGCCGCCGTCCAAAGCTTCAATTTACAGATAACTTTTTTCTGGTTGCTCCTAGACCCTATAAATGTATTACAAACAACGTTTTTTGGGTTTAACTTGTTTATTAGGTCCCTCTGATGAACATATAAAAAGTCTCCAACTTTTGGACACCTGGAAAGTGGTTAATTTACAGCCAAAAAACCATACAGCCAAAAAACCTTCTATTGCAATTTGTTCTAGGTCAAGCCCTACCTTTACTGCACATTATTGTCTATTACATTTTGCCTAGGCCTATACTAATCCCATCATCTTGTTTCTTGTTTCAACAGATTGGTGCGACATCTACCGAAGCCATGGAAGAAGAGGTGGTGCATAATCCCTGCGGCATTTGCTCAAACACGTTAGACGAAGGAGAAACAGTCAAGCTGAGGGCGAAGGGAGCAGATACTATCAACAAGGCCAGTACTGAACGTGGAACGCCATCAATTACCGTGTCCGAGGGCCAAACGGTGCACATTGATTGCCGAAAGAAGCATGTCAATACGAAGCCAAATAGAATTCCTGGGAAGCAGAAGAAACGTCCTGAAAAACCTGCTCTTCGTTCTCAGACACCAGACTTTTGTTTTACAGAGAACTGCTTTTTTTGTGGTACAAAAATCTATTTGGACACAAAGCATGATTCAGAAGAAGTGTATCCAGTACGCACCTTCAACTTTCAAAGGACAATACTTTCTGCATGTGATGCCAGGGCTGATGAGTGGGCTGACACTGTTAGAGGCCGAATTAACTTTGCACGCGATCTTCCAGCAGCTGACGCAATATATCACAAGCAGTGCAGCTCAAATTTCCAGACACATAGGCAGATCCCCTCCAAATATCGTGATTCCGCAGACAGTGAACCTCCTCGCAAGGGTCGCAAAGTAGATGCCTCACGAGAGGAAGCATTTCTACTCGCAATCGAGGACCTAGTCAGTGGCAATGATGATGACCAGACTACAGTGGTTGATCTCGTTGATAGAATGTCCCAGTTGTGCCCTGATGTTGAAGCGTATAGTGTAAAATACATGAAACAGAAACTTATTTCATATTTTGGGGATGAACTGGTTATTAGTAACGTGCATGGACGCAGCGATGTTGTAACTGTCAAAGAAAGTGCTGCAAAGATTTTGCAACAATTCAAAGACTCACCACAGACTGATGATGAGGAAGCAGAACAAAGAAAGATAGTCAGGGCTGCGGCACGGTTGATCAAAGCAGATATAAAGAACATTGATACTTGTAGAGATTTCTATCCAGATCCTTCTGAACTCCGGTCGCTGGAAAAGAATGTGGCGTACGTTCTGCAGTCCCTTCGTATATTGCTGCAAGAGACGTTCAGTGGCAAGTCATGTGATCTTGAAGTTGCATCAATTGGACAAAGTATCGTGCAACTTACCAGACCAAGGGCCATTGTAGCACCCATTCAGTATGGATTGGCGGTTCAAATGCACCAGCACTTTGGTTCCCGCTTTCTTGTGGACAGTTTACACAGCCACGGCTTCTGTCTGCCTTACGCAGAAGTTTTGAGGTTTTCGAAGTGTGCTGCCAATTTCAGGGGCACCAACATATCCACTGCAGGCAGGTTTGGACAGTTCGTTGCAGACAATGTTGACCACAACTTGCGTACGCTTGATGGGCGAGGAACATACCATGGTATGGGTATAATTGTTGCTGTCACCCCTGAAGTAAGAGACACAACATCAATACCAAGATTGCAGTCACCTGAAAACAACTTCACGGCAGCTCAAATTGAAATCAAATACTACCGCAGTGTTCGCAAGAAGGGTGGGCCTCTCGAATTTAGAAAGCTTGACCCCTTTTCAGCATCTGACAAGCTTGAAAATCTGGACATACTGTGGAAAACGTCATGGTTGCTTCGACCAAAACGACCAGGCTGGTCCGGCTTAATGCAGAGTGTGTGCCATGGACCACACCCAGGGAAATCATCCGTCCATTTCTTGCCCATGATTGACATGGACCCTACGGACATGAGTTGTATTTACTCAACACTTCACTTCGTTGCTGCGGAAAGCCATCGCCAGGGAACGACGCCAATGCTGACATTCGACCAACCGCTTTATTGGAAAGCGAAGACGATCATTGTTCATGAGAAGGAAGGAAGCGAACTGAAACCCATTGTTTTGAACCTTGGTGGCTTTCACTCTGTGATGAGCTTTTTGGGATGCATGGGCCATGTTATGGAAGCATCTGGGCTTAAGGAGGTTTTGGAACTTATATACGCTGAAAATGCTGTGACCCAAATGCTGAGTGGGAAAGCCTATGCACGAGCAATCAGAGGCCACTTCTTGGTTGACACAGCCTTGAGTTCGATTGTGTTAGGCAGGGCATACGGTGTCAACCTCTCAATGGTAGATGAGGAAAGTGACGCATGCAAGGACTTCCAGGAGGCTGCAGATCTTTTGGATAAGCTGTTGCGTGAAGACGTTTCACCGGATGAAGTCTGCAGTAAAGACATTTTCAACAGAATTTCTGAAAAACTTAAAGCTGAGAAGAGCTCCTTAGCAGAGCATAAGATGGGAAAGCTATGGATTCAATACATGGACATGATTGACCTGCTGCGTCGCTTCCTGAGGGTACTGAGAATGGGCGATTTCCTACTGTACCTCGGAACACTCCAGGAGATGTTGCCGTACTTTGCAGCGTGTGGTCATAACAATTATGCCAAGTCCGCCCATGTGTACATTCAAGACATGATTGAACTTGAGCAGCTCAACCCAGACATGTTCTGTCAATTGAACTCCGGTCTATTTGTGATCCGCCGAAGTGATCGGCTGTGGGCAGGACTGCCAAGCGACTTGGTTATAGAGCAGGTTTTGATGCGCTCTTTGAAAACGAATGGTGGATTGACACGTGGTAGGGGCATGGAGGAAACGCAACGCCTGCGCTGGTTACTTGCTATGCCAGCCTGCGCTGAGGTGAGTGAAGTTATGCAAGAACTGACAGGAGAGCATTTCCACACCTCTGAGCAGCACAAAGAAATGACTGAAGCAAGGCGTGAACGAGATAGGAAGGACACAGAGAAGGTTCTCGCATTCCTCAAGGATTATGATCCATTTCAAGAATCAAATGAACTCAGGAATATTGCCAACGGTGTGACAGGACCAGCCTCGGCCAATCCTCATTTACTGTATGAGGTTGGTATGAACATTGTGCAGAAGATGGAAGGTAGCAATGCTTTTGACTTTTCATTTAGGAAGAAAGATCAAGTTGAGTCGTTGGGTGCAAAGGTTACAATCAGTGCTGAAAAAGTACCAATCGACCCACAGCTCCTTTTCCAGAGGCTCCTCATCTTTGCTAATAACAGGGACTTAGGTGTTGAAGAGGTCTTTGCGTATGAGTTGTCTAGCTACCCTACTGCTCTGTTCGATAAGTGGGGGAGGCTCAGGGAAGCCAATAAACCACAGCTAGGAGATGAGATAGCTGCTGTTGTTCCCAAGTCGTCATTGGAATCATTTGAGGAAGAAAGGACTGTGACCCATGTTCTGGATGGTGGTTCCTTATTGCAAAGGATTCCATGGAAGAAGGGTGACACATTTGAGGACATTGCAAGCATGTCCATGAAGCATGTTTCCAAAAACTTTCTCAACCCGGTGGTTGTATTCGACGGTTATAAATCAGGACCTACTACCAAGGACATGACACACAATCGACGATCAAAAGGAGTCTTTGGTCAAAAGGTGATGTTCACTCCAACCATGCCCCTTCGGTCAAAAAAGGAAAACTTCTTGTCAAACTCGGACAATAAGCAAAACTTCATTGACTTATTGTGTGAAACATTCAAGGCAAATGGAATTGACTGTGTCAATGCGCCAGCAGATGCAGATGTCATGATTGCGAAGAAGGGAATTGAGCATGCAAGGGAAACCGTGACATATGTGATAGGTGAGGACACAGACTTGTTGGTGCTGTTGTGTCATTATGCGGAACGAGGGATGAATGATTTGTACTTCAAGTCGAGCAAGGAAGGTGGGAAATGTTGGCATATTAACTCAGTAGCAGAAGCTCTCGGTGAAAGCATCTGTCGTGTCCTGCCAGTTGTCCATGCACTCTGTGGATGTGACACAACCTCACGACAGTATGGTATTGGTAAAGGGGCTGCCTTGAGGAAAGTGAGGGAAGACAACGGTTTCTTGAAATGTATAGAAGCATTCTGTTGCCAAAGTGGAAGTAAAGACGCGATATCATCAGCTGGTGAAAAGGCCTTGGTTTATTTGTACGGGGGAAAAGGAAATGACACCCTTGACGGACTGCGAAAGACAAAGTTTTGCAACAAGGTGGCAAAAAGTTCAACTACCGTTGAAGTTCACAGCCTTCCCCCAACAACCGATGCAGCCAAATACCACTCGTTCCGAGTTTATTGTCAGGTCCAGGAATGGGTGGGGGACTGTGTGGACCCCGAGAAATGGGGCTGGTGTCTGGGGAAGGGACAGCTTGAACCGAAGACGATGGATTCGCCAGTGGCTCCTGATTCACTACTGAAATTGGTCAGATGTCAGTGTAAGGGCAACTGTGACACTCAACGCTGTAGTTGCAAACGGAATGAGCTTGAATGTTCCAGTGCATGTGGTCAATGTAAAGGACTCTGTCAAAATAGCAACTTTGATGCAAGCACCGATGATCCAAGTGAATACGAACTCCTATCATGAATTACATAATTGGCTCTGAATGATGTCATCATTTTTTTTTTATTAAAAAGAGGGACAACAGGTCAAAAAACCCATACAAGCACAAAGTGCCTGTGTCACCCCTTGTGAAAGAGACAGTTCAGCCTGTCTGTAAGGTTTTTCGGCTGTAAATTAACCACTTTCCAGGTGTCCAAAAGTTGGAGACTTTTTATATGTTCATCAGAGGGACCTAATAAACAAGTTAAAGCCATAAAACGTTGTTTGTAATACATTTATAGGGTCTAGGAGCAACCAGAAAAAAGTTATCTGTAAATTGAAGCTTTGGACGGCGGCCATCTTGAATTTATGCAAATTAACCACTTTCCCAGTGTCCAAAAGTTGGAGACTTTTTATATGTTCATCAGAGGGACCTAATAAACAAGTTAAAGCCAAAAAACCTTCTATTGCAATTTGTTCTAGGTCCAGTTAAATGATTGCTAGATTTACTGGACTAAGACGCCTTCAACAGCCTCAGACACAACAACGCCCTGGCCTGCCTGACGTACGACGACACATCACTACACACCACATTTCTGCACATATCGATGCTTCATTTGATGTAACAATATACAACAGGTATGCATGATGTATTATCATTAATTTTAAAACACACCACAGTGAAAATAAGTGAACACACACATATACACACTGTCTCACTACCAAAATCTCATACCGCAACACACACCCTCATCCTCTAACTACATTGCCTTCCACACACTATACCCCTCCTCCCCTATATCCATCCCCCTACGCAACGAACGAACGTCAGACAACACCAGCTAACTTTCTCTTTCATATCACTACATAGCCACCGCGGTAGCACGGCCACTCCACCCACATCCACCAACTCCCACACTTATTACTGTTGGTGAGAAAATGGCCTTTGCTTTGCCTGAGCTAAAACATGCATCCTGCCAAACACCCAAACGTAAAACTGTCACAATTTACAGTGTTAATGAAAACACACTCATGTTACCTGCTAGGTGTGGTACTCATGATATAGAACTATCCCTTGACACAGACTCTCCAGTAAACCTATTTAAAAGCTTGAAGGACTTGAACCTCGAAGAATCTTACCCAGATATCGAGATTATGTCTGTGAGTGGAAACCACCTAGAAACCTTAGCTAAGGTTACCCTTTCAGTAGAATTTACAGAAGTGCACACAGCTAATCTGCCTTTCTATGTAATTTCGAAACTCCCAACAAACACCGACATGCTTCTAGGTTTTGAAGCTATGTCAAAAGTGAAACTTATTATCCTACCACACATGGATCAAGTTCTCATTGGGGGTTTACAAGGAGATAATGTGGAATGTGTACGGAGTACCCAGGAAAACAGTTCTATACACCAGGTTAAATACCACAAACGTAGGACAGAATTCAAAGTACAGTAACTCCAAACTCACTCCAACGCCCAATCATGACACTACGCAGTGAGGGAAATTAAAATGTAACCTTCCTCACCTCACCCTAGGTGTTTTGAGTAATTAATACTACATTAATCCAACCTCTTCTATCCATATTGTTTTGGATATCTAATTTCTCCAATTCACACACACAGACACTCACTACACATCTGCTAGAATAGCTATATATAATTAGATTAACATTCCCACAGTCAATTCTATACTCGAAACACGTCTAACTCTTTACTCAAACTCTTAAAAATTACCCTTGATTTATAAACTATTTAACACCAGTATTTTAATTACTCAAATTCATCTAAACCCAAGGGATTAGTTTTTGAATAATTGACTACATTCATCGAACATGTGAACATGTGTTCAATGTGTATTGATGGTAATTTTTGAAACTATTCATCCCAATCAATTATTATAATTATACCTTCATTTGTGTTTAACTGTATTTGACAACCAAATTTTAACCCTCTCATACATGTAATCAAATGAACAATTTCTCATTTACCCAAAATGTGAAATTGGATGTGTAGGGCCTACACGGTTGTACACCCTTTTGATATTACAAAGGTAATATTCATTAGGAACTCACCACTTAATTAATTATAAAACCTGAACCATACATTGCGATGTATAAGTATTTATAATTACGGATTCATTTGTGTTTAACTGTGTTTAATTAACCAAATTAATTTGTTTTCATACACACAGGTTGTGAAAAATGACGCACCAATAAGTTCCTATAAAAATAGGACCCACCAATATAATCTCAATGCTAGAGGTTCCAATAATATTGATGTGGATTAAATATTGGTTACACAGATGTTCAGAAAGTTAACTTCAGACTATTTTTGCATCTAACTCCCTATTTTTGCTCTAAACTGGAACTCTCAAACTCACAATTACTTATGAGTGTGTATAATGTATGTCTTGGATCCAAAATTTGATATCCGTTATATGAATTCATTTAGTTATACGTGACGAGTGTTTAATTATTCTATGTATGTTCAACTCATACAGATATACAAGTTTAGTAGCTTAACGACAATTATATAGCCTACCCCTTATATACAGATGTAAAGTAGCTATAATTGTGACACATGCGATCGCTTACGCAAATGTTAACGGCAACTCCGCAGATATTCATAAGTGCCAAACGAATATATCTGATAGCCGTAGGCCTATACACTCAATAATATTAATCCTTTATGTTTACCAATATTCATATGTGGATAATTTTATTGAACTTTATTATTTACAGTCTAAAATTGATTACTGTTCATTTTAGCTAGGTACACCGAGTCTACGAGTCTACGAGTCTACGAGTCACTGGTACACGAGTCTGGGGATGAGTATGCCCCTTCACAAGCCAAAATAAGAGAGCTAGAGGAAGAGCTTGCTCAGATTCCTGTCAGGCGGCGAAGGCCGTCACAAAGACAGCAAGGGGCAAGTGCACCTCCCCGCCGCCCACTTCCCCAAGACCCCACTGAATCCTCAGAAAGTGGGGAAGAGGTTGTTGTTGCAGATGAACCTGCTGACCCTCAAAATTACGTGCGTGTACCTGGGGAAGAACGAAGGGGATTGAAGAAAAGAAGGGGCGAGTCTGGGAGTGAAGAGGAGGTACCCCCACAACCCCGCCTGCCTTCTCCCCCACTTCGCATAATTTCCCCTCTCAAGAAAAATACCCCGGGGAGGTTCTATGGTCGTCATAAACATAGTGACGAACAACAACGTGGTGATGGACAAATAGAACAACCTGGTGATGGAGATAGGGCACAACATGGTGCGAGACAAGGGCAGTCATGTGACCCACAACGCTCCCTCTTCCCTCCCGACCCAGAGCACGCGGGGAGGGATGAGTCACCACCACCACCACCACTACTACCAGACTATCCGCCTCGCCATTCTTCCCCCCCACTATCACCTTCAGGCTCCATCCCGTACACCCCCCCACGAATGTCTCCCTCACCTGAACCAGGCCCCTACCGCGCCACTGCATTATCACCAGCCTCTCCACAGCGCCCCGACCTGCCCCAATGCCCTGCAAGCAAACGACGTGGGCGTGTCATATCTCGCGGGCGTGCCACCTGCGGCCGAATGCAGAAGGTGAAGCAAATAAGACGCCCAGCAACAACTCGAGCTCTAGATTTAGCTCTCGATCAAGTTCGAGGTCTAGCTCCAGACCCAGGTCCACCTCTCGCCCACGCCGCCCACACTCCACCCGCACCCGCCCGACCCGCCCCGGTGCCCCTGACGATGACCCTGATGACCCCCAATGCCCCATCTAGCGACGACGAAGGCGCTGATAGGTGGGATTGGGTGGATGGGGAGAACTATCTACCAGGACAATACCACTTTGTGGGGGCAGCTGAGGCCGGCCCTACCATGCCCAATCGTGGACCTGACACCACAAGACTGGGTGTTTTTCTGCAGTTCTTCACTGCCAACCTCGTCGGCTTGATTGTTGACCAGACGAACTGGTACAACTATTATTTTATGGCAGGGAAGGAGCAGAAGAGGAACTCGGCACGTCTCTCATGGGTGGATTTGTCTTCCGATGAGTTATACTCATTCCTGGCACTGGTCATCCTGATGGGGGTCACCAAGATGACGTCTCTCAGGAATTACTGGTCATCTGATCCCCTCATCGCAACCCCCTTCTTTGGGAAAGTCATGAGCAGGAATAGATTCACGGCAATCATGGGAAACCTGCACTTTATTGATAGCCTGGCAAGCCACACCAGGAACCAGGAACGCCCCAGGAATACCAAAGACCCGATGGAGAGGATAAGACCTATATTTGAATACCTGAAAACTAAGTTTGCAGCCTCCTTCAAACCTCACCAAAAACTCATCATTGATGAGAGTCTGGTGCTGTGGAGGGGGAATATTAGCATCCGACAGTACATCCCCAGCAAGCGTCACCGTTATGGCCTGAAACTGTTCGTGATGTGCGACTGCAAAACCGGCTACATCCAGGACATCATCCTCTACATGGGCAAGGTCACTGAACTGGTGGAGGAGAGGACATATGGGATATCTGGGGCCGTTGTCATCACCATGTTGGAGGGATATTTGGACAGGGGCCACATCTTGTACCTCGACATCTGGTACACCAGCCCTTCCCTTGCCAAATTCCTGTACAGCAGAAACACTGGCGTCTGTGGCACCGTCAGGAGGAATCGTGTCTACATGCCAGAGCTACCCGAAAGGCGGGAGAAGGGCTCCATCATCCACCTCCAGGCAAATAATATCTTGATGCTCTCGTGGATGGACAATCGTGACGTCAATATCCTCACCAGTATCCACCTGCCCCGCTTAGAGGACGCCAAACGCCGTGATAGAGCCACAGGTGAGGCGGTCAAAAAAACAGTTGCAATCATTGACTACAACATCAACATGCGGCTGGTTGACAAGTCAGACTCTGACATATCGTCGGTCGAGTGTGCCAGGAAGACGATGAGGTGGTATAAACAACTATTTTTCCACCTACTCGACCTCACCCTCTACAACTGCCACATCCAATATCATGAAATAACAGGTGAAGTTGAGACGATGGAGTCGTACTTTATCGAACTTGCACGGGAGCTTCTGTTCTTCTTCAGGGATGGTCCACGCCGCCAGCAACGTCCCGCAGCTCGTTTTCAAGCACCAGAAGGCCCCGCCAGACTGACACAACGCCACTTTTGCGATTTGGTCCCGCCCAACCGAGTAAAACCCAACCCACGCAGACGGTGTCATGTGTCGCAACACAGGCAGACGCACACCCAAACGGACAGACACCCGGACGATGTGTGAAGAATGTGATGTGGGACTGTGTTTTCCCACCTGCTTCAGGGATTATCACACCCTCGAGCACTTCTAAGTGTTCAAAGTGTTCAAAGACTGCGATAAAAGACGCTATAATGTAATACTAACAGTGTATATAAAAGACGCAAAAAGTGAATATAAAACAGTGTGTATATATATATAATTTACAAGTGCAAAGTACCGAACAATATAAAACACTAAGTACATTCTAAACTTATAAAACTGTGTGCAAATAATTATAAGAATAAGAGACAATAAGTGCGTAAAACAATGTATATACACCTCATAATCATAGGTAAAACAATGAACAATTACAAATAATTCAATGAAAAGGAGAGACAGAGTGACCTTGAGTGAAAGTGACAGCCAGACAGAGAAAGAAAGAGGGAAGGGTGCTGTGGAATGTGGGTCACTCGGTCCGCTGTCTGGCCGTGTGTTCGTACGTGCGTTTTGTTATTGTTCTGAGCAAAGATGGCCGCCCAAGATGGCCGCCATCACCATGGCAACGGGGACGCTAACACTCGTGCGCACTTGTAATACTTGAATGAAGGCACTTATCACACTACAACTTCAGTTATATTGACATTATGTGATATACAAAGACATTCTATGAACTCTGAAGCGCACTTTATGTCCGAGAGGTGCAAAATAAGTCATGCTGCCTGGCGGCTGGCAACTGGCTGCTGGCGCGGGAGATTTGAAATGGCGCTAAGGCTCCACTGAGGCTGGGGACCCCCACTACCTCCCAGGACCCCCAAATGGCCTAGGTAGGTACTTTTTTCACATTTCTTCAGGTCTATCATTATTTTCTAACACATTCTGATATATTTATAAGAAAACAAAAAATTGAAAAATTGCCCGGGTTCTGGTGCGCAAAAATAATAAAACCGGCCGGGGCTGTACGGGTTAATAATTATTTACTCTAATCCTTATAAATAATCTCTTATAAAGGAACCATTTGAATATATATTTTCGTCTTTACTATATATTAGGATGTTGGTGGAACAACATCTTTTAACAGGGGGCATGTAACATGCATATTATACTCAAATATACACATGTAACCCAGCCTCAATCACTTAAGGAACATTGTGCATAAAGACTTCAATTCCGGCAAGTGAAATACTGGATAGGATGTGGTTTTTCCTATAAATAAATACATCTATGTGCAAAGTTACAATAACAAAGAATCGTGTAGTACAATTGTATTATTATTTGTATTATTCTTCTTTGGCAAAATGTACAAATAATTAATTGAAATAGGGTCGGAGAGGTGAACATTTTTATTGCATTCAAATTCCAACCTTACCTCAAACAATTTGCCCGCTACCCCATTAAATACTAATATTTGTGTTTGGTTTGCTGGGTTCCAACACCAAATTTAATTGTTTTGTATATTTTTGTTATCCTCCCGACTTGATTAGTACTGTCGTTGTATTTCAGCCATTGTGCATTTACCATAAACCGATTTCATCCTTGTTAGGTAGAGTTTAATTACATTCCGATCAATAACCCGTCCCCCTGTATCTTTTCGGGGGAAGACACCCGATAAATGCCTCGCATCATCATATATAGTGGGATTTTTTTTGAATCGGCAATGATTGCTAGGGTGTATAGGGGTATTGGAGGGGGTCTGTCTGATCATTATGTAATAGTAGCTAAGGTTAGGATACAAAAGAAGTGGGTGAGGAGAGCTAGAGGGAGGCGAGAGGAAGGTGGAATGGTGAGGAGGGTGGAGAGGTTACAGGTGGAGGAAATCGTGGAAAACTACAGGCGAGCAGTAGAAAGACGACTAGGTGGGTTCGACCTGGAAGTTATAGAGGAACTGGAGGAGATGAGCAAGGTGTTTAAGGGCTGGGAGCTGAGGAGGGTGCGGAAACGCCCGGGAAATCAAAGCCCCACCCAGGGCCCTGTGCCCCTCAGCAATTATGAAGAAGAGAAAGTTGAGGGGCAAGGGAAAAATATGACGCTTTGGCTTCCAATCTTGGTAGATTGAGAGGTCAATCCACGGAAGGGACGCCGTCACTTGAGATCTAGAAAATATCTAAGTAAAATGAACATCAGAGTAAGCTATGGGTATGGCAGAGAACGCTCAACTCTCACTCTGATAGACCAGCCCATCACCAGAAGTCAAGCAAGTTGGGGAAGGTAGCAAGGGAAACAGTAAGGGTGTGAAAGATAAGAATGGGAGAACGCTAGCCGAGAAGCAACAGAGAGTCGAAAGATGGAGGGAGTACTTCAATGAGTTGCTAAATGTAAGGAATGAAGAGCCAGCAAACATAGTAGGATATGGTATGGGAGGGAGAAGAAGAGAAGTAGGGGAGGAGGAGGTGGTGATCAGGAGGTCAGAAGTGTGGGAAGCCATGTTAAGAGTAAAGTTGGGGAAAGCCCCAGGAACAGATGGAGTGTGTGGGGAAATGTTGAGTTACGTTGGTGAGATAGTGATCGAAGGGGTATGGAAAATGTGCAAACTAACATGGGAGAAGGGGAGTGAACCCGATGACTGGAAGACTGGCATAATAGTCCCCCTATATAAGGGCAAAGGGGAAAGAGGAGTATGTGGTAACCACCGAGGAATATGTCTTCTAAGCGTAGTAGGGGTAGGCAGCCCCGCCCAGGGAAGTACTACCGCCAAGGTTTCGGGAGACTCAGGGAATAGCCTGAATTCCATTTTCTCTCCCAGGCCTTGGTAGCTGGATACATATCTTTCTGCCTCACACATCAGGGGTATCAGGAAAACCCTCTTTATATAACATACACATCCAACTTCACGACATTGCCCTACATCGCTATCCTCTATCCATAAAACACTACTCTTCCCACTACTGTGACGCTTCTGCATAGTAACCACGTGCGGGCATGCGTGCGCATCGGCTGCCCAGCCGTTTAGAAACCGGCTGGTGGTAGCCGGCCGGTAGGCTTTCCCTTAGTATATATCCTATGACAATGTAACTAATGTCTGGTATATTCTTATGTTGTTTCACAGCTTGAAGCTGCCCTTATTCTTAACCAACGCATCTTAGTATATTTTATTCTCGATAGTTGATTGTTTCATTATAATAATATTATTTTTATTAATCTCACCACCACACCCCCAATGAAATTAATTTAAGTATATATGATCCACCGGGATTCGAACCCGGGTTATCACACACATATTTTTGCCACCTTAACCATTACACCACCAGGACGGTTAAAGGTTTATGCACACGCCTACGACTTATTATCCATTCTCGAATACTGGATATTAATCTAATCATGTTCATATTCCCAACCGCACTATGGTAGCCTACTGTTTAAGTGAGAGGAAAGAATATTCATGGGGCACAGATCATATAGACCGGCCTCTCGAAGAAATATCCCTAAACCTACTAATAATATTATTTTTATTAATCTCACCACCACACCCCCAATGAAATTAATTAAAGTATATATGATCCACCGGGATTCGAACCCGGGTTATCACACACATATTTTTGCCACCTTAACCATTACACCACCAGGACGGTTAAAGGTTTATGCACACGCCTACGACTTATTATCCATTCTCGAATACTGGATATTAATCTAATCATGTTCATATTCCCAACCGCACTATTGTAGCCTACTGTTTAAGTGAGAGGAAAGAATATTCATGGGGCACAGATCATATAGACCGGCCTCTCGAAGAAATATCCCTAAACCTACTAATAATATTATTTTTATTAATCTCACCACCACACCCCCAATGAAATTAATTAAAGTATATATGATCCACCGTAAGATGTAAGTCTAGTGAGAGTGGGAGGAGACGAGCGGGAGAGAGAGACCGGCTTGGGGACGTTGCTTCGCGTGGAGAGTCCAGCTTGGGACGAGCCTGAAGCGTTGCCACATGCATTTGATTGCAACGTTAGGCTTAGTTTCGACTCATGCACAGGGTAGAGGATTTTGACCAGGCAACTGTGTTGAGTGTTGCCAAGCCTGGGATGTATTCTGTATGCCTAGGGTGGGGTCCAGACAGATTCAAGACTCAGAGCTCACCTCATTGTCGTACCCTTCGGACCCCCTTGATATCTATCCCTCTCAACCCCACTTAGAAACGTTCTCTCTTACTTTGTATACCTTCTTTCCACTACTTCACCAATCTATTTAATTATCCCATCCCCTTGATAGACCTTATATCTATTATTGTATTAACGACGAGCTCTCAGATAACTAGATAGGATTTTGGGCCTTATGCAGAGATGTAATTGTTAATGAGACCTAGGAAGCTTTTTTGTTGTCTCATATTTGGTGGTTTCATGCTTGCTAGTGTGTTCTTGTGTCAGGTTAGCAGGGGCTAGACCGGAGGGGAGGCTTTTTGCGATCCTTTAAGTAAAGTCTGCTGGTGCGAGTCCCGTGGACCCGCACGACATTACTAGGATACCCGTGGGAGTCTGGGGGCATTTTCTTGTCTGTGTCCCTGTGTGTCTAGTGTTGTGTTGTGTGAGGGCCCTTGCCTAGTCCACTCAGCACTGCACTAGCACGTCTTGCTTTTGTTTTAGGGTCGCCAGGAGAGAGTCAGATACTTGCGATCTGAGTCTCTCAAGAGAGCACCCTTTCAATTAGAGTAATTTGGCGCACAGACCTGGGAACGTCCCTAGGCTAGAGCAGGTGGCTCAGCCCGGGTATCCGAAGCTTATATCCTTCCGGCTAGACCTCTGCCACCTGGCAGATTAACAGCTAGGGGTTTATTATCTCTGTATGCTTGTTATTGTGCCACAGTTTACCGTTTTTGTGAGCATTGTGAGTCAGGGTGTGGCTCAGAGACTCTGTCCGAGCAGGCTTGCCTGACTAAGAGTGAGAAGCACACCTGTATGAGGTTATGTTGCGAGTCTGTCTTTATTTAATTATACCTATGCCATTATACACTGTATGTCCAATCACTAGTATTTATTGCTGCTTATGAGTTAAGAGTTCTCTAAATCCGTAATGTACTTTCTTTGCTAAGCATCAGATCCTACAGTAGCCGCATGCAGTTTAGAGACCCGCATCTTGTCTACCTGTACGATGTTTTGAGGACTGTTTGCTTTCACCTTCTTTCACGCAGGGGTGATTAGTTGTATTAATTAACGTAACGTTAAATGTACTCTTCTAGTTTGTTATTAAATTGTTTCTGCAATTTAATTCTGTTATCTATCTTTTCCTTGAAGCTTTAAGTCAACTTAATTGTGTGATATTTTATATAGCCTGCTTGACTATCAGCAGTCTATAGTGCGTGCACCCTGTAACCGAGTCATAGGATACCTCGTTGTCCAGGCAGGACTCTTGACGGTTTAGGGTGGTTTGTTGCCTGGGTTTATAGATAAGGGTTGGATCTAGCGTTTCCGTTGTTGCTTGTTGCCGCATACCTAGTCCAATAGAAAGAGCCCAGCGTTTATATATCCCAGGACGTGATGCTACATATCATACATGTAACACCTTACACCTTTACCTAATAAATATGGCAGTACCATTGTTAAGAGCAAATCTGGTGGTCCCTCGGATATCCACCCCCGGCAGGGTTGGGTCATTAACACAGGGCCCTCCCGGTCGTCATCATGCGACTGTGTCAAGAGCATTGCAACGTCCCAAAGCTGCTCGTGGTGCAGCTTTTTCTTTAGCAATATAAGGGGACTTCACTCTAACATCAATTCTGTACACCAATTTCTTCAAGCAGAATCCCCTACTCTCCTTTTTTTGACAGAGACTCAAGTAACATCCACATCTGATACGTCTAGATTTAATTTTCCAGGTTATCAACTGCTCCAAAATGTCAGACCTAAAGGAGGTGTATTTTGCTTCGCAAAATCTGAAATTGCCCTGGAGGCGGTTACTAGTTTCAATTGTCCCTATTTTGATTATTCTATATACAAATTAATTTCTGCTGGTAAATTTAAATACATATGTTGCATCTACCGTTCCCCAAATACTCCTCCAGAGCAAAGTCTTTTTGATTCTCTGTCCTCACAACTCAGTGTCCTCAACTTAAATGCTTCTTCTGAAATCACTGTGTTGGGTGATTTTAACACCTTACGAGCGGCCTATGCGGTTTATTTATGTGTACCGCACAGCGGGGTGTTTTTAGCCAAAATAGGGCTGTTTACGTGATCATTTTCATGCCTAAATAGACCCAGAACGTAAACAAGTACCTATCCCTGAAGGGCATAAACAGAGCTTTCGAATGACACCATAACGATCCTTGTACGATGGATATTTCTTGCAATAACCGTGCAACGCGAGTGCAAAAAGCAGGTATTCGGTACTTTCAGTACATAATTGAGTATGTAGCGAGAGAGAGGGAGCTGAGATTTGTGTCAGTAGGTTCGCCGCGGTGGTCTGGAGCAGTCATACGCTCGCTAGTCTCCTGCCACCACTTGTCTCTCTCTCTCAGCCACATTACGTGCTGAAATTGCCACTCGAGTTATGTCGAGCGCCGCCACATAGTCCAGCTTTTTTTAACTCGACTTATGTTGCTCGCCGCTAATTAAGGGTTAATGTCCATAATGTTGAATGGCTCACTCATTCAGCCAGGACTGATGATGCTGGTCTTGAATGTGAGCTATTTGCAGACTCATTTAATCTCACTCAACTAGTCAACCAAACCACCCGTGTACCAGATAATCTTAATCATAATTCCCACCTACTGGACTTATTTTTAACAACCAATTCAGACAATTATGATGTTACAGTGAGGTCCCCGCTTGGATCTTCTGATCACTGTCAGATACAGGCCACCTGTCTATCACCTACCACACCTTCCAACTCTGAACCTGTTTTGGTGACTACATGGCATTACGATAGGGCAGACTGGAAGGGTCTTCAAGGTTTCTGTATTGATATTCCCTGGACCTCTTTCTTTTCTAATGAAGCACACTCCACCTTGAGCCACATACAAGATTTTGTAAAAATTGGAATGGAAACTTTTATTCCTCATCAAAAGTACAGTAAAAGATCTAATTCACCTAAATGGTTTGACCATAATTGTGCTAGAGTAACTGAACAAAAGGCAATAGCCTACAATGCATACACAAGATCAAAAACACATGAAGCCTTTAATTACTTTAGAAACATCAGAAATCATGCCAAAACTGTGTTAAACCTAACTAAATCAAACTTTCTCCACAAGCAGGCAAATAAACTTCTAAATAATCCAAATGATAACAAATTATTTTGGTCTACTCTTAACTCATTCAAATCCAACTTCACTACTGCTTCATCCATTCCACCATTAAAATGTCCGACTGGCAATCTTGTAAGTGACCCACGAGGTAAAGCTAACCTTCTTGCGGATATTTTCTCCACCAACTCAACCTTAGATGAAATAAATCAAGATGTCCCTGTACTTAATTTTAATTCGCCTGAAATTCCCTCACTTAAGATCCACACCAGACATGTCAAAACTATTTTGCAGAATCTCTCAGTAGATAAGGCTCCTGGTCCAGATGAAATTAATCCAATAGTACTTAAGAATTGCTCCTTGCCAATACAGGAGCGAGCGCTCCTGTATTGGCAAAATTTTTCCATCTGTGTACTCATACCTCATGCTTCCCAGTACCCTGGAAAGAAGCAAACATCCATCCAGTTCCTAAAAAAGGTGCCTCTTCAGATCCATCAAACTACAGACCAATAGCTATAACTTCCACTCTTGGTAAAGTCTTTGAAATTATATTAAATAATCACATAATTAAGCATCTTGAGAATAATAAATTAATCAGTGATAGGCAATATGGTTTTAGACGATGTCGATCAACTGCAGACATTCTTTGCCTTCTTACGCATCAAATCAACCAAGCTACAGACCAACAAGGTGAAACACATACAATAGCACTGGATATATCAAAGGCATTTGATAGAGTCTGGCATCAATCCTTATAGTCGAAGATGTCACATTACGGCCTTGAATCATTAGTGCCACTAATTTTGTCTTATCTTCATAACAGAAAAATATGTGTAATGGTAGATGGCCTTTATTCTCAATTTCACTCAATACATGCTGGTGTTCCCCAGGGATCAGTTTTGGCCCCAACTTTGTTCCTCATTCATATCAATGATCTCATATCTACCACTCATAATCCAATACATTCCTACGCAGATGACTCAACACTCCACAGTTCCTTCACATTTACCAATTCTTTCACCCAACCCGATCTTATAAATTCAAAAATAAACACTGCAATTTCTCTGAACCAGGACCTTTCTAGAATTAATGAATGGGGACAAAATAATCTAGTTTCCTTTAATGCACAGAAAACCAAGTACATCAAATTTTCTAACCGACAGAATCTCACTGACTCCCATATATTTTTTAATGATGTAAATATTCCCACTTCCCCTAGTATTGACATTCTCGGTGTAACATTAACTACTTACTTGAGCTGGACACATTATGTTAGAAGCATTGCTAAGAATGCCTCTAAAAAACTGGGACTCCTGTACAGAGTTCGAGAATTCTTCACTGACGAGCAGTTGGCCGTAATATATAAAAGTCATGTGCGTTCTCAGATGGATTACTGTTCACCTCTGTAGAGTGGTTGCATTGAGGCAGTTGGACAAAATTCAAAATAAAGCTATTAGATTAATCAATAACCCTGCAATCACACAGGACCTTCCTACATTATCCATACGAAGAAACGTTGCATCCCTTGCATTATTCTACAGATATTTTCACAGCATTTGTTCCGAGGAACTTGCTTCAATTGTGCCGCCTCTCCACATCTTTCCCCGTAGAACTAGGGCAGCTGAGAGCGCCCATGAATTTACACTTTCTCCTCCACAATGCAAAACTTCTGCTTATCAAAATTAATTTATCCCTAGAACTACTACTCTTTGGAATTCACTTCCCTCGAATTGCTTTCCACAAACTTACAATCTACAAATTTTTAAATCCAGTTGTTACAAACATTTTATGAATGGAGGATGCCTTTAGGCACATGAACCTTTTTGTTTTATCTGTGTTTTTCCTTCCTCCGTTCATTGTCTTTTAAAAAAAAAAAAAAAAAAAAAGGGAAGGTATACAGTAGGGTAGTGATTGAGAGAGTGAGAGTGCGAACAGAGAAATGGATAGGCGACGAGCAGGGAGGTTTCAGGAAGGGAAGAGGAAGTGTAGATCAGATTTTTACCCTGAATTGTGTTGTGGAAAAGAAACAAAAGGTGTATGTTGCCTTTATGGACTTGGAGAAGGCCTATGACAGAGTGGATAGAGAAGGTTTGTGGAAAGTACTTAGATTAGACGGAGTAGATGGCAAGTTGCTGAAAGCAGTGACAAGCATGTATGAGGGTGCAAAGGCGGCAGTACGTGTGGAGAATGAGCAGAGCGAGTTCTTTGACCTGAATGTTGGTTTGAAACAGGGCTGTGTGATGTCCCCGTGGTTGTTCACTGTATATATGGATGGAGTCATGAAAGAAATAATATCAAGAGCAGTGGATGTTGGTGTATCGCTGAAAAGGGAGGGAATTGAGTGGAAGCTACCTATACTGCTGATTGCGGATGATACAGTTCTGATGAGCGGACAATGAATGGGAGTTGCAGGGTCCGGGAAATGAGTTTGGAACAGTGTGCGAAAAATGGAATTTGAAGGTAATTGCGGGGAAGAGCAAGGTTATGGTCTTCGAAAGGGGTGAAGTCACAGAGTGTGAGGTGAAGCTGAACGGTCAGGCTATGGAGATCGTCAACTCTTTTAAGTATCTTGGCAGTGTGTTGAGTAAAGATGGGACTATGGATGAAGAAGTGCGGAAGAGGGTAAAACAGGGGAAAAGGGTTATAGGAACGCTGAAAGCAGTAACAAGAAATAGGGTGGTCAGTATGGAAGTGGCCACCCCTTCGGGGATCGCGGCGTCAGCCTAAAGAGAGGTAGATAGATTGTATTTTTAAAATGTTACTTAGATACAATCATGATCTATCAATTTTTAACTTCTTCTTGACGATTGAACTTGTCGATGCTTCACTGATTGAGCCCTCTAGGGCTGCTTGGTTCACCTCAATATTCGATTGTGATCCTGCACATTTATGATGGTTGGTGTAACTGGCGACGAAGGCCCTTGCTCATCCATCCCCACCCGTCCTACCCACACCCCTCCTACCAGCACCTATCCTACCATCAACATCCACTCATGTCTTCACACCACAACCACAACCATCAACATCCACTCATGTCTTCAGACCACAACCATCAACATCCACTCATGTCTTCACACAACAACCATCACCATCCACTCAATGCTTCACACCACTACCATTCCCGGACTTCCACACATCATTCTATTATTTTTCTTCTCCTGCTTCACGACGCACCCTGCATGGCGGTCCCTTGTTACCTCACGTAGAATCACCGGCCAGCAACATCTCAGACAGCCCCCGCATCCTGGCTTCACTCCTGCCGGTGGGTAGTCTAAACACCCCACCATCACATGTCCTGTCTCCTAACGTAGCCTCCCCCTCGCTGATCTCCTTGGATAACATCGGGGGCAGCGAGGCGCGCTACATGGCGTTTGTTCCGCCTGAACATCGCCAAATCATGCATGATGATATTGCTGCGGCAATCGATGAGGAGCTTCCACAAAGGCTTCCTCCTGCCCCACTTCATCCACCCACAACACCTTCTCCATCACCCTCATCACATCCACCATCACCCCCACGGCCTGACTCCACCACAGCACTTTCTCCATCACCCTCATCACATCCACCATCACCCCCACCCCCTTCGTCTTCTGCAGAAGACGACCCCCCACCCCCTCTCCCTCCCCGCCGAAAATCTGAGCCCATGAAGGGCCGAGGTGGTAGGCCCAGGGGCCGCAGAGGTTACATACGTCGTCCAGGCGGACGACGTGGTGCTCTCCCAGCACGTGCACCTCCACGCCCCCCCACCGTGTATGCTGAGGATCACGAGTGGACTTCAGACCCGTTCACACCCAACGTTGATCCTTTCACTGGAACCCCTGGCTTGCGGGTTCCAGCACCAGTGACACCACTGCAGTTCTTCCAGCTCTTCTTTACAAGAGAACTGCTCAGGTTCCTGGTGAGTGAGACCAACGCATATGCCTTATTCGTTGGTTCTCTCTGGACATCATTCAGTGAGGAGGACATGGCCAAATTCCTTGGCCTGTACTTCCTCATGGGTGTGAACAAACTCCCCGCTGTGCGCCACTACTGGTTAAATGACGGACTCCATAATTACCCAACGTTTCGCAAGAGCATGCAGGTTCCCAAGTTCCAAGCCTTGCTGAGCAATTTCCACACATTCAACAGCAAGGCAGTCATCAAGCAGACCAAAGACAGGCTAGTGAAGATCCGCACGGTGATGCGCTACCTGCTTGATGGCTTCAAGCTTGCCTACGTCCCGGAGAGGAAGGCGTCCATCTACGAAGGCTGCCTTGGGTGGAAGGGTCGCCTTTCATTCAAGTGCTACAACCCGTTGAAGCCGACGAAGTACGCCATCAAGCTGTACATCCTGGCAGAGTCCACGACTGGTTTCGTGTATGACTTTCAAGTCTACACTGGTATTGGTCAAACTCTCCAGAAAACGGTTGAGGGTTTAACGGAGTCCCTGCAAGGCATGGGTTACAAGTTGTTCATGGACAACTTTTACAACTCAGTTGACCTGTGCCACCACATGCTCACACACCACCAGATCTATGTGTGTGGCACCCTGAGGCTTGCACGAGGGGCTCCGAAGCGGTTGCGCGACATTGCCCATGCAGCGACACTGGAAGACGATGCAATAGAGGCGATGAACAACGGTACAACCCTAGTGATGCTTTGGAAAGACAAACGGATTGTCAACATGGTGTCCCCCTTCCACGACCAGAGCACCATTCCAAAGCAGTCCTTTGTCAAGAAGAAGGTACAAGGCAGGTGGCAGCGGAGTCGCAAGAACATCATGAAACCCGTTTGTGTTGACGACTACAACCGCCACAGGGGTGGGGTGGATCATTTCGATCAGATGATCCAGTAATACCCCATCCAGCGAAGGACGGTCAAATGGACGAAGAAGATCATATTCTACTTCATCCAAATGGCCCTCTTCAATGCCTTCGTACTCTTCAAGAGGTACAACCCCCGCAGGAAGATGACTATGCTGGCGTTCCAGGAAAACGTAGTCCGTTCCTTGTTGTACTTCAACCCTGCAGAGTGGCCTTTGTCAGGGAGACGCATCCGGCGTGCACAGGATTTGCCGGAAGGTCAGTATGAGCCATGCGCCCATCTCAGGCGAGGCAGGCGGCGTCGGCAATCCTCCGGAAGCTCAGCTGGGTCGCCCCCACCGGACGACAATCCAAACTCCCCAGCCGCTCCTGCTGATGATCCTGGCACTCCTTCTGGTGCTCTTGCTGCTGGTGGAGGCGTTGGGGGAGCACTCCTTCATGACCCCCCCCCCCCCCTCACCAGGTCCAGATGCTGCTGCTGCTGCTGTTGCCGTCGGGGGAGCACTCGCTGAGAATGCACCCCAGGCGGCACCAGTATCGGACAATGCTACTGATGATGAGGAGCAAGTGGATGTCCTACCACTTGACCCCCCCCGCACCAGTAGTACAGTAGTACCGGGTGCAGCTGCTGCTGCTGGTGGCGCTCGGGAAGCACCCGTTATGGATGCCAACTGGGCGCCACTATATACTATTAATTTAAGATACAGTTTCAAAAGCCCTGTGAAAATAAATGAAAAATATATGTGAGATATGTTAGTAATAAGATACTATGTCGAGAGCCTGTAAAACTATAGAAATATGTGTTTGAATTTTATGATTACATGAGACTGTAAAAAAAGAGAGATATTGGTTAGTATGAAGGCATACAAAATATAGTATGTGGTAGACCTAGTGGGAGTTTGTTGGGCCTGTTTACATGGAGGTAATAGCTATCTCAATTTCGATATCAAGAGGCTAGCCTATTTACGATATTTTAATAAAACATAAAATATTTGACACAGGTAATGGAGTGATTTGTGTACTAAAAAAAAAACTACAATAGTTTGGGAGAGAAAGACTAAAATATACGACAAACAATTTGTTGTCTGTCAGAAGATAGGAAGATAAGCTTATTAAGGAGAAAAACAAAATAATAATATAAAAGAAAGAAGGAAAACAAAATGAACACTTATGTTAGCCGGTATTCTGATTTGGCGGCTCCAGGTCCTCCTCACAGTAATTAGCATGGGTAAGGTAGTGTTGGCGGGAAACTATCACGTGATCACTGAGGCGTGGCTATATAGCGCGTTGCTATATATTTAACACACAATGACGGGAGCGTCTATACCGCTGTATAGACGCTGTACACACACAACTGGGGACGAGGGAGGGGAGGGGGAAGGGGAGGAGTATAAAAATAATATATAATAAATAGATACTAGCCTAGTAATATTTATATGAGGGGCAGGGGGAAGATGGGGAAGGGGGTGGGAGGGGGTGGGAGGGGGAGGAGAGGAGGAGTATATAATAATATATAATAATATATACTAGCCTAGTAATATTTATATGAGGGCCAGGGGGAAGAGGGGGAGGGGGGGGGGGGGGGGGAGGGAGGGGAGGGGAGGGGGAGGGAGGGGGGAGGAGTATAATAATATATAATAAATAGATACTAGCCTAGTAATATTTATATGGGGGGCAGGGGGAAGAGGGGGAGGGGGTATAATGGGGGAGGGAGGGGGAGGGGAAGGGGGCATAACATACATAATTACATAAATACGAATTATATTTTATATATATATATATATGGGGGGGGGGGGGGGGAGGGGGAGGGGGGTATAATGGGGGAGGGATGGGGAGGGGGCATAACATACATAAATACATAAATACGAATTATATTATATATATATTGTTACGTATCTTGATCCTCAAGTGGTTAACTTGATGAATCTAGATAGCACAGAGATATATATTAAGGTATCAGTCAGCTGAAGGCAAAACAAAAGTAAAATCTAATAAAATTATTTCCTGTTGTTGCTTCCTTTCCTTTTGGATCTTAGGACTTGGTATCCTTTATTGACTGATACTCTTTACTTATGAAAACATACTGAAACTAATTAAAGTCATGTAGTATTTATAAAGAATTATTATTTAACCGAAGCTTAGTAGGCTATGGTTATGAACCGAAGAAGTTATATCTAAAGAAGGACTATTAATTCTATAAAAAGTCTTGAAAGATAAATATTAAAGTAAGAATATTTCTGTCTCTTACCCTTTTTGAAATGAATAGATAGTTTTCTTATAATTATGTCCTTTTATTTATATTTAATTAATTATTCTTGGTTCTTGTCTTACGTTAACAGTATTATATTATTATTATCATCAGGATTAATATCAAAGTCACATAAAAAGTTAGATATATATTTAATAATTAGTTAAATGTATTTCTTAACCACGTAACATTGAGGTTTGATTATGAGTAAATTAAGTTACAGGATCGCTTCATAGATTCGATTCAGGTCTCACTCAAATAATATGAAAAGCAAAAATAACATTTTGAAGCTAAAATAATTTTCTTCAGCTTAGGAAATCACTAGAAGTAATATTAACACAGCCATGTTAGTCTAAGGCGATATTACTAATATGAGACAATAACATCACCGTACTAAGAACCGTTAAGCAATGTAAGCTTAATTAAAAGAAAATGAAAGAACTCGTAAGTATTAATATAAAACAATAGTATTACTTTCATCATAACACAATTACTTAAAGAGTTACTTTAGTCCACAAGTTAGTCAACTAAATTAGGTAAGTACATAATAATAGCGTTAACGTTAATCCTTCCCAATCAAATAGTTAAGTACATAATAGTAGCATTAATGTTAATTCGCAATCAAATAGTTAAGCCCATAATAGTAGCGTTGACGTTAATTCGCAATCAAATAGTTAAGCACATAATAGTAGCGTTAACGTTAATTCCCAATCACATATCTCACTAACCAACATAACGTAAGTGTTTACACCGAACACACTTAACACACACATATATAATCTGACTGACAGTCACGTGACAATCCCATTATAATACTTCACCCCGTCTTCCTCCAGCTGCAAGTTCACCTTCCCCAACTCCAAATGATACTGATTTGAATGCCCACTACTCGGGTCTTATATACTAAACAATGATGGTGTAGGAACGAATCACAAGGCGGGAGGTAGTGCCTGCTCCTATCACAGCTCCTCGAGTTGCGTAGCTGGTGCGTGGACCAATGGGGTCTCCTGGCGTCGATCATACGTCATAGCGTCGGGTCATCAAAGTAGTTTGCAGGGTCCCCTATGATGCACGCAGGTGTGAAGGCTTGTTTGCTGGTATGTGGGCGAGCTGGTTTCCCACTCGCTACTTCGCTCGCTAGTCTGCTTCGCCGCTTGGGTAGTTTGACACTCCTTCAACTCTAATTCTAACTCTAAATTAACATACAGGGCTCCGTATGTCAGACCTCCCCCCTAGAAAAGAGTTTAAGGAGTATAGTACATAATATTAAACATAATACATAAATAGATTCACCACCAGATTGGCAACAGCAAGATTATAATGAGGACATAATAAGGATATCACCCAAAGTAGGCAACGTCTCCAGGTACCACATCAGAACATAGCCGGAACGTAGCTGGAGCGTTATTCGAACTGCAAGGCATCTCACAGCTGAAGGCTTGACAGCGCACTACTAAAGCATGATATTTTCCTCGCTACAAGGGAGAGATAATTGCCAAAATCCTCTCATTAAGTTAAACTTACTGCTGTATGAGGCCAACCTGGTAAATGCAATCTTTGATCCGTGGCAGTGGGTAGGTATCGTTCTTTGTGACAACATTAACTTGCCTATAGTCCATACATAACCTATGGCTCCCGTCTGGCTTTGGCACAATTATGACCGGACTACTCCACTGGCTTATGGCCCTTGTGATCAGCTGGTTTGAAAACATGAAGTCAAGCTCGACCTGCAGTATACTCCTGCGTTGTGGTGAGACACGGTAGGGGGATAGTTTAATGGGAGTTGCATCCCCTACGTCGATGTCGTGCACGGCCAAAGAAGTGAGCCCTGGAGTATCACGGAACACACTGGGAGACTGAGATAAAACAGAGATTAGTTGGTTCGCTTGATCAGAGGGAAGATGACATAGTTTAGATGGTAATTCCCCCAAGCCACTGAATTATACTGAAAGTTGGATAGGCTACATGACAAGTCAAAGTCTGCATGGATACCTTCAGGCTCTGGAACAGTCTGTTGCGGGTCAGTAAGAGAACTGAAGACTTCGTCCGCACCAGGCTGTCCACAGGTCCTGACATTCACTGCCACAGTGGGTGAATCTGGAGGAGAGGAATCAGGGGACCTATGGTAGGGTTTCAACATATTTATATGGAATACTTGCGTGGGCTTTCTCCTGTCTGGGGTAGTTACTAGATAATCGGTAATGCTCACCCTCCGAATGATCTTATATGGGCCCCTGAACTTGGCAGATAAAGGTTGGCCAAAAAGGGGGAGCAGGACCAAAACCTCATCACCGGGCTGAAACTCCCTCTCACAGGCTTTTCTGTCATACCAGTTCTTCATGGAGCTTTTAGCCACTGTCAAGTTTTGAGCTGCAAACTCACATGAGGATCTCAGCCGGGTTTTGAAATCTGAAACATACTTGAGGAGGTTTTGGTTCCCCTCCTGGCCAACTAGGCTATCCTGCAATAGTTGCAAAGGACATCTTACCTGGTGACCGTAAACTAGCTCATTAGGGGAAAAACCCAGGGATTCAGTTGGAACCTCACGAGTAGCAAATAAAAGAAAAGGTACCCCCTTATCCCACTCAACTCCGGTCTCTGTACAATACTTACGTAACATTCCTTTTAATGTCTGATGATATCGTTCGAGAACCCCTGGACTCTCTGGGTGGTAGGTGCTAGACTTAACATGCTCGATACCCAACTCCTTCAGGGACTGCTGGAAAATTTTAGAGGTAAAATTAGTTCCTTGATCACTTTGCACCTCATGGGGGAAACCCATTCTGGTGAAGAATTTGAGCAGTTCCTTGATGACAGTTGGAGCAGAGGTAGTCCTCTGGGTAGCGAGTTGCCATGTCCATGATAGTTAATAAATAAATGTTACCTTGGGAAGTCTTAGGCAATGGGCCTACAATGTCCACTACCACCCGAGTAAAAGGATTCTCGAAAACGGGCAAGGGCACCAGAGGATGTACAGGCACCTTCTGATTGGGTTTTCCTGTCATCTGGCAAGTGTGACACACTCTACAAAACTCCACTACATCTGCACGCATTCCTGGCCAGTAAAAGTGGGCTGTGATTCTGTCTAGAGTTTTTCTCACACCTAGGTGTCCTGCCAATGGTATACAATGTGCCATTTCCATGATATCTCTACGACAAGGTTTGGGGACTACTACTTGATGGACGTCCCAGGCCCCGTCATCGATTGGTCTGTGTGGCTGTCTCCATCTACGCCACAATACTCCTCCTTTGAGGTAGAAACATTCACCACCCTCCTTCTCACATTCCTCTTCACTCACGGACCTGGCAGCTAACTCCTTGCATTCACTATCATCTCTCTGTAGCTCTACCAGGCCACTAGAACAATTTTGAGGGGTTTCATGGTCATCGTTAGGGTCAAGATGAGCCATAAAGGTGTCAGATAAATCCACCTCAGTCACATCATCAGGCACAGTTGGAGCGGCATTCACACTCTCATCATCCCTTTCATCAACTCTTACATTCGGTACATTTCTGTCTGAGGGAACTGCTACTTGAGACATTGAACGTGTGACAGCACACACAGGGAAAACTGTTGGCATCTCCTTTTCGAGCTCACCGGTTAGTGGCTCGTTAACAGGGGAAAGTGACAAAATGGGGTCTGGTCGGACCTTCTCACCTGCTACATCATTCCCCAAAAGGAGTGTTACCCCAGGCACAGGGATATCTTGGGACCTACACAAAGCTATGGTGGCCTCACCCTGTAGTAACTCACATTCAATTTCGCCTTTTACCAAGTGTGCATAAAATTGGCCTCCAGCACCTCTCATTACAACTGGTTCGCCAGGTGGGCACTCAGTGTAAGGATTCACCATGAGGGTGCTAGTAGAACCTGTGTCTCTCAGAATGTTTACCTCATGCATACAACCATTTAATCTCACGTTGCCAGATGAAATAAAGGGACGGTAACTGTCCTGCACTGATGGTGAAATTATGATTGGCTTAACCCTAGTGGGTTGCACCACACATGCTACTACACCCCTGTCTAGATGATTTACGTTAGCTGCTAGGTACTCCTTCTGTCGGGAGTCCTGCATTAACCCGTGGAGCCCCGGCTAGTTTTGTAATGTTTGCGCACCAGAACCCGGCCGGTTTTCAAAAAATGGTTTTATTCCAGAAACAATAGCGAATGGGTTAGGAATGAAGGAAAAACCACGAAAACCCGCTCAAAAAGCTTAAAAAACGGTTCTACAGAGCCCCCGAAAACGGATTTTACAAGAGTAAAAAATTGAAGGCAATTATCCCAAAAAAACAGGTTATTGCGCGCTCGCGCGTACGCACGTGGACTTTGAGAGTTTTCAACCATCGGCACGGTTGCGTGGGATACGTATACAGTTCCCATACAAATCTGAGCCCTCTTGAGTGGCTACACCTGAGGTTACGGTCGGCGCAATTAGGGTGACGCGTCAGGTGCGTCTCTGGGGCTGTGCGTTACATACATCGCCGACGCGTCAGACGCGTCGCTGGGGCTGGACGGGTTAAACGAACTTTTGGTGCTAGGTACTCCTTCTGTTGGGAGTCCTGCATTAAAGGAACTTTTGGTGCTAGGTACTCCTTCTGTCGGGAGTCCTGCATTAAAGGCACATATGGAGTTTGAGATACGGAGGCAACTGTCTGCCCCGATCTCTCGGTTTTCTCCTTGGCCCAGCACTGATAAGCTAGGTGGCCTCTCATGCCACAAAAAGTACATACTTTAGGGGATATGGGAACGTTCCCTCTTTGAGCATTACTATTACTTTGGGCCCCACCACTGTTACCATTGCCCTGAGTCGCATTTTTAGTTGGGGGAACAATTCTATTTTGGCTAGCTGGGGAAGACGTTATAGGCTTGTGACCGAGTCTGTCAGATTTGTGATTGGGATACTTAAAATTAGAACTAGAATTATCGTAGGGCTTCTTTCCACGAAATTTGTTGTTGTTGTTGTTGTTGTTGTTCCCCAAGCTGCCTGGCCGAACAGCCCCAAGGCCCCGAGCAATTCCAAGGCCACAACCGAGCGCCCCCACAGAACCCTCCCTGCCGACCACAATAAAGCCCGGGTGACCGAAGCCACTCCATGGCGGGGAGCTGAGGAGGATGCGGAAACGCCCGGGAAACCAAAGCCCCACCCAGGGCCCCGTGCCCCTCAGCAATCATGAAGAGAAAGCCGAGGGGCAAGGGAAAAATGTGACGCTTTGGCTTCCAATCTTGGTAGATTGGGAGGTCAATCCACGGAAAAGACGCCGCCACTCGAGATCTAGAAAATATACAAGCTAAAGGAACAGTCAGAGCAAGCTACAGGTATGGCAGAGATCGCTCAGTTCTCACTCTGATAGACCAGCCCATCACCACATGACTAGAACCCAATCCTCTCAGCATCAGCTAGGAAAGGCCCTAGAAAGCCGCCTTTGGCGGGGGGATAGCTCCCCTATTTCAACCCCTTTCGGGGTTGTTGAGCACGTATGTGTCAGCCATGTCAGCGGCGTTGGCAAGACAATCTACCTTTTTCCCCTTTAAATGATAGGATACAGAAGAATCAATTTTCCATAGGAAATTTTCTAACAGGACCAACTCCTTCAGATCGTTGTAGCTTGTGACTTTCTTACTCTTGACCCAATGATTGAAAGTTTTAGTCATGGTCCTGCCAAATACCTTATGGGTTTCTTCTACTTTCTTCTGGATTTTACGGAAAGATTGCCTGTAAGCCTCAGGCTGCAATTGATAGGTTTTTAGGATAGCTTCTTTGAGATTGTCATAATCCTGCCTAACTTCTGCTACTTCTGACAAATACGTGGCTCGAGCCTTCCCTGTCAAAACGGTTTGTAACATAAAAGGCCATTGATCTCTTGTCCACTTCATACCTCCAGCAACTTCCTCAAACAAAACAAAGAAATCCTGCACATTATCCTCAGTGAAAGGTGGAATGACACTAGTCATAGTCAATCCCAGAGGGGGAGCAATTACAGGAGCATTTGTATTGACATTTAGTTGAGCCGTACGATATTGATATTCACATTGTTCGGTCGTTGCTCTGGCTTTAATGCTGGCTTCTTCGATATTTGCTCTGGCTTTTATGCTGGCTTCTTCGATATTTGCTATTATTCTGGCTTCTTCGGTATTTGCTTTTATTCTGGCTTCTTCGGTATTTGCTTTTATTCTGGCTTCTTCTATTTTTAGTCTGGCTAGTTCCAGTACTTGATCACCGGTCAAACCAGGTGGCAATTGTTCATCAAGTTGGCTAGGATTACTCGGGATCCCACCAACTGGTCCGTCACCCTCCCCGCCTTCTACAGGGAACTGGTGAGTTTTTATGGTCTGAGCCACCTCTACTTTAGACATGTTTGAGACAGTTAATTGGAGATGTGAGGCAAGCACTTTCAGTTCGGATTTCGACAGACAGTCAATATCAGGGGCTTGAGGTAGGGTGGCCAGTTTCGAACCTGCCACTGAAATGTGCACGTAAATGCTCGAGGTTTTTTGGACGAGGGAACAACGGGCTTTTTTCGACATCAGAATCTTCAACCCAAGAGCACAAACATATCGTGAGTGAGGACACAAGGCGGCATACTTGAGAAACGAAAGTGAGAAAAAACGCGCTTATGAAGAAAGAATTTTGAACAGGGATCAAGGAAGCTTTACTCCTCTGGTCTTCTCATCGTCGGGAGGTATGGGACCTTCTGCAATTGTCTTCTATGCCAGATTAGCTGAACAAATATCGGAGAAAAAGAGCCAGCATAGAAGCCAAGTCATAACTTGGATGAGATGCCGGCTCTCTTTCTCTCTTCTTAGGTCTGCACTTCTATGTCTCAGGGGTACAAGGTCCTCCCCGCTACAGAGGACAAGAGTGAGAGACTTGGACTTTGAAATGGTCGTGGCGGAGGGACGAATTGGGGAACAACTAGGTTGATTGTAGGGAGGTACTGGTACAATAAGATAAACTACAATGTAACTAGAATAAAATGGATTGTACACCACTTTGTAACTGTCACCTTAATAAAAAAAAAAAAAAAAAAATAGAAGGAAACATGCTTACATTACTGAAATGTTTGTGGACATGCAGTAATGCAAGTAATGGTCACTCTTCTGTAAATCTAAAATGGCTTACTTAAGAATGGGAAAGGGTGGGACTTTTTTTTTTTTTTTTTTTTTTTTTTATATCAGGGGCTGTGGGGTCTGATTCTATGAAAACTCGAGCATCTTCGTCATTAATTAGATGAGGCATGATTAATATTTGATTTTTAAGTAGTGAAAAGGTAATGAAACTGAGTGAAACTGTATGAAACGAGTCCTAGCAAGGTCGCCACTCTTCTGTTACGTATCTTGATCCTCAAGTGGTTAACTTGATGAATCTAGATAGCACAGAGATATATATTATGGTATCAGTCAGCTGAAGGCAAAACAAAAGTAAAATCTGATAAAATTATTTTCTGTTGTTGCTTCCTTTCCTTTTTGGATCTTAGGACTTGGTATCCTTTATTGACTGATACTCTTTACTTATGAAAACATACTGAAACTAATTAAAGTCATGTAGTATTTATAAAGAATTATTATTTAACCGAAGCTTAGTAGGCTATGGTTATGAACCGAAGAAGTTATATCTAAAGAAGGACTATTAATTCTATAAAAAGTCTTGACAGATAAATATTAAAGTAAGAATATTTCTGTCTCTTACCCTTTTTGAAATGAATAGATAGTTTTCTTATATGTCCTTTTATTTATATTTAATGTAATTATTCTTGGTTCTTGTCTTACGTTAACAGTATTATATTATAATTATCATCAGGATTTATATCAAAGTCACATAAAAAGTTAGATATATATTTAATAATTAGTTAAATGTATTTCTTAACCAAGTAACATTGAGGTTTGATTATGAGTAAATTAAGTTACAGGATCGCTTCATAGATTCGATTCAGGTCTCACTCAAATAATATGAATAGCAAAAATAATATTTTGAAGCTAAAATAATTTTCTTCAGCTTAGGAAATCACTAGAAGTAATATTAACACAGCCATGTTAGTCTAAGGCGATATTACTAATATGAGACAATAGCATCGCCGTACTAAGCACCGTTAAGCAATGTAAGCTTAATTAAAAGAAAATGAAAGAACTCGTAGGTATTAATATAAAACAATAGTATTACTTTCATCATAACCCAATTACTTGAAGAGTTGCTTTAGTCCACAAGTTAGTCAACTAAAATAGTTAAGTACATAATAATAGCGTTAAAAGTTAATTCTTCCCAATCAAATAGTTAAGTACATAATAGTAGCATTAACGTTAATTCGCAATCAAATAGTTAAGCACATAATAGTAGCGTTAACGTTAATTCCCAATCACATATCTCACTAACCAACATAACGTAAGTGTTTACACCGAACATACTTAACACACACATATATAATCTGACTGACAGTCACAATCCCATTATAATACTTCACCCCGTCTTCCTCCAGCTGCAAGTTCACCTTCCCCAACTCCAAATGAGACTGATTTGAATGCCCACTACTCGGATCTTATATACTAAACAATGATGGTGTAGGAACGAATCACAAGGCGGGAGGTAGTGCCTGCTCCTATCACAGCTCCTCGAGTTGCGTAGCTGGTGCGTGGACCAATGGGGTCTCCTGTCGTCGATCATACGTCATAGCGTCGGGTCATCAAAGTAGTTTGCAGGGTCCCCTATGACGCACGCAGGTGTGAAGGCTTGTTTGCTGGTATGCGGGCGAGCTGGTTTCCCACTCGCTAGTTCGCTCGCTAGTCTGCTTCGCCGCTTGGGTAGTTTGACACTCCTTCAACTCTAATTCTAACTCTAAATTAGCATACAGGGCTCCGTATGTCAGAATATATATATATATATAGGGGGGGAGGGGGAGGGGGGGAAAGGGAGGAGGAGGGGAGTAATAATAATATATAATAAATAGATACTAGCCTAATAATATATATTGTATATGGGGGGCAGAGGGAAGAGGGGGAGGGTATAATGGGGGAAGGGGGAGGGGTATAATGGGGGAGGGAGGGGAGGGGTATAATGGGGGAGGGAGGAGAGGGGGTATAATGGGGGGAGGGAGGGGAGGGGGTATAATTGGGGAGGGAGGAGAGGGGAGGGAGGGGGAGGGGGCATAACATACATAAATACATAAACACGAATTATATTATTATAATATATATATTGGGGGAGGGGGAGGGGGAGGAGGAGGGAGGGGAGGAAGTAGAATAATAATATATAATAAATAGATACGAGCCTAATAATAATATATGTATATGGGGGGCAGGGGGAAGAGGGGACGGGTTATAATGGGATATAGTGGGGGAGGATAGTGGGGAGGGAGGGGGGAGTATAATGGGAAGAGGGGGAGGGGGTATAATGGGAGGAAGGGAGGTGGGGGTATAATGGGGGAGGGGGGAGGCATAACATACATAAATACATAAACCACGAATTATATATATATAATATATATTGTATTATATATTATATATATATAATATATATATATATATATGGGGGGAGGGGTAGGAAGGGAGTGGGAGGAGGGAGGGGAGGGGAGTGGGGGAGTAGATAATAGAAAAATTATATATAATAAATTATATTGATACTTACTTGCCCAATAATAATAGATAATTGTATATGGGGGGATGGGGGCCTGGTGAATAGGGGGAGGGGGTATAATGGGGGTAGGAGGGGGGATGCTGTGGGGGTATAATGGGGGGGAGGGAGGGGGAGGTGGTTATAATGGTGGAGTTAAGGGATGGGGGGTTGTATATGGTGGAGTGAGGAGGGGAGGGGGGGGTGTGTGGGGGGGGTATAATAGGGGAGGGAGTGGGAGGGGGTATAATGGGGAAGGGGGGAGGGGGTATAATGGTGGAGGGAAAGGGAGGGGGGTATAATGGGGAGGGGGGTAGGCATAACATACATAAATACATAAACACTAATTTATAATAATATTAACTATATTATATATGTATATATATATATATAATTATAATATCTATATATATCTATATGGGGGGAGGGGTAGGAGGGAGGGGGAGGAGGAGGGATGGGGAGGGGTAGTAAATAATATTAATATAATAAATTGTATAACTTGCCTAATAATATCGTATATATGGTATATGGGGTGCAAGGGGGAATAAGGGTGATGTGGGGGTATAAAAAAATGGTGTGGAGAGGGGAGGGGGAGGGGGGGTAATAATGTGGAGGGAGGGGGAGGGGGTATCATGGGTGAGGGACAAAGGGTCAGGGGGAGTGCCTAAATACATAAAACATAAACACGAATTATATTGAATATATATATATATCTATATATATATATATATATGG
This sequence comes from Paralithodes platypus, assembly GCA_032716605.1. NCBI lineage: Eukaryota > Metazoa > Arthropoda > Malacostraca > Decapoda > Lithodidae > Paralithodes > Paralithodes platypus. The sequence goes on from CM064507.1 coordinate 20,235,675, forward strand.
GGGGGGGGAGGGGAGGGGCGGGGGAGGGGGGAGAAGGGGGATGGGGAGGACAAAGGGGTAAGGAGGAGGGGGCAGGGGGAGTAGAATAATTATATATAATACATAGATACTAGCCTTATAATAATATATATTGTATATGTATATATTGTATGGGAGGGAGGGGGAGGCGGAGGGTGCATAAATCAAAATACATGAAACACGAATGTATATTATATATATATATATATATATCTATATATATATATATTATATATATATATATATTATATATATCTAATTTTTATATAATAATATGGGGGGAGGGGGAGGGGTCCTAACAACATAAATACATAAACACGAATTATATATATATATATATATAATATAATTATATATTATATATATATTATATATATGATTATATATATAATATATATATTATATTATATGGGTGAAGGGAGAAGGGGGGAGGTGGAGGATAGGAGGGCAGGGGGAGGGTGGGGGGAGTATGAATAATCATAATATATAATAAATAGATCCTTGCCTAATAACAATAATATTGTATATGGGGGGCAACGGGGGATAGGGGGAGGGGGGTATAATGGGGAGGGGGCTAATATAAAAATAAAAAACATAGTATATACACGAGATCAAGTGACTGTCTATGACTTGCTCGAATAATTATATTACTATTTATCTCTCTCTTCAAAACTCACAAGCAAATACACACCTAACAAAAAACACACTCACCCCCCCCCACCCCCCCTACCCCACCTCCCAAAACAAAAACAACCCACACCACTGTCTACCCCCCCTCCCCCACCCCACCCCAGCATACCCACCACACCACAAGGTCATTACTTTCAATCACTGTTTAATCCCCCCCGCCCATCACCCCACACCAGTTCTGGCGGCGCGTCGACTCTCGTCTCAAATAATATATATATATATATATATATATTAGAATAATATCACACTAAAACACAGTGACGCCACTTAAATGGTTCTATAGTCTCCTCCAGTGGGATCGAACCGTCGCCATTATAAAACGATATGCCGACGGCTTTTATCAATTACCAAAACGGCACGCAGTCTGCCGTGGTTGTAATGTTAAAGAGCGTCCTGGCTGATCATCCCTGATGGTCGACGGTTCGATATATATATATATTACTGTATTATATCTATATATATGTATATGTATGTACGTATGTATGTAACTGGTAATATATTACCATTTAAATATTTTTTAACTTTTTTTTCCACACCACCCCAAGAGGGTAAAGTTTCGTCGCATTTTTTTTTTTTAAGAGGTTTCCCCCGCCTGTACCATCTGTACCATCTGTTTTTTTGTGTGCTATGCAATTGGTGGGGGGCGATTGTGAGCGGCTTCCATTGTGGATGGTGTCAAGGGTCATAATGAAAATGAAGTGAGAGTATAAATTTTGTTGCGGCCTGGCAGCGCGCCATAACGTGCAAATTTGTAATGAGGTTTTGTTTTTGGCCGAGATGTCTGACCAACCATCGCGGTAGCCATGTTGCCAAGCTGTATACAATGTCCATTGAATTTACATAAGGGTAATTAAATTATAAAAAACAAATATATCTTTTTTGGGGTACCTGTAGAATTAGGCCTGAGCCTTTCAAACTGAAACCTTAAGGTACTTAATACCGAAAATAATATATTTTCGTTTTAGGGATTAGGACCCCAAGGTTGGCACCAATGTAAAGGGCGTAACCACGGTGGAGGACCGCCTGTTAAGGTCTTGTTGGACTATACCATCAACCACCACCACAACTACCAAAACCACTGTGTTTGACAGAAAAATGTGGCGGCATATATATACAGTATTATATATAGATATATATATATATCTAGATATATATAGTATCATGTAATCCTCTATCTATTACATATCTAGATATATTATATAAAGTGTATATAAGTATATATATATGACGTGTGACGGTGGTGGGCGGTGATGTCAGGACAAAAAATTTGCTACCCTAAAAAAAAAAAAAAAATATATATATATATATATATAATTCTATACAAAAAAAAATAATTATATATATATAAATATATATATATATATATATATATATATATATATATATCTAATTATTAAATATAGAGGTTTGGGGGTGGGGAACATTTGATAATAATAATGTTTGGGTATAATAATACATAATACTACTAATAATAATAATCATACTAATAATAAAATTATAATAATATAATAAAGCAAAAACAATATAAACTGAAATACAAATATAAATACTTTTTTTTTTTTTTTTTTTATGGGTGATCCCATACACAGGAATAACAGGTATAAAGTATAAATAATAATAATACAAATAAAAAAAATAGGCCTAAACTCAAAAAATATAAAAATAATAAAATGGTTGGTGGTTGGTGGTGCGAGATGGTGGGTGGTGGAGAATGGTGGCTGGTGTTGACACCAAAAAACTTAGGGGTTGGGTTCATTTTCTTTTTTCTGACCTGACCCACGGTCCAGAAAAGGGAACCGACCCTAGTGGTGTCAACACCACAAACCAACCATTCTCCACCACCACCACCACCACCTCCACCTCCACCACCATGACCATCACCAC
>CM064507.1:20238366-20565057 GCA_032716605.1 Paralithodes platypus
ATGTATATGTATGTACGTATGTATGTACTGGTAATATATTACCATTTTATATTTTTACTTTTTTTCCACACCACCCAAGAGGTAAAAGTTTCGGCGCATTTTTTTTTAAGAGGTTTCCCCTCTGTACCATCTGTACCATCTGTTTTGTCTGACTATGCAAGTGGTGGGGCGATTTGGAGCGGCTTCCATTGTGGATGGTGTCAAAGTCAGGAATGAAATGAAGTGAGAGTATAAATTTTGTGCGCCTGGCAGCGCGCCATCACGTGAAATTTGTGATGAGGTTTTTTGGCCGATGTCTGACAACATCGCGGTAGCCATGTTGCCAAGCTGTATACAATGTCCATTGAATTTACTAATAAGGGAATTAAATATAAAAACAATATAGCTTTTTTGTACCTGTAGAATTAGCCTGAGCATTTCAAACTGACTTAAGGTACTTAATACCGAAAATAATATATTTTCGTTGTTAGGGATTATACATGTGGCACCAATGTAAAGGGAGTAACCACGGGTAGGACCGCCTGTTAAGGTCTGTTGGACTATACCATCACCACCACCACAACTAACACCACTGTGTTGACAGAAATGTGGAGGCATATATATACAGTATATATATATATATATATATATATATATATATATATATATACATGTAAGCATATATATATATACATATATATATATATATATATATATATATATGTATATATATATGAATAGGGGGAAGGTGGGGGGAGGTGAGGTATAGGACAAAAAAATGCTACCCTAAAAAAAAAAAAAAAAAATATATATATATATATATATAATTATACAGTATATATACTGTATATATATATATATATATCTATATATATATATATATATATAATTATATATATAATAGAGTTTGGGGTGGGGAACATTTATAATAATAATGTTGGGTATAATAATAAATAATAATAATAATAATAATAATAATAATAATAATAAATTATAATAATATAATATAATAAGCAAAAATATAAAGGAAATACAAATATAAATATTTTTTTATGGGTGATCCCATACACAGGAATAACAGGTATAATAATAAATAATAATAATACAAATAATAAAATAGGCCTAAACTCAAAAATAATAAAAATAATAAAATGGTGGTGGTGGTGGTGGAGATGGTGGTGGTGGAGATGGTGGTGGTGTTGACACCAATAGGGTTGGGTTCATTTTCTGACCTGACCCACGGTCAGAAAAGGGACCCGACCCTATTGGTGTCAACACCACCACCATCTCCACCACCACCACCACCACCTCCACCTCCACCACCATGACCATCACCACCACCACCACCACCACCTCCACGACAACCACCACCACCTCCACCACCATGACCATCACCACCACGACGACCACCACCACCACCACCACGACCATCACCACCACCACAACCATCATCACCACCACCACGACCATCACCACCACCACCACAACCATCACCACCACCACCACCACCACCACGACCATCACCACCACCACCACCTCCACCTACTCGTGGCGACATAAAATTGTTGACTGTACTTACTCACACTGCTGAGATTCCCTCGTGGCCACCAAGCCGTATATGTAGAGTGCTTTTGCCAATAAAAAACTTACCTCCCAAGCACTTTCCACCAATAAATTATCGAGCAAAAATGCACAGGGCTGAGGGAGCATGGCGACATATGCTCGACCAGTAATGAAAGTTTTTTCACTAAGAAACACTAATACAAGTAGATACACTACTGGAACTGATAAATAGCAATATACAGTAAGTGACTGATATTATATGAAAGTGATCCACAAACAAGCGAAACATATAGGCAAAAAGCATGGCCCCTCGTGGGCTCCACCACCTTGGTCACGTAGCCTACACCAGAGAATGCTCACCAGTAATGAAAGTTTTTTCACTAAGAAACACTAATACAAGTAAGATCCACTACTTGAACTGATAAATAGCAATATAATTGACTCGATATTGTATGAAAGTGATCCACAAACAAGCGAAACCATGGCCCCTCGTGGAGCCCACCTTGGTCACGTACACCAGACTAGCATAACACATCACTAACATGGTTATTATACCCTAAACAAGACTAACACAATAATCCATCGATAACCCAACGATATAGCACTTCGTTTGGGTTATATTAGGGCGGTAATAGCAGCCAGGCTGGGCAAAATGGAGGCCCCTTGGTTTAAAGGGCCGCGCACACCAACCTAGTAGACTGGCTGCTGGGAAGAAACTGACTCTTTCTACCCCCGCGGGGCCCTCGCAGGGACGCTAGGAGGTTGCTAGATGTTTCCACATGTACATCTAACTTATGGGACTTACCAGCCAAAAGGCCGGCTCAATAGCATCATAAACTTATTTTCTGGCAATATAATAAGTCCATATGACGCGGTAGCGTCATATGAGTTTTTGGCTCACTCTGCCATATGACGCGATCGCGTCATATATGTCTGAAGGAGTTAGTATTCTCACTATATGTCCTCTGAAACAAATTTAATCCTTTAGCAGGCAAATGACCTTTGAGGAAGGTTGGAATTTTAATGCAATATCCCTCTGGCATGTTTACCAACTGGTAAAATTATATTACCGTGTGTCTCTCACCTCTCGGGCCCCATTTTAATGAAGCATTTGTACATTTTGCCAAATAAAAATAATAAAATTGTAACTTTTATGTAAGCCTCATTAACACCTACCCTGATGCTGCATCACAACATAGATCCTGCAGACTGTTTACAACTCTGTTTCCAGTAGTCCTGCGTTTGGTGAAGTCGTAGTAATTTATGCATGTTATCATGCTGTGGCAGGCCAAGGTTGCAAGGGCTTGTCTGTTGGCAAGCGTATCCTCATCTTTGAGGGCAGCTGTGATCTGTGCATGTCGTAGCTTCCGGCTGCCCACTCTCCCAACAATACCTGCCCTCAGTCCCATCTTGGCAATGATCTTCCCTACATTTTCTATTGAGAGTTGAGAGCAACATTGGCCATCGGTGTTGTTGCCTTGCCGATTCACAAAAATCTTACATTTTGGCCTTACACATGTGGAAACTATTGGGCAATAATATTTCATGTACGCCTCAAGAGCAGCTGCCTCTGTATTGCCTAAGTATAACATGCAGGGGTCTTTGGACCCCGTTTTGTGTCGTGCTACCTGTATGCAAGTTACATTTCTGCCATCTTCGACTTCTGTTGATCTTCCCTCGTATTCGCCGATTGTAAATTCAGTAAACTCCTGATTTCTTCGTAGGCATCGAATGGACAGTCTCACAATCAGTGCATCTCGCAAGCTGACAAAATCTTGTTTTATAAGTGGCTTTGCTGGTGCACGTCCATCGTGGATTAATGATGCCGCATTGTTTATGGGAATTTCAACAGCATCATTAGTTTCCAGGAGATGTACATCTTCCATTGCCAAAATCGCGACCTCGTTTTGCTGTTTACGGTGTTCTTTCTGTCCTACCTCTTCCGTGCCAAAGTATTCTGTGGAAGGAAATAGGACATAACACAATAAATAGTTGTACAACTCGTGGAATCACTTTTAGAAATATATAAAACGAAAATATGAAACATTCAAATAATTACTCGATAACATTATTAACATTATACTTACATTTTGCTTTGGCGACAGCTCGCCAGATGGGGCCTAGGAGAGTTTCTGTTACTTGGAATTGTTGATTCTCAGTTTCTTTGAGAAAATTGAGAGCATGCAGACAGGAGTCTGTCATCATTCTAAGTGTGCTCGCGGAGAGGGTTTCAGAGCGTGCCATTATTGATCCTCCGGTCATGACAGCTTCCCGGGTGAGCTGAATTATCTTAAGCCCCCCAAAGGGATTTCTCGCAAATTCCTCCTCTGTTCCGCGTAGCCCAAAGAGTGCATCTCTTAGAAGACGGCTTTTTTTCTTGACTGTCACCGTTTTCATCGGTTGGGTGTCCTCTAGGTAAGCTTCGTACTCCTTAAAGAACATTTTGACGTGGTCATTCTCGGTGATAGCTATGGTACCAGCTACTATGGGTGCATCTTCAAATTCGGCAGGTGACGTTGCTTTTTTTTCTGCAAAATAGTTCAATGTTCATGTGAAATATGTCTAATTAATGATTCAAAATATATACAATAAAAGTTGTACTGTTTTAGTTGGCATATAATTATTTACAAATGCATTACAAGGTTTCTTTACTTTAAAGTGAATTGCTTTTATTGCTTTAATGTTTGGCCTATTATTAAGAAAATAATTGAATTATGGAAAGCAAACCTTACGTACGTGTCTGAGGAGTTCCTGGTATTCCATGGAGTCTTTGTTTTTTTGTGAACATTTCTTAAGTGCATATCGATTCGTTTAACTGATTTTGAGCAGAAGGGACAATCATATAGGTTTTTTTTTTTTTTGCATTTCTTGGTGGCAGGGACCTTTTCCTAGAGAACCTACTCGCTGCAGCCAAAACATTCTCTCTATCGTCGTTAGTTAGGTATGAGTGGCAAATGCCCATGTGCTTCCGTAGGTTGACCGATTCGCTGTAGCAACCGGCGACTGGGCATGGTCTGCCAGGTGTCTTTGTTGTCTTGCAGATCAATCTGGGATATTTACGATTTCGGCCTTTGTTTGCATTTAGGAGCTTTCTTGCACACTGCCACTGCAAGAGTGTAGTATTTTTTTCTCGGTTTTTCTTTTTCTTCAGCTCATCTAGTTCAGTTGTTTTCTTTTCTATTTCGTGGTCGTATAAACGGTTAATAGTCCGTAAAGTCTTAGTTTTGCGGACACGATCGATCTCCTCGTCCAGTTGTCATCTATGCTGAAGAGAGAGGTGCTTCCTCGCATGTACTCGGTCATGAACACTTTGAAGTACCAGCTTTTTTAATTCATCAATCCTCTCTTCTGTTAGTTCTGTGTAGGAAAGGAAAATTCTTTGATATACTATATTACTGTACAATTATTAGGAACCTAAACATATAACACATCGCAAGTATTACACATGGAAGGAATATGTAAGAGAGTATGGGTCTGTGGGTTCAAGGATTGTGTGGGTGAGAATGAAAGTAGGAATACAAACGTGGGTGATTGTGTGTGTGTGTATGCCCCGACAGAGGATCAACTTGAAAGCAAGAAAGAAGAGTTCTGGATGAATGCGGAGGCGTGCCTGGAGAAGTTTGACAAGAGCGAAAGAATATTTCTGATTGGGGATATGCATGGTAAGGTGGGTGATAGGAAAGTCGAGGGAGTGGTGGGAGGGTGGGGGGTACCATCAGAGGTGAATGGGAATGGTAGTGCAATTGTGGACGTATGTGTGGGGAGGAGGCTGTGGATAGCCAACACCATCTTTCGACACAGAATGATCCACAGGTACACGTGGAAACGGGTGATCATGAAGGATAAGACAGTGGTGGAAAGAAAGTCATTGATTGATTATGTATGTGTCGATGAACGAATGAAGAAATCTGTGATGGATGCTAGGGCGTATAGGGGTATTGGAAGGGATCTGTCGGATCATTATATAGTAGTAGCTAAGGTTAGGATACAATAGAAGTGGGTGAGCAGAGCTGGAGGGATGCGATAGGAAGGTGGAATGGTGAGGAGGGTGGAGAGGTTACAGGAGGAGGAAATCAGGGAAGAGTACCGGACAGCAGTAGAAAAGACGACTAGGGGGGTTCGACCTGGAAGTTATGGAGGAAGTGGAAGAGATGAGTAAGGTGTTTAAGGATGAGATCTGTGCAGCATGTGAGGAGGGGTGTGGAGTGAGGAGAAGAGGGAGGGGAGTGAAAGGTACAGCATGGTGGACAGAAGAAGTAAAGATAGCTGTGGAAGAAATGAAGAAAGCATATAGAGAGTGGTTGGGTAGTACAGGGAATGAAGATTTCGAGAGACAGAAACGAGCCAGGTATGTGGAGAGTAAGAGGGTGGTGAAGAGAGTAGTGAAAGAAAATATAGCTATGATTTAGTATGCATGAGAATGAGAATACAAATATGTTATTTAGCAAGTTTCTGAAATATCTCCAATGTAGGCCGGAGAGGGTAGGCCAGGCACGCCACAAAGTGTTAATGTCCACCACTGTGTAAAAAATCATAAAAATGCATCGAGTACTTTTCGAATTACGCACCATTTTTCATTGTTTAGCCATATTTCATATTTTGAAATATAGGATAGGATTCAAGTTTTAAACACTCCTATGAGCAGGTTCAAACGCAACACACTTTACGAAGCACTGGGGGAGGTACATTTTCCCGGTGAGATGCCCTCGAACATAGTACGACGAAATGCGAATATGCAGTATACTTACAACAAAACTGTGTTCGACGGCCGTAATCGCAATAGAGGGAGCTGGTGGCAGAAATTTCACCATGGGGGACGATTGGAACACCTCGAAGGTGTGTCCTCGTTGTTAGGTAGATGCTTCCTGTCCGAAGGTCAGTTACTGACTGACCTGAGTCAAGAAATGTTCCCTAATAATAACTAGCATTGGCTCAAAGCACTAGCCGGTAACCTGTACACATAAACGAAGCACTAGACAATACCCTTATGAACGAAGCACCTAGAGTCCTAGATGGTACCCTGTCCAGATGAATGAAACAACCGTGCCCAAATGGAAGACGTACTAGACGGTACCCTGCCATTCTCGAAAACAAAAAAATATATATAACATTTTCCACACATGGAGAGCCAATAATTGAAGTCTCTATTCACAATTCTCCCTAATATTAATATTCCTGACAGGCCAGATGCAAAATGACTACTATACGAAGCATGACCTAGGTGTATGACGTACTATACGAAGCATGGCCTAGGTGTAACAACGTACTGTACGAAGCATTGATTAGGTGACCAACACACTTTACGAAGCATTGGGGGAGGTACATTTTCCTGTGAAATGCCCTCGAACATTTCCTCAGCCGTCATCGAGAATTGATGGAGAGTCGCTCTTCGAATAATTTAGCTTTTTCTCGAAAAAAGATTGTTTGTAATTTGTCCACGACGAAATGTTTCACACACACAAATTTAGACCCTCCGGAAAAAAGGTTCACCGCCGACTCAAGTTGAATAGCAGAATTTATTTTTGGTGAGTCGTCTGCCTGGGGTTGTCGGAGCTCTCGAATTGAAGTATTTCCGATCGCTCCCAAAGCCCACCAACTCAAGTTGGACAGCAGAAGATCGCCTACATTTTTGTGTGAAAAATCACATGCTTTTCCAAGAAAGATAATTTTGTCGCTATTTTTCAACATTTATCGATGTAATATACGAAGCATGGCCTCTTTTAACAACGCAATCGAAGCATCGCATCGGTGAACGACGCAAAATACGAAGCATCGCCTCGGTAAACGACGCAATATACGAAGCATAGCCTCCGGTGAGCATGGTCAAATTTTCACAACTGGAAATCAACTATGATTGTCTCTATAAAAAAATCGTACTCTGAGCACGGAATACTTAAAATCCCGCCAGTGGCGGGAGAATCGCCGGCACTACTAGCCGGTAAAATGGACAAAAAATACAATTCTCCCTACCAATAAATGCCTACAGTGGCCGACACGCTGAACGCAAGGTTTACCGCAACGCCTTGTGGCAAATGGGCGACATCGCGGAGCTATCCACCCTCCCTCTCCTTCAACAATTCTATAATATATGCAGTTAATCGAAATTTCTGTAACTGACACATACTTTGGTCTATGCATACTTTGTTTTATTTGTTTTATATATTATAAAATCACCCATATTCATAAATAATGTATATTTACAATACAAAGTCAGCAGGTATTTTCCCGCCAATTTTGTTATGATAATTAATCAGCTTATATGTTTGTAGTCAGTATCAGCTGCATATGGACTTTCCCTTATCATATATCATATACTGTATAATACAAACTTGTAGAATCACACACAAATTGAGATAAACTGTGCATATCCTAGGTGTTGGGTATAGTGATGTCTACAGTCGTAGCTCTGGCGCTAGTTCAGAAGCGTCCACCAGAGGTCTCAAAGGAATTGTTGGTAGGGAGAATTATTGTTTGTTGTTTTCATTATCTCTCCTAAATTTTTGTGGGTGAAAGATGTCGTGGAAAAATAATTGACAACTCGATTTCTTTAAATTTTTCACACACACAAATTTAGACCCTCCCGAAGAAAAAAGGTTCACTGCCAACTCAAGTCGTATAGCAGAATTTAATTTTGGTCAGTCGTCTTACTGAGGTGGTCGTAGCTCACGGATCGAAGTATTTCCGATCGCTCCCAATTCCACCAACTCACGTTGGACAGCAGAAGATCGCCTAAAGATTTGTGTGTTAAAATGAAAGTCAAATGAGATAGTCGTTACCCACAGATCCTTCATAAGCTGAATACAATTGTCTAATCATGATAGCCAGAATAAACTGCCAATTAAAGTGCATCAACCGTCAAGGGGTTGATAATTATTTGTTTAATTAGCTTATATTTGTATAAATTCTATGATATTGTGACTATAAATTCAAGGAGTCTGTACTTTTCGATTTAAACATACACAAACACTAAATTCGGTTTTAATACATATTAAATTGCAAGCAAATTAGCACATTTCAGAACACCTGTATATTGCCTTGCGGGCCTGATCAAATGATCCCGAGGGCCTGATCAGGCCCCCGGGCCGGACGTTCCCCACCCCTGCTCTAGACGGTGCAGGGTGCGGCCAGGTAGTCTCTCTCTAAGTGGAGCAGCCCGGCCAGGTAGTCTCTCTCTAAGTGGAGCAGCCCGGCCAGGTAGTCTCTCCTAAATTTGTTCTCTCCTAAATTTTTGTGGGTGCAAGACGTCATGGAAAAATAATTGATAACTTGATTTCTTTAATAGGACAGCGTGAGCGCGCTTATTGCTGTTGATTATGGACAAGATGTTAGCTAAAATATCTTTGACTCAGAGAGAGAGAGAGAGAGAGAGAGAAAGAAAGAGAGAGAGACAGACAGACAGACACAGTGTGTGTGTGAGAGGGAGAGAGAGGGAGTCAGTCCCTGCATGCAAACATCGCAATCGTTGCACTTTTTAAATTTTTGATTGACACCATAGAAGGTGAGTCTGCCTCTCTCTCTCCCTCGCTCTCTCACACACACACACACTGTGTCTGTCTGTGTCTATTTGTTTTCAAATTAGGAAAGACCTCACAGAGAGAGTACAAAGGTAAGGGAACATTGGAAAGGGAAATACTGCCCTGGAACTAATGTGCATGGCAGGATTAGGAGAGAGAGAGAGAGAGCAGTGTACAAGCCTATTAATGAGTGGAGGCCTTTTTTAAACTTAACACTTAATAAGCCAGTTTCGCGCCCGGCAATAATTTGATTTTTTGACGTTTTTATCTACCAACACATCCTTGTATTTCGATAAATGAGCTACCATCGGCTTTGGTATTGATTGAACTTGAAGATAAGCAAATAAAAACATAGAATAATTACAAAACAAACACATTTGGGCACTCCATAACAAGTATTATAACATAACAATCGAAATGCCTTATTTCCAACTCGCGCTAGCTAAATTTGTTGACAACAAATAGTTTTATTTGCATGCATATATGGAAGAGGAATTTTATGAGGATTCCAACGGGTACTTCAGAATTACGATAAACCAAATAGTTACGGAGATACAATTATCTACCTAGCAGTCTGTGATCATTTTCCACTCATCCTATGACTGTAATTACTTTAAACTCCGTGTGTCCAGGCATTTTGGCTCGAACATTCCTTGATTTTGGCTCCGTCACTCTTTCAACTATGGGGAAGGCACTCGTCACAGACAGTTCTGCCTTTTGTCTCACTAACTCACATAGCAAAATGATCTACTAACTATAAAATGATTTTTTTGTTTATATCAGAGTTGCTCTACAGGTTTTGTGTGAGTTAATTATTTAGCAAGAATAAGATTACCCTCTTTATTGGTTAATAAGGATGTATAAAATCTAGCGTTACCAATAATGCTATTGTAAAGTAGGTTTGTAACTAAATATATTAAGAAATCAATGGACCTTATATTATTGATTGGTAATATTTGTCAAGATTGTATTATTGTTAACCTAAAGAAATATTGAATTAAGAAATGTTATGTTACGTGCAATAGTTTGAAAGCCCCATAAATGAAATATATGCGTATATAATCCATACCAAGTGTGTTTTAAAGTCCCATAAATGAATATATGCGTATATAATCCATACCAAGTGTGTTTTAAAGCCCCATAAATGAAATATATGCGTATATAATCCATACCAAGTGTGTTTTAAAGCCCCATAAATGAAATATATGCGTATATAATCCATACCAAGTGTGTTTTAAAGCCCCATAAATGAAATATATGCGTATATAATCCATACCAAGTGTGTTTTAAAGCCCCATAAATGAAATATATGCGTATATAATCCATACCAAGTGTGTTTTAAAGCCCCATAAATGAAATATATGCGTATATAATCCATACCAAGTGTGTTTTAAAGCCCCATAAATGAAATATATGCGTATATAATCCATACCAAGTGTGTTTTAAAGCCCCATAAATGAAATATATGCGTATATAATCCATACCAAGTGTGTTTTAAAGCCCCATAAATGAAATATATGCGTATATAATCCATACCAAGTGTGTTTTAAAGCCCCATACATGAAATATATGCGTATATAATCCATACCAAGTGTGTTTTAAAGCCCCATAAATGAAATATATGCGTATATAATCCATACCAAGTGTGTTTTTTCGCACAACAATTCTGACAACAATAAACACGGAGATGCTGCAACGCCTCCCTTTTCAATCGTCTTTATATACCGACCTTGTTGTTAAGTTTTTTTATTCACAATTTACTGTTAAATAGAATACGAACTCACAGGTCATATATTCACATAAATGAAAATCACAGGTCATATATTCACATAAATGAAAATGCTCCCTGTTTTTAGAACGGGATTAAATTATTAATGAGGACTGATAATTCGTTGCTCCCGTTTATCTTTTTCGCCTTTAATCTCTTCCTGTTTTTGTAATCAGTTAACAGTTAATTCATAAAACTTTATGTATCTTTCCTGGTTCATCTTTCTCTAGATTGTTAGTAGCTATATCTCAAACATTCGAAGGATGGAAGCGTCGAGGATCTGTTGTCGCCCAGTTTCTCCTCTGTCGCTGAAGAACTTGCTCCAACTGTTCAACTCTTTAAAGGCTCTACATTTGTTGGCGAATTTGATTACCGATTCTCGAAGTTGTTGGTCTCTCTTGTCCGGAAAGATGGTTGATTTATTTGTCATGAAAGAAGCAATTTCACAATAAAAGGATCTGGCGGAGCCAGCAAGTAGATTTTGAGCCCTACATATCTTGGCTCATGTGCCATTTCTGTCATTCAATGTAGCGAGATTATTGTCCAACTCGACCGTGGGTACAGGCCTCTGTTGACAGTCTTGTTGACAGGTAATGTTCCTTTCCAAGTACCTATTAGCTGCAGCTAAGTCCCAGGATCTGATAAGTATGTTCGAAGGGGGTAGGGCGGACTGGGGTCCATTTCTGCCTAGGGTACATCACCTTAGACCCCTAGTATCGAAATGTATTAAAAGAGAAATTGACCCAGGCAGGCAGGCAGGCAGGCAGACAGGCAGGCAGGCGCGCCGCGGAGGTAGGAGGCCGAGGAGAGAGAGAGAGAGAGAGAGAGGGCAGGCAAGTGTTCCTTCTCCTCCTGGCCCGCCACACCCACCCACCGTATTCTGTGTGCTTGCTGCACCGTGTTGCCTGTGTTGGTGCACCTGCGCGACGCATTATATGAAGCGTGACAGCGAGAGGGAGAGTGGGTAAGTCTCTCTCTATCTCACACACTGTGTCTGTCTCTCTCTCTCTCTCTCTCTCTCTGAGTCAAAGATTTTTTAGCTAATAGGAGAGAGACTACCTGGCCGGGCTGTTCCACCCAGAGAGATTTTTGTGGGATTATTTTTGGTGAGGCGTCTGACTGGGGGTACGACACATTATACGAAGCATGACCTAGGACAGTACATGACGCATTAAACGAAGCATGACCTAGCTATACGACGCATTATACGAAGCGTGACAGCGAGAGGGAGAGTGTGTACGTCGTCGGAGCACAGCCACCACCGCCGTATTCTGTGTGCTTGCTGCACCGTGTTGCCTGTGTTGGTGCACCTGTGCCAACACAGGCACATACGAGACCGTATTCGGCCCCTCGATTGGGTTATGAAACGATCTTTCACCCACAAAAATTTAGGAGAGAAGAAATTGTAAAAACTAGGACAAATAAAAGAAAAACATGAAAAATTCCATTTTATTTTCCGATTTACATTATACGAAGCATGAACTAGCTATACGACGAATTATAAGTACGAAGCACCACAGTACCAGTTACTCCCATTAATTTTAGGTCACTTCACTTGATCCTAAAGTTAAGAAAGTGGAGGATCTGATGGGAGGGTATTGAGAGGTGCCTTAGTCGGCTGTTGTCAAAGATACCCAGAGAGAGACTACCTGGCCGAGTTGCTCCACTCAGAGAGGCGACTACCTGGCCGGGCTGCTGCGGTGTCGCCGCTCTGCGGGTCCCTGTCGTGATTTTCACACACAAATCTTTAGGCGATCTTCTGCTGTCCAACGTGAGTTGGTGGAATTGGGATCGATCGGAAATACTTTGATCCGAGAGCTACGACCACCCCTGTCAGACGACTCACCAAAAATAAATTCTGCTATACGACTTGAGTTGGCGGTGAACCTTTTTTCTTCGGGAGGGTCTAAATTTGTGTGTGTGAAAAATTTAAAGAAATCAAATTGTCAATTATTTTGCCACGACATCTTTCACCGAGAGAAGAAATTGTAAAAACTAGGACAAATAATAGAAAAACATAAAAAATTCCATTTTATTTTCCGATTTACATTATACGAAGCATGACCTAGCTATACAACGAATTATAAGTACGAAGCACCACAGTACCAGTTACTCCCATTAATTTTAGGTCACTTCACTTGATCCTAAAGTTAAGAAAGTGGAGGATCTGATGGGAAGGGATGGAGAGGTGCTTAGTCGGCCGTTGTCAAAGATACCCAGAGTGAGACTACCTGGCCAGGCTGCTCCACCCAGAGAGGCGACTACCTGGAATCAGGAATCAGAATGTGAGGTGAGGCTCACAAGTGTAGAGAGTAGAGGTTGAAGTTGAAGGTAAAGTGGTGAGTATGAAGAGTTGGAGATATGAAAGATGGTGGGGCTGTCCACCCAGCTATTGTTTTAGTTTGTTTTGGATCTTGAGCAGCACTGTCACGTGGTGTTGGTATGGAGAGGCCGCTGTTGTTGGTGAAGGTGGGCGATGATGGTGGTGAAGGAGATGATGTTGTTCTTGATCCCCTCGTCGATGGTCGGACAAATCTCCCTGGTGGTGAGGAGATGATGGTGAGTCAGGCGATGTTGTTGCCAGGAGGTGAAGGTAGTGACTCCCGAAGATGGTGGTGTACACTGACAGAAGGGCGCGATGGATTGGGGGACCAATAGGCACATGGGCCCCCAGATGGAGTCCTAACTGTAGCTTCTTCCACCCTCCTCAGAATATCACCATCACCCAACCTCCTCCTCCCCAGCACCTACAGGTGGTGGCGAGCTGCCATGGTAGTTGGCGGGAGCTCTGGTGGTGTTGCAGGTGCAGTGGTGGTGACGACTATTGGTCTCGACTACCTGGCCGGGCTGCTCCACCTACAGTAGAGAGAGACTAACTGGCCGGGCTCCTGGGGCGACTCACCCACAAAAATTTAGGAGAGACAAAATTTAGGACGAAGACTTCGACGACGACGAGCTGCGCCGTGTTCCCTGTGTTGGTGCACCTGTGCTACGCATTATGCGAAGCGTGACAGCGAGAGAGAGAGTGTGTACATCGTCGGACCACAGCCACCGCCACCGTATTCTGTGTGCTTGCTGCGCCGTGTTGCCTGTGTTGGTGCACCTGTGCGACGCATTATACGAAGCGTGACATCGAGAGGGAGAGTGGGTAACTCTCTCTCTCTGTCTCTCTCTGAGTCAAAGATTTTTTAGCTAATAATATAGGAGAGACTACCTGGCCGGGCTGCTCCACACAGAGAGATTTTTGTGGGATAATTTTTGGTGAGGCGTCTGACTGGGGGTGCGACACATTATACGAAGCATGACCTAGGATAGTAGACGACGCATTAAACGAAGCATGACATAGCTATACGACGCATTATACGAAACGTGACAGCGAGAGGGAGAGTGTGTACCTCGTCGGAGCACAGCCACCGCCGCCATATTCTATGTGCTTGCTGCACCGTCTTGCCTGTGTTGGTGCACCTGTGCCAACACAGGCACACAAGAGACCGTATTCGGCCCCTCGATTGGGTTATGAAACGATCTTTCACCCACAAAAATTTAGGAGAGAAGAAATTGTAAAAACTAGAAAGGACAAATAAAAGAAAAACATGAAAAATTCCATTTTATTTTCCGATTTACATTATACGAAGCATGACCTAGCTATACGACGAATTATAAGTACGAAGCACCACAGTACCAGTTACTCCCATTAATTTTAGGTCACTTCACTTGATCCTAAAGTTAAGAAAATGGAGGATCTGATGGGAGTGGATGGAGAGGTGCTTAGTCGGCTGTTGTCAAAGATACCCAGAGAGAGACTACCTGGCCGGGCTGCTCCACCCAGAGAGGTGACTACCTGGCCGGGCTGCTCCACCTACAGTAGAGAGAGACTAACTGGCCGGGCTCCTGCGGCGACTCACCCCCAAAAATTTAGGAGATAGTGGTGGTGGTGGTGGTGGTGGGGGGGGGGTGGGCAATGTAACAGATTGGGCATCCCGTTGGTTTTGCGTGTTAATTTTTGTCAACCATTATGAACGTGTTCTTAGCATTGCTAGGAAGTGTGAAAATGATGTCGCCATTTTTTCTGATGAAATTTAGTGATTCCCAAAGGGTACTGGAAATGATGGCTGCGTTGATAAGAAGAACGAAGCACATTGTCCACTCTTCAAGTTTGTGCGGAGCTACATGAGGATGGTATTACTCATTTACACATTCATCCGTGCTACCCGTGATGGTCTTTGGGAGCTGCATCTGTCATCCCTTGATGCTCTGTGCATGTACTGCTTTGCTCATGACAAGCAGAAGTATGCCAGGCTGGTTCCACTCTACCTTGCAGAGATGAAAGCCCTTCAGGTCACAGATCCAGACATATATCAAGATTTCATGGATGGAAACTTTGTAGTCAACAAAAATAAGATCCCATTCTGTGCCATTGGGGTTGATCATGCTCTTGAGCACATCAACCGCATCATGAAAGTCACTGGAGGAATTGTGGGCATTACACAGAATGCCAGTGTTCGGGAGCGATTCTTCCTTATAGCTCCAGAGCTGAGTAGGCTCGCTGAAGAAGCACATGTGATGGCTGGCTCACCAACAGCTACACGCAAGGAACATCATGATCTGTCACTGGCTGTCTGGACAAGGCAGGAAGAGAACATTGCTCGACTGAAGAGTGTGCTCAAATCCTCCGTAAATCCTATGAAATATGAGGGTGAAGACCTGACCAACATCATCACAAAGGGTGTGATGCCAGCCGAGGTGCAAAAAGATGTGTGCAACCAAGATGACATTGGGCAGCAGAAGTATGTCAAGTTTGTTGAGGAGCGCATCAACACAAATGTGGTCAGTGTCTGGGCCAGAATGAAGAAGGTTCAACTGAAGACGTGGAAAAGTGCAAGGAAGTCAGTGACACACAAACTGGCTGATCAGGTAGTAGAGCTCAAGGATGACAGATCACTATTTGCCTGCATGTTGATTGTTGCTCGGTCACGCCCTGAGATCAACCTCAAGGTGAGCATTGGCCAGCATGAGTTCACGTCCCTCCCACGAGCTTTGTTCACAGTGAGTGGCGAACTCCTACCATGCACAGACAAGAGCAAGCTGATGGCTATACTTGAGGAGCTGCCAAACACAACTGGTGGTGATCTGCAGCCAGAGGATGTCACCAATGACACTGCTCCATTGCCACCAAGGAAGGTGACTGTCATTGATGGTATGGCAGATGTCCAGGCATTGGGTAAGCCACCTTGGGTCAAGACATGTGCCCAATGGGCTGACCACTTCACAGCCACATTGGACAGCAAGTGCAGTGACTATGATGAGGTCCATCTAGTCTTTGACTGCTATGATCTTCCCACTTCACTGAAGGAGGCCACGAGAGAGAGACGCCAGGGTGGCAAGCCGGCTACTACTTATCATGTCACAGACAACACACCAGTCAGTAAGATGTCAGCAAAGCAGTTCTTGTCCAGTACCACAACCAAAGATGAACTGACGGTTTATCTTGCAAAGAAAGCTCTCCACCACTTTGAGGGTAAGCCCAAGGTCTTCGTCGTGACTTCACGGCAAGAGACCCTTTCGAACTCTATGGATGTTCAACATCTCTGCAGCTCCCAAGAAGAAGCTGACACAAGGCTTATCCTACACAGTCTGGATGCTGCTCGAAAAGGAGCAACAGAACTCTACATTCAGTCACCTGACACTGATGTGTTTGTCCTTGCAATCCACCGTTACCATCAGCTCTGCAGGAACACCTACTTCGTCACTGGTGTGGGGAACAAGAAGCGGGTAATCCCACTGGGACCAGTAGTGAATGCACTTGGTGCTGCAAAGGCTGAAGCCTTACCAGGATTTCATGTCTTCTCTGGAGCCGACATAACAGGCTGATTTGCTGGCAAGGGGAAGCTGACCTGTTGGCAAGCACTAAACAGATGCTCCATGGAGGTGGTATCGGCATTTGCTGCCCTGGGAACCTGCGAGGAGCTGGGTGTTGACACTGAACGTGCCATTGAAACATTTGTTTGCCAGGTCTATGAGCCTGGTACCACTGTGGTGGATGTTGGTGATCTCAGGTGGAAGCTTTTCACCAAGAAACAACTAGAAGCTCAAAAGCTACCTCCGACACGAGGAGCCTTACATGAAGCCATTGCCCGAGCAAATTACCAGGCCATGGTGTGGTACCAGGATGACATTTCCCACCCTCAGCTACCACCATCAACACGCCATGGGTGGAAGGAAGAGGGGGATAGACTAGTGCCAGTCCCAACAAGGGATCCTCCAGCTCCAGCCACAGTTACTCACCTCATCAAATGTGGGTGCAAGAAGACCAGTTGCGGGTCCAACTGTTCCTGTAGGTCCCAGCGCCTCAACTGCTCCGAGGTGTGTAGGTGTGGAGCCGATGAGGTGTGCAGTAACGTCAGCCAGGCACTCTTGGGAATTGATGAGGATGGAGAAGAAGGAGATCCTTCCATCTAACTATGAACACAAACCCTAGCTGCACATTAATGTTCTATCCTCTTTTAAAGCTGACCAGAACCAGCCAGAATGGTGGATGGAGAGAATGAAGAAAAACAAGTTTGAGCAATGACATTATCAGTGTTTGTACACTATAGAAGCAAACACAATTTAGTCTGTTGAAAGGAGTGTTATTGTTTTATCAAAATGTAAACTTTCAGCAATAACATTGGGTGTTTGACTTGGATACAATAGTGTTTATGTTGTTTTTTGGGGTAACGTAATCAAATTATTTAGCACGATTTGGGCCATAATTTAAATTTGATAGAAACATATTAGGAAATGGGCCACAAAAAGGGCGACATAATTTTTTTGCAAGTTAAATCCTTCCAGAAGACAGTCCAACCAGTGGCCAAAAATTAACATTTGAAACCAACGGGAAAACATTGACCACACCACTAAGAGACAAAATTTTAGGAGAGACAATTTTTAGGAGAGACTAACTGGCCGGGCTGCTCCCACCCAGAGAGATTTTTGTGGGATTATTTTTGGTGAGGCGTCTGACTGGGGGTGCGACACATTATACGAAGCATGACCTAGGACAGTAGACGACGCATTAAACGAAGCATGACCTAGCGACTACCTGGCCGGGCTGCTCCACCTAGAGAGAGACTACCTGGTCGGGCTGATGCGGCGTCGCCGCTGTGCGGGTCCCTGTCATGATTTTCACACACAAATCTTTAGGCGATCTTCTACTGTCCAACGTGAGTTGGTGGAATTGTGATCGATCGGAAATACTTCGATCCGAGAGCTACGACCACCCCAGTCAGACGACTCACCAAAAATAAATTCTGCTATACGACTTGAGTTGGCGATGAATCTTTTTTCTTCGGGAGGGTCTAAATTTGTGTGTGTGAAAAATTTAACACCTTACGAGCGGCCTATGCGGTTTATTTATATGTACCGCCCAGCGGGGTGTTTTTAGCCAAAATAGGGCTGTTTACGTGATCATTTTCATGCCTAAATAAGACCCAGAACGTAAAACAAGTACCTATCCCTGAAAGGGCATAAACAGAGCTTTCGAATGACACCATAACGATCCTTTTATGATGACTAATTTTCTTGCAATAACCGTGCAACGCGAGTGCAAAAAGCATGTAATTAGCCACTTTCCTGATACAATTCCTTATATAGCGAGTGAGAGAGAGAGGAGGGAGCTGGGATTCGTGTCAGTATGTTCGCCGCGGTGGTCGGGAGCAGTCATACGCTCGCTACTCTCCTGCCACCACTTGTCTCTCTCTCTCAGCAACATTACGTGCTGAAATTGCCACTCGACCTATGTCGAGCGCCGCCACATAGTCCAGCTTTATTTAACTCGACTTATGTGGTGAGCCGCTAATTAAGGGTTAAAGAAATCGAATTGTCAATTATTTGTCACGACATCTTTCACCGAGAGAAGAAATTGTAAAAACTAGGAAGGACAAATAAAAGAAAAACATGAACAATTCCATTTTATTTTCCGATTTACATTATACGAAGCATGACCTAGCTATACGACGAATTATAAGTACGAAGCACCACAGTACCAGTTACTCCCATTAATTTTAGGTCACTTCACTTGATCATAAAGTTAAGAAAGTGGAGGATCTGATGGGAAGGGATTGAGAGGTGCTTAGTCGGCCGTTGTCAAAGATACCCAGAGAGAGACTACCTGGTCGGGCTGCTCTGCCCAGAGTGGCGACTATCTGGCCGGGTGCTCCACCTACAGTAGAGAGAGACTAACTGGCCGGGCTCCTGCGGCGACTCACCCACAAAAATTTAGGAGAGACAAAATTTAGGAGAGACTACCTGGTCGGGCTCCTCCCACCCAGAGAGATTTTTGTGGGATTATTTATGGTGAGGCGTCTGACTGGGGGTGCGACACATTATACGAAGCATGACCTTGGACAGTAGATGACGCATGATTAAACGAAGCATGACCTAGCTATACGACACATTATACGAAACGTGACAGCGAGAGGGAGAGTGCGTACCTCGTCGGAGCACAGCCGTATTCTGTGTGCTTGCTGCACCGTGTTGCCTGTGTTGGTGCACCTGTGCCAACACAGGCACACACGAGACCGTATTCAACCCATCGATTGGGTTATGAAACGATCTTTCACCCACAAAATTTTAGGAGAGAAGAAATTGTAAAAACTAGGAATGACAAATAAAAGAAAAATATGAAAAATTTCATTTTATTTTCCGATTTACATTATACGAAGCATGACCTAGCTATACGACGAATTATAAGTACGAAGCACCACAGTACCAGTTACTCACATTAATTTTAGGTCACTTCACTTGATCCTAAAGTTAAGAAAGTGGAGGATCTGATGGGAGGGGATTGAGAGGTGCTTAGTCCAATGTTGTCATAGATACCCAGAGAGAGACTACCTGGCCGGGTTGCTCCACTCATAGACGCAACTACCTGGCCGGGCTGCTCCACCTAGAGAGAGACTACCTGGCCGGGCTGCTGCGGCGTCGCCGCTGTGCGGGTCCCTGACGTGATTTTCACACACAAATCTTTAGGCGATCTTCTGCTGTCCAACGTTAGTTGGTGGAATTGGGATCGATCGGAAATGCTTCGATCCGAGAGCTACGACCACCCCAGTCAGACGACTCACCAAAAATAAATTCTGCTATACGATTTGAGTTGGCGGTGAACCTTTTTTCTTCGGGAGCGTCTAAATTTGTGTGTGTGAAAAATTTAAAGAAATCAAATCGTCAATTATTTGTCCACGACATCTTTCATCGAGAGAAGAAATTGTAAAAACTAGGAAGGACAAATAAAAGAAAAACATGAACAATTCCATTTTATTTTCCGATTTACATTATACGAAGCATGACCTAGTTATACGACGAATTATAAATACGAAGCACCACAGTACCAGTTACTCCCATTAATTTTAGGTCACTTCACTTGATCCTAAAGTTAAGAAAGTGGAGGATCTGATGGGAAGGGATTGAGAGGTGCTTAGTCGGCCACTGTCAAAGATACCCAGAGAGAGACTACCTGGTCGGGCTGCTCCGCCCAGAGAGGCGACTACCTGGCCGGGCTGCTCCACCTACAGTAGAGAGACTAACTGGCCGGGTTCCTGCGGCGACTCACCAACAAAATTTTAGGAGAGACAAAATTTAGGAGAGACTACCTGGTCGGGCTGCTCCCACCCAGAGAAATTTTTGTGGAATTATTTTTGGTGAGGCGTCTGACTGGGGGTGCGACACATTATACGAAGCATGACCTAGGACAGTAGAAGACGCATGAATAAACGAAGCATGACCTAGCTATACGACACATTATACGAAACGTGACATCAAGAGGGAGAGTGTGTACCTCGTCGGAGCACAGCCGTATTCTGTGTGCTTGCTGCACCGTGTTGCCTGTGTTGGTGCACCTGTGCCAACACAGGCACACACGAGACCGTATTCGGCCCCTCGATTGGGTTATGAAACGATCTTTCACCCACAAAAATTTAGGAGAGAAGAAATTGTAAAAACTAGGAATGACAAATAAAAGAAAAATATGAAAAATTTCATTTTATTTTCCGATTTACATTATACGAAGCATGGCCTAGCTATACGACGAATTATAAGTACGAAGCACCACAGTACCAGTTACTCCCATTAATTTTAGGTCACTTTACTTGATCCTAAAGTTAAGAAAGTGGAGGATCTGATGGGAGGGGATTGAGAGGTGCTTAGTCCGCTGTTGTCATAGATACCCAGAGAGAGAGACTACCTGGCAATCCGCCAGAGAGGCGACTACCTGGCCGGGCTGCTCCACCTACAGTAGAGAGAGACTAACTGGCTGGGCTCCTGCGGCGACTCACCCACAAAAATTTAGGAGAGACAAAATTTAGGAGTGACTACCTGGTCGGGCTGCTCCCACCCAGAGAGATTTTTGTGGGATTATTTTTGGTGAGGCGTCTGACTGGGGGTGCGACACCCCCATGACTAGGAAGGACATGACCTAGGACAGTAGGCGACGCATTAAATGAAGCATGACCTAGCGAACTAACTCCTAGAGTGAGACTACCTGGCGGGCTCCTGCGGCGTCGCCGCTGTGCGGGTCCCTGTCATGATTTTCACACACAAATCTTTAGGCGATCTTCTGCTGTCCAACGTGAGTTGGTGGAATTGGGATCGATCGGAAATACTTCGATCCGAGAGCTACGACCACCCTAGTCAGACGACTCACCAAAAATAAATTCTGCTATACGACTTGAGTTGGCGGTGAACCTTTTTTCTTCGGGAGGGTCTAAATTTGTGTGTGTGAAAAATTTAAAGAAATTGAATTGTCAATTATTTTGCCACGACACCTTTCACCGAGAGAAGAAATTGTAAAAACTAGGAAGGACAAATAAATGAAAAACATGAAAAATTCCATTTTATTTTCCGATTTACATTATACGAAGCATGACCTAGCTATACGACGAATTAAAAGTACGAAGAACCACAGTACCAGTTACTCCCATTAATTTTAGGTCACTTCACTTGATCCTAAAGTTAAGAAAGTGGAGGATCTGATGGGAAGGGATTGAGAGGTGCTTAGTCGGCCGTTGTCAAAGATACCCAGAGAGAGACTACCTGGACGGGCTGCTCCACCTACAGTAGAGAGAGACTAACTGGCCGGGCTCCTGCGGCGACTCACCCACAAAAATTTAGGAGAGACAACATTTAGGAGAGACAATTTTTAGGAGAGACTACCTGGCCGGGCTGCTCCCACCCAGAGAGATTTTTGTGGGATTATTTTTGGTGAGGCGTCTGACTGGGGGTGCGACACATTATACGAAGCATGACCTAGGACAGTAGACGACGCATGATTAAACAAAGCATGACCTAGCTATACGACGCATTATACGAAACGTGACAGGGAGAGTGTGTACCTCGTCGAGCATAGCCACCGCCGCCGTATGCTGTGTGCTTGCTGCACCGTGTTGCCTGTGTTGGTGCACCTGTGCCAACACAGGCACACACGAGACCGTATTCGGCTCCTTGATTGGGTTATGAAACGATCTTTCACCAACAAAAATTTAGGAGAGAAGAAATTGTAAAAACTAAGAAGGACAAATAAAAGAAAATCATGAATAATTCCATTTTATTTTTCGATTTACATTATACGAAGCATGACCTAGCAATACGACGAATTATAAGTACGAAGCACCACAGTACCAGTTACTCACATTAATTTTAGGTCACTTCACTTGATCCTAAAGTTAAGAAAGTGGAGGATCTGATGGGAGGGGATTGAGAGGTGCTTAGTCCAATGTTGTCATAGATACCCAGAGAGAGACTACCTGGCCGGGTTGCTCCACTCATAGACGCAACTACCTGGCCGGGCTGCTCCACCTAGAGAGAGACTACCTGGCCGGGCTGCTGCGGCGTCGCCGCTGTGCGGGTCCCTGACGTGATTTTCACACACAAATCTTTAGGCGATCTTCTGCTGTCCAACGTTAGTTGGTGGAATTGGGATCGATCGGAAATGCTTCGATCCGAGAGCTACGACCACCCCAGTCAGACGACTCACCAAAAATAAATTCTGCTATACGATTTGAGTTGGCGGTGAACCTTTTTTCTTCGGGAGCGTCTAAATTTGTGTGTGTGAAAAATTTAAAGAAATCAATCGTCAATTATTTGTCCACGACATCTTTCATCGAGAGAAGAAATTGTAAAAACTAGGAAGGACAAATAAAAGAAAAACATGAACAATTCCATTTTATTTTCCGATTTACATTATACGAAGCATGACCTAGTTATACGACGAATTATAAATACGAAGCACCACAGTACCAGTTACTCCCATTAATTTTAGGTCACTTCACTTGATCCTAAAGTTAAGAAAGTGGAGGATCTGATGGGAAGGGATTGAGAGGTGCTTAGTCGGCCACTGTCAAAGATACCCAGAGAGAGACTACCTGGTCGGGCTGCTCCGCCCAGAGAGGCGACTACCTGGCCGGGCTGCTCCACCTACAGTAGAGAGAGACTAACTGGCCGGGTTCCTGCGGCGACTCACCAACAAAATTTTAGGAGAGACAAAATTTAGGAGAGACTACCTGGTCGGGCTGCTCCCACCCAGAGAAATTTTTGTGGAATTATTTTTGGTGAGGCGTCTGACTGGGGGTGCGACACATTATACGAAGCATGACCTAGGACAGTAGAAGACGCATGAATAAACGAAGCATGACCTAGCTATACGACACATTATACGAAACGTGACATCAAGAGGGAGAGTGTGTACCTCGTCGGAGCACAGCCGTATTCTGTGTGCTTGCTGCACCGTGTTGCCTGTGTTGGTGCACCTGTGCCAACACAGGCACACACGAGACCGTATTCGGCCCCTCGATTGGGTTATGAAACGATCTTTCACCCACAAAAATTTAGGAGAGAAGAAATTGTAAAAACTAGGAAGGACAAATAAAAGAAAAATATGAAAAATTCCATTTTATTTTCCGATTTACATTATACGAAGCATGACCTAGCTATACGACGAATTATAAGTACGAAGCACCACAGTACCAGTTACTCCCATTAATTTTAGGTCACTTCACTTGATCCTAAAGTTAAGAAAGTGGAGGATCTGATGGGAGGGGATTGAGAGGTGCTTAGTCCGCTGTTGTCATAGATACCCAGAGAGAGACTACCTGGCCGGGCAACTCCGCCCAGAGAGGCGACTACCTGGCCGGGCTGCTCCACCTACAGTAGAGAGAGACTAACTGGCCGGGCTCCTGCGGCGACTCACCCACAAAAATTTAGGAGAGACAAAATTTAGGAGTGACTACCTGGTCGGGCTGCTCCCACCCAGAGAGATTTTTGTGGGATTATTTTTGGTGAGGCGTCTGACTGGGGGTGCGACACCCCCATGACCTAGGACCTAGGACATGACCTAGGACAGTAGACGACGCATTAAATGAAGCATGACCTAGCGACTACCTGGCCGGGCTGCTCCACCTAGAGTGAGACTACCTGGCCGGGCTCCTGCGGCGTCGCCGCTGTGCGGGTCCCTGTCATGATTTTCACACACAAATCTTTAGGCGATCTTCTGCTGTCCAACGTGAGTTGGTGGAGTTGGGATCGATCGGAAATACTTCGATCCGAGAGCTACGACCACCCTAGTCAGACGACTCACCAAAAATAAATTCTGCTATACGACTTGAGTTGGCGGTGAACCTTTTTTCTTCGGGAGGGTCTAAATTTGTGTGTGTGAAAAATTTAAAGAAATTGAATTGTCAATTATTTTGCCACGACACCTTTCACCGAGAGAAGAAATTGTAAAAACTAGGAAGGACAAATAAATGAAAAACATGAAAAATTCCATTTTATTTTCCGATTTACATTATACGAAGCATGACCTAGCTATACGACGAATTAAAAGTACGAAGAACCACAGTACCAGTTACTCCCACTAATTTTAGGTCACTTCACTTGATCCTAAAGTTAAGAAAGTGGAGGATCTGATGGGAAGGGATTGAGAGGTGCTTAGTCGGCCGTTGTCAAAGATACCCAGAGAGAGACTACCTGGACGGGCTGCTCCACCTACAGTAGAGAGAGACTAACTGGCCGGGCTCCTGCGGCGACTCACCCACAAAAATTTAGGAGAGACAACATTTTAGGAGAGACAATTTTTAGGAGAGACTACCTGGCCGGGCTGCTCCCACCCAGAGAGATTTTTGTGGGATTATTTTTGGTGAGGCGTCTGACTGGGGGTGCGACACATTATACGAAGCATGACCTAGGACAGTAGACGACGCATGATTAAACAAAGCATGACTTAGCTATACGACGCATTATACGAAACGTGACAGAGAGAGGAAGAGTGTGTACCTCGTCGGAGCACAGCCACCGCCGCCGTATGCTGTGTGCTTGCTGCACCGTGTTGCCTGTGTTGGTGCACCTGTGCCAACACAGGCACACACGAGACCGTATTCGGCTCCTTGATTGGGTTATGAAACGATCTTTCACCAACAAAAATTTAGGAGAGAAGAAATTGTAAAAACTAAGAAGGACAAATAAAAGAAAATCATGAATAATTCCATTTTATTTTTCGATTTACATTATACGAAGCATGACCTAGCAATACGACGAATTATAAGTACGAAGCACCACAGTACCAGTTACTCCCATTAATTTTAGGTCACTTCACTTGATCCTAAAGTTAAGAAAGTGGAGGATCTGATGGGAGGGGATTGAGAGGTGCTCAGTCGGCTGTTGTCAAAGATACCCAGAGAGAGACTACCTGGCCGGGTTGCTCCACTCAGAGAGGCGACTACCTGGCCGGGCTGCTCCACCTAGAGAGAGACTACCTGGCCGGGCTCCTGCGGCGTCGCCGCTGTGCGGGTCCCTGTCGTGATTTTCACACACAAATCTTTAGGCGATCTTCTGCTGTCCAACGTGAGTTGGTGGAATTGGGATCGATCGGAAATACTTCGATCCGAGAGCTACGACCACCCTAGTCAGACGACTCACCAAAAAATAAATTCTGCTATACGACTTGAGTTGACGGTGAACCTTTTTTCTTCGGGAGTGTCTAAATTTGTGTGTGTGAAAAATTTAAAGAAATCGAATTGTCAATTATTTTGCCACGACATCTTTCACCCACAAAAAATTAGGAGAGAAACATTTTAGGAGAGACAAGCACGGGCTTCGCCCTTCGGCACGGGCTTGGCTTCCGGCGGCGGGCGCCTTCGGCGCTGCTCAAAATGTAAAGAGAAGGAAATAAAAGGGTGATATCATCATTATTGTTTTATTCATTAACTTAATCTGACAGTTTTGCTTCTTTCCTTGGGGAAGCTCCCAGCATTATTGCAATTTCTTACAGCATGTTTTCGTCTCTCTTCTCTTGCTCCCTTCGATTGGCTTCATCTCTCTTCTCTTGCTCACTTAAATTGGCTTCACAACTCTCTTCGAATTTGATTCGTAACTTCTCACACTCCTCTAGGTGCACGTCCAGTTTTTCCATCGCCATATCAAAGTCTTCAACCGATATCTTGAGTACTGCCGTCATCTCTTCGGGAGCGAATAGAGCCTCAACTTCAGAGTCACACTGTCCCAAATCTGTATACTTCCGCTGGAGCTCACGGTCGGCCTCAGTGTCTTCTTCTCGAATGATGATATTGGTGTCTACTAACCTCTTATACTCTTCCGCTAAATATAGATATACATATTTTCCATAAATTATCTAGAAATCCGTTGCTAAGGGATTCAATTTAACAGAATATAATTATATACCTTAGTTAATGCTCGCAGTCTTGGTATTTTTGTATCATTTAAGAGGTGTTCAAGTAGCCCTAACCACGACTGTACTTATATAAATATTCATTAACATTATCGCATCGTAACATATCGACTACAATAAAAGTAATATATAGCAAAATATAGAAATAACCTTCATACATAAGAATAAAAGAAAATGGGAGTCTACAGAAAGCTAATTGGCTAACACAAGGCAGTTCCCCCTCACACCCAACCCTAATTATAAGGCCTAAGTAGCCTATAGAGTCAGATCTAGGCCCAACTCACTAACACATATCGTATATATAGCCTACTAATTATCCTTTGGCTCTAGCCTCTACCTTATGCACCTAAACCATTAACTATTTCATAACATTTGATACTTAATATATTTGTACTATCTGATAATGTTAATGTGTTAATTAATGACATCTAAAATAAAATAATGTAGTCCTCTATACACAGTAACATGAGTTAAGAAAATACTATAGTCTATTAGTTAATGTACATTTTCTTATATGCACCTATTACATTTTCTATGTTAAAAACGGTAGAATAAATTAAAAGTACGTAGACCATTCGCACGTATCACCAATCATTTTGATAGTTTCTCGGTTATATATCGCCTCATTCTGATATATACGCTTAGATAATATTATGATACATCTATGGCTCGCTTTCCAAAGCGATTTGTTAGGAAATGCGAAATGGTGGATATTTTACGGTGATGAATTGGGAAATCATGGCGGTATCTGAAAACTATACCTATGGAGGGTGGATTTCGAAGCTAACAGGATTATATAACCTATTTTCAGCACCACCAGCATAATTAATCATGTATATAATGCATTTCGTAATAGATAAAGGTATCAAACGTTTTCAATAGGGGCTGCAATTAATGGAATAGGTATTAGGAAGACTTGGCACCTCAAATCTGACCAGTGTTACCAGATCAGATGGAGGTCTATTGTAGGAATGTGTTACCAGACGCATCGACCTTTAATCATTAATTTCTCCATTAATATGGAATGTTGAGAGTTCTTCTCTTCGTTAACCCGTTGAGCCCCGGCTAGTTATAATATTTTGTTCACCCCAGTCCCAAGCCATTTTCACTTCTTGTTTTTGTTTGCTAAAATGGAAAACAAGGATGAGAAATGAAAAAAAAAACAAAAAAAATCACCTCGGATATTTGGGGGGGGGAGGCCTCAAAAAAATGTGTTGAGCCAAAATGGAAGAGAATGGTGAGAAATGGAAAAAAAAAAAAAAACTCACCTTGGTCAATTGGGGGGGGGGGGGTCGAAAGTTCGTCTCCCCCGCATGACCACCCGCCCGGGAGCACTAGGGTGAACACTGAGTATGGCATTGTACGGCATACATCCTATTGAGTGTCTCACATAAATCTCAAGCCTCTAGCTCCCATACGACCGGAGTAATGAAGGTTCAAAGTGGCGGTGAACTAAGGGTGTAAAGTATCCCCACTAAGCCCACTACCACCGGCCGCGCGCCTGTCTTGGCCCGCTCACACCTACCGGCCCGGCTCCCACACACACTACGATACCTCCCCCTCCTATTCTCCCGCCATTTCCTACCTTACGAGCCACGTAACTGATTTTAATATGCCGGACGGACGTGATGCGTCGCTGGGAGTTGGTGATCAAACACTGCCGACGCATCACGTGCGACGCTGGGTCTCACTGGATTAATCGATAGAACTTTTCGACGGAATTCTGTAGAGCTCTTCAAAACTCGAGTAGCTATTATGGTTGATGAGAAAATAGACTGTATTTTGGTGCTGCCGTTTCTAAGCTCCGCCCCCCTACGAGTCGTCTTATAGAAGTTTTGGGAACGAATTGTTCTCGTAAAATAATGAAGCTCAACATGCCACTAACATACCAAAATATAGCGATTTTGGTGCCACGTATGTTATATTTGGCGTTACCACTTCCATTTTTTCAGTTATTATAAAATGGATGCAATATTTGGAATAAGCATAACATTCTACTCCTATTGCATATTTTTGGTAATGCTAGCCCTATTTCTGCCAGTTTTGCCCTTAAAATAACTTAAGTAAATCATATAACATAAAAAACAGTTGTTGTCTGTTGACGGACAGGCTCCTGGAAAATATCCTTTTTTCGGGATAGGCTAGTTTTGCCAAATCTGGGCCAGTCAGAAAAAATTTCACGTTAGGGAACCTTAATGACACACCTTAGGGAACGAATGACCAATATTCAGTTTTTGCACAGGATAGTTTTTGGCCTGTCCGAAAATTGTGCCTATCATAGGCTCACTTGTTAGGAAACTTTTTTTTGCTATTGGCCTGAACGGCCAATAGCAAAAAAAAGTTTCCTAACAAGTGAGCGTAGCAATTTTTGAAATTTTGCAGGTCTTCTTTGGGACAGGTTGAATGAGAGCAAACTTCCAGCAAGAAGGAAAGACGTTAGAGGAGAGACAGAGATGAAAGAGTTTGCCTAGGCAGGGGGTCAGCACGGAAGCACTGTTTTTAAGTACAACAAGAGGAACACCGTCCGGACCGTACGCCTTCTTAGTAATAACCCTTCTTTAGCGGGGCCCGACTTAAGTCCGTATCTAAAAAGCTGGACAATGTGCCGGGGCCCGACTTAAGTCTGTGTGCAATTTTGGCGCAATATTGGCTCTGAGAGAGAGCCGAGCGGTGGGAGGAGCATAGGTTACCTCATGACCGCTCGCCACGACCGTCGTGGGCCCACTGACATTTACTCCACTCTACTCCACCCTCTCTCACTCACTACACACGTAATTATGTAACAAAATGACCGTATTTTAACGATTTTGCACTTCGGTTGCACGATCGTTGCAAGACAACCAGTGATCGTAGAAGGATGGTTCGGGTGTCATTGGAAAGATCAATTTACGCCCTTTCAGGGATACATACTTGTATTACGCTCTGGCTCTTGTTTATCCATGAAAAAGAGCACGGAAACAACCCCATTTATGGTAAAAAAAAAACGCTGGGCGGCACGGTCAAATATACTCCACCACCCGCTCTTAAGGTGTTAAGCCCAGAGAGGGTAGAAAGTACATCTTTAGAAGAGATTAGGATATTAGGCATAAGTAGGAGAGAGGGGGGTGGAGAGGGAGGAATAGCACCGGAATCATCCAAGGTAGAGTTTCTGGCAAAAGTTTGAGCAAAGAGTTCAGCTTTGTCAGAGGAAGAAGTGATGGTTGTGCCATCAGAGTGGAAAAGGAGAGGGAAAGTTGTTGGAGAGGTTTTTGGCTAGATGCCAGAAAGCTTGGGAAGAGCTAGAGTTGGATAGTTCAGTGCATTTATTATTGATGAAAGAGTGCTTGGCAAGTCGAAGAACAGATTTGGCTTGATTCCGGGCAGAAACATAGGAAGAATGCGATTCATAAGTTTTAAGGCGTCGGTACCGTTTGAATGCTTCCTCCTTGCTGTGGACAGCAGTAGAACAAGAGTGAGTAACCCAAGATTTGTTTGCATTAGACTGAGAGAAAGAAAATGGAATGTACGCTTCCATGCCCGAAAGGATTACCTCGGTAATGCGTTCAGCACTCTCCGAGGGTCCTCGGCCACGGAAGCAGAAGTCATTCCATGGGAAATCAAAGAAGTACTGCCGGAGAGCCTCCCAGTCGGCATCGCCAAAGTGCCACAAGCGACGCCAGCTGAGAGGATCGGATGGCCGTACTGAAGAGATAGGACAGGTGACGGAGATAGGTTTATGGTCGGAGGAGCCCAAAGGAGAGAAAAGATTGACAGTATAAGGAGAAGGGTTAGAAGTCAGAAATAAGTCAAGAATGTTGGGCCTATCTCCGGAGCGATCCGGGATACGGGTGGGTTGCTGGACCAGCTGCTCTAGGTCATTTGTGATAGAAAAGACGTAGGCTTGTTCACCAGGTTGGTCAGTATAGTGAGAGGAGAGCCATTGGCGGTGGTGAACGTTGAAATCTCCTAAGATGGAGATTTCAGAGAAGGGAGAGATAGATAGAATGTGTTCTTCTTTAGAGGTAGAGTTAGGGGAAAGATAGACAGCACAGAAATATTTAGTAAGAGAATGACTGGATAGTTTGAGCCATAAAGTTGAGAATTCAGAAGAGTCGAAATCGGGAACACGAGAGCAAGTGAGTTTGTAGTGCACGTATGCACAACATCCGCCTTTGGCTTTGAAACTAGGATAGAGAAAGCAGGAGGATACAGAGAAGGGGCTGCTGGAAGTTGTCTCAGATACCTGGGTTTCGGTGAGGAAAAGAAGATCAGGTTTGGAGGAGGAGAGATGGTGTTCAATAAAGTGAAAATTAGAGGAAAGGCCACGAATATTGCAAAAGTTGATAGTAAGAGTGACAGGCTGTGGTGCAGAGTATTTAGCGGGGTCGTCAGGGGAAGGTCGGGCATGTTTGGGGGTATTTATGGTCCCCCCTGGGGACTCCGAGGCTGGGCCTGTGTTTATCATTGTTTTAATAATTATGAAGGAGGAAGTGTGGTGTGCATGTTAAGTGTAGTGAAGTAGATAGGAGGAGGAGGTGTTTGTGAGAGCATGCTGGACTACTCTCAGTGTAAGTGAGGCACAAAGGGAATCAGTAAGAGAGGCCAAGCAAATGAAACCGGAGTTCCAGCGATTCCTTACCAAATGCTTACAGCCTCTTCTGGGTATAGCCCTGTTCGATTGGTGCCTACAATCTACCCCCATTCCCCCTATTAGTCGCCTTGCACGACACGCAGTAGAATGCGTGGGGCATATTCTTTTTTTTCCTCACCATATGATGGAGGCCCCCTTACCCCCAGGGGGCATGATTCCTATAGGTCTAACTTCTAGTCATACTTCGTATGTGTGGGGGAATAGCTAAACTAGATTTAATGTTTTGTGCATGTAAGGCAGAGTACTTCACATATAAGTATGCAGCAGTCTGGTAACTGGGTGGACAGACAGACATGTATCAGTATACTTATAAGTGAATGGCAAAATGAATGATAGCGTGTGTGTGCTCTTGTTCATGTTAGGGGGACCTGCAGAGGGCTGCTCTCGGGCAGCATGATATGTGGGGGTTGTGCAGGGGAATTATGAGCAAGGGATAGGATCGGGTCAAGGATTAGGGAGATATTGAGTAGTGATCCTATTTCTAAAGGAATGAAGAGTGGGGCTATTAACTATGTGAGATGGGAGGTGATTCCACTGTTGACTGCTGCGGGGAAAAAATTAATGTCTGAATATATCCGTGCTTGCCTGATATGTGTGGTTAGTACTCACTAGTACACAGCATTAACATATCGGACACAACATACTCAGATCATAAACTAATTGAGATCAAAACAACCTTAGCAAGTGTATAGACAACCTCAGAATCGAGCCCCAAAACCGGCCCTTTCAATAAATTTAACTTCAATAACAAAAATATAAAGTGGGAAGAGGTAAATCAAGAAATGGAGGAAATAGACTTGGAAGATTTACTGAATAACCTGACTCCAGCAGAATGTCTAGTCCTAATAACAGAAACCATGACCCAAATTGTAACCACCATATACCTGCAAGACAAACAAGACGAAGAAGCAAACATGGATCGGGAGAGAAGGAAGCTGTACAGAAGAAGAAAATTACTCACACAAAGGCACACACATCAAAATCTACAGGGTAGACAAAAGACCAAAATAGATAGAGAAATTGTGGAAATTGAACAAAGACTAAGAATATCATATGAACTACAACATATGGAAGAAGAGAGGAAAGCTATTGCAGGTATAAAGGAAAATTCCAAGTACTTCTTTTCATATGCTACACAAAAGGCTAAATCAGCATCAAACATCGGCCCACTAAGCAAAGGGGATGGTTCATTCACAGGGGACAAAAATGGAATGAGCGAACTCTTACGCCGGCAGTTTGAAATGCCCTTCAGTGAACCGGATGAAATATAATTTTCATGGAAACCTCCCTCACGGAAACTGCCCAGATGCTGGATATTGATTTTGGTCCAAAAGACATAGAAGAGGCCATTTCCAACATGCCATCCCACTCGGCACCATGTCCGGACTCATGGAATTCGATCCTAATGAAGAAATGTAAGTAAAACCTTTCAAAACCCCTGGCTATAATGTGGAGAAGGAGTCTAGACACTGGTGAAATACCAGATAACTTAAAAAACGCAATAATTGCCCCAGAGTAAAGCACTACCAAAAAACTAACGCCCGGTAGCTCTAACCTTCCACATCATTAAAGTTTACGAGCGAGTCCTGCGAAGCAAAATCTCAGTATTCATGGAGGCAAATGAACTACACAACACCGGTCAACATGGATTTAGAGCGGGAAGATCATGTCTCTCACAACTTTTGGAACATTTTGACAACATTCTTAACACCTTACGAGCGGCCTATGCGGTTTATTTATGTGTACCGCACAGCGGGGTGTTTTTAGCCAAAATAGGGCTGTTTACGTGATCATTTTCATGCCTAAATAAGACCCAGAACGTAAAACAAGTACCTATCCCTGAAAGGGCATAAACAGAGCTTTCGAATGACACCATAACGATCCTTGTATGATGGATAGTTTTCTTGCAATAACCGTGCAACGCGAGTGCAAAAAGCAGGTAATTCGGTACTTTCAGTACATAATTGAGTATGTAGCGAGTGAGAGAGGGAGGAGGGAGCTGAGATTTGTGTCAGTAGGTTCGCCGCGGTGGTCTGGAGCAGTCATACGCTCGCTAGTCTCCTGCCACCACTTGTCTCTCTCTCTCAGCCACATTACGTGCTGAAATTGCCACTCGAGTTATGTCGAGCGCCGCCACATAGTCCAGCTTTATTTAACTCGACTTATGTTGCTCGCCGCTAAATAAGGGTTAAAGCGCTAGAAGAAAAGAAAAACGTTGATGTCATCTACACCGATTTTGCTAAGGCATTTGATAAATGTGACCATGGTATAATAGCCCACAATTTAAAGCAAAAGGTATAACGGGGAAAATCGGACGATGGATATATAATTTCATCGTAAACCGGAAACAATCAGTTGCAGTAAACCAAGTCACATCTGAACCTTCGGATGTCAAAAGCTCAGTGCCCCAAGGAACAGTGCTAGCTCTGTTCCTCATTCTAATTTGCGACATAGATACCAACACAAGACACAGTACGGTGTCGTCTTTTACGGATGACACAAAACTAAGCAAGATAGTAAACACACAAGAGGACACGGGCCAGCTGCAGGAAGACATAAATGTAGTGTTCCAGTGGACCAGGGAAAACAAAATGCAATTCAATGAAAAAAAAAATCAATTAATAAGGTACGGAGATAATAATGTCGTTAAAGAGAAAACAAACTACCTAACAGAATCTTACCACATAATAGAACGGAAAGACAGTGCGAAAGACCTTGGGGTGTTAATGTCTGAAAATATGTGTTTCACAGAACATAACCAGGTCAAAGTTGCGGCTGCGACACGTTTAACGGGTTGGATTCTGCGTACATTTAAAACACGCGGTGAATTACCTATTATAACACTCTTCAAATCACTAGTGCTACCGCGGCTTGAATACTGTAGCGTATTAACATCCCCATACAAAACATGTGAAATAAATTACTTAGAGAGTGTACAAAGAAATTTCACTTCGCATATAAGTTCGGTAAAACAGCTACACTATTGGGATCGTTTAAGAGCACTGAAACTGTACTCGCTGGAACGTAGAAGAGAACGTTACCTAATAATATACACGTGGAAAATCGCAAACGGTTTAGTACCAAACCTACATACTCCGATAGTCATGAAATTCAGTGATAGGAGAGGCTGGGAATGCAATATCCCACGGATGAATAACAGGGGTGCTATGGGCTCTCTGCGAGAGGGCTGGTTATCACACAGAGGCCCACGTCTCTTCAACAAACTCCCACGGCGATTAAGAGACATGAGGGGCGTCTCTTTAGACAACTTCAAGAGAGCCCTCGATGTCGAACTGCAAAAAGTGCCAGATGAGCCCATCTTCGCAAGGGAGCGGGCTGTCTCTTCAAACAGCCTGCTGCATCAAAAAACAACCCACAATGAGGGGCGACGCACTCCTCGGTGCTGCTAGGAGAGTGGCGAACGCAACCTTAGGTGACCTTTGGTAGGTAGGTAGAGCACTCGGTTTCTAACCGGGAAGACCGAGTTCGATTCTCGGCTGGTGGAGATCATTAAGGCAATCTCTGGACACCAATTGCCTCTGTTTCGCCTGACAGTAAAATAGGATTCGCGGCAGGGTGAAAAGAGGTCTTCGA
This sequence comes from Paralithodes platypus, assembly GCA_032716605.1. Lineage (NCBI taxonomy): Eukaryota > Metazoa > Arthropoda > Malacostraca > Decapoda > Lithodidae > Paralithodes > Paralithodes platypus. Next base: position 20,273,127 of record CM064507.1, read on the forward strand.
ATCCTTCGGCCCTTCAACCCATAAATAAAAAAAATAAAAAAATATTTAGTCTGGTTGTCCGGACTAAGATGCTGAATAATACCGTAGGTGACTTGTGAAGGACCCGGACTCGAACCTTTACAGGATTTTAGGGCAAGAAGAAGTTCCTTCATCGTAAACTCACAGTTGTAATCAAAGTTTACGTCTTCTGTGGCAAAGTCAAAATTATTGAGTCTGGCCAGTCGCTTATGGTCTAAGAAATGAACTGATTCACCGTGGACACATTAGAACGACAGGCACTACGCTTTACGGATCGAATGACTCTCCTTGCTTCAGCCCAAGATTTCTTATAAGCAAATAAGTTGTCGCCCGAGGGCTGTTTATAAAAAATCCTGTATCGCCTATTACGTTTAGTGAGCGCTTGTCGGCAGTCCGGTGACCACCAGGGAACTCTATGCCTCGTGTGGACTGTAGAAGTTTAAAGAATAGCAACCTCAGCTGCGTGTAAAATGCAAGTCTGAATGTGAGTTACCTTGTTATTAATGTTACCCCCCGAAATATCAAAGTTAGCGATTCTAGAAAAGGCACCCCAGTCTGCTTTCTTAAAGTTAAATTTAATGGGCGGCGGCGGAGGAGCAAAGTCGCATGAATAAGACAGATAGATCGGTAGGTGGTCCCCTCCCATAGAATCATCGTAAGTGCCCCAAGTGATGTTAGGTAGTATTACGGGAGATGACAAAGACAGATCAATGCATGATGTATGGCCCGTACGACTGTCTACACGAGTCGCACTACCATCGTTCAAAAGACAGAGGTCAGACAGAAGTAAAACATTAGCCATTTGTTTGCCGCGACCATCACACCTCATACTACCCCATTGATGATGATGTGCATTAAAGTCGCCTAAAATTAATTTATAATTGGGCAGTGAATCAAAAAGAGAAAAGAAAGAATCATCATCAATCGGAACCTGAGGAGGACAATACAGAGAACAAATAGTCAGGTACATGCCCCGAATTTTTACCCTGCATGCGACGGCTTCCAGGGCAGAATGAAGAGGCACTGCTGAGTGGGGAAGCTACTTATGGACATTAATCGCCACCCCATGACCCTCATGTCTTCTATACGAATGGTAGTGTTTAAAAGGAGGCGGATCAGCGTGATCCACCAAATTCGTCTCGTATAGACAAACGAATGACGGCACGTGTAATTGTAACAGAAGTGCTAAGTGTTGTAATTTATTCCTAATACCTCTACAGTTCCACTGAAGTATCTTGTACTCCATGGCTTAGGAATGATTGGGATGCCCAGCGTGCTTAGAATTTTTAGTCTTCGGCTTAATATGAGGGGAACCCGGGGACCTTTGCCGGGGCTTGCCACCGGTAACCTCCATCCTTCCCGTAGAACATCCCAGGTGAGGCCGTGAGGCCTCCCTCGAGGGAGCCGGAGACAGGATGACGTGCTCGTAAGAAGGTCGGCCGAGGTGGGTAAGATTTACTTTATTAGAATCACACTTGCCATTCTTTCCAGCAGAAGGAGGAGGAAAAGAAGCAGCAGCGTGGGAATAAGAGGACTTATCCCGCCCTAAGGCAGAAGCAGAATCAGAGGATGAAGCAATAGGAGGAGAAGAGGTAGATTGAGTAGGAGAGTCAGAAACTGAGGTAGTGGTAGAGTCAGTGGAAGCGGGAAAAACTGTGGAAGTGGTAGAGTCAGTGGGAGCAGGTGAAACAGTGGTAGTGGTAGAGGAGGAACAGTGGGCAATAGGTAGTTGAGACTGAACAGGTGTAGTAGGAGGGAGAGGATCAGTCAGGGTAGACACATAACAAGTCTGAGTACCCACAGAGCACATCTGAGGCCGAGAGTTCGCCGCCAAATCATAAGAAACATCCGGCCGAGGAGTTGCATGCAACTCCTCCATCTTTTTCCTAGCTTCGAAATAAGAGACTCCCATAGTGGCCTTGACTGTACAGACCTCTTTCTCTATGTTCCACTTGGGGTAATCCCGAGAGGAGGAAGAGTGAGCGCTTTCACAGTTTACACACTTAGCTGTCTCAGTGCACCCTACAGACTCATGACCCCGTCCACCACAACGTTCACAAACAGCCTGGGGAGAACGTCAAGCTTCCTTGGTGTGCCTAAATTGCTGGCATTTAAAGCAACGTAAGGGGTTAGGAATGTAAACTATAACAGGGCAACGTTCATAATCCACATGGACAGCATCTGGGAGTTTGGCCATACCAAAGGTCAATACAACGGTCGGAGTCTTAACACGCTCGCCATTTGCAAAACGGGTAATAAATATCGCGGCAACGACAAACTAATCGGCCATTTCATCGACAATGTCGTGCTCAGACATGGACAAAAAATCTCTACAATAGGTCACCCCCTTGCAGGAATTCATTGACACAGGGATCTGTGCAGTTACATCGTAGCAATGACATTTTCGCAACTTGAGTAAGTCCTTAACCTGGGAAGCATTATTAGTTTTAACAAGAAGGTCACCACTAGCAAGCTTCTTGACCTGGTCCGCTGGCCCCACCCAACCATTAATCACCTTCTTCTTCAGGAAGGGATTGAGGCTAGCAAGGAACACCGTACCAGAAGCATGACGCGTCACATAGGAAGCGTTTTCGGGAGCGATCACGGGCGGTTTGGGGGGAGGATCAGAAGGGACATCCCTCCCCCTGAGGGGGAGTTGGGAGGGAGGATCGGGATCCATCCCACTTCCCCCGAAGGGGGAAGTGAGAAACACACTGCGGACGCCAGAAAAAGAGGAGGAAAAATTAATGTTTGCTAAGCCCTCTCAATCCTCGTATCGGGGAGCCTCACACCAACCGACTGGAGGGCCCCATGCAGCACATGCTTGTACTGCAGGAGGGTCCAACAAGCCGGGATGCCGAGTGAGCGTTTCCGGTGCAAAGAGATGCCAAATGAAAGTAGCATGTGGTCACAACGGATACGGAGGGGCGGCACGTTAGCATTAACTTCCATACGCTCAACTCGAGTACACCGAAGGGCTCCCAGACACAAACGCAAACAGACATTCTGAAACACATCCAACCTCCTCAAGGTAAAAGCAGAAGCTGACCCATACACCTGCGAGCCATAGTCGAACTTTGAACGAATAACCATCACCATCAGTAAAGATGTTCTGTCGGCTCCCCAGTAACGGCCATTTTACTTTTTACAGCAAGAATTAATCAAATAATTAACATGAGACTTCCAATTGAGCCTGCGATCAAAGTGAAGACCCAAGAACTTGACTGAATTTTGAAAAGGTATCGGCTCATTATCCAAAGTGATGCGCAAATTAGGTACGTTAAGTCTACGAGTAAATACTACGCCGACACATTTAGCAACGGAAAACTTAAAGCCACACCGCAAGGCCTAAAGATGGACGGAATCAAGGGCCACTTGAATATGCCCAGCCGGAAATTGCACATTGTGGGAAGAATGCCACAACCCGCAATCATCAGCGTACAAAGGAGTACAAAGTATAAAGGAGTAAAAAGGAAATCAAGCAACAACAGATCTAGTGACCCCTCTAGGCTGCTTGTCCTCCAAAACACTGAGGATCAAGTGTCCAAACAGTGGTTTAAATTTACATTGTACATAGATTTACATAGCTACACTGGCCACACAGACATAACGATCCAAACGAGGTGGTCAGAACTTAATTCTAGTAAAGATGGCATATCCGATAGAAAAGGAAAGTTGAAGGAAAGGATAGAAAAGAAGACAATTGCCGACAATTGCCGTACATGAAAAAAGTTGGAAGTGATTAACCTTGCTGGGCTTAGAAATTCTCAGAAGGAATATACAGGAAAGATTGGAAAAAAGAAAGGAAAATTTATGCAACCCTTCGCCTTAGTAGCATGTACATGTTGGGGTTAATTGGAATCATGCAACCCATTAGCCTTAGTAGTATGTACAGTTTTTGATGATGATTTTTATAATTATTATTCTTTATTTGTTTTATTTTTATTTTGTTTTCCTATGCGCTCTTCAGCTGAACAAATAATAACGGTGATAATTACTGCCTACTCCATACCAATTTTTCTGTGGTATGAGTCTACATTTGTCTTAAATGTATATAGAGGAGCTGTATATTACTGTATTTGGGAGTTTGTTCCACTCATCAATCACACTGTGAGTGAAGAATGTTTTTGTTGTTTCTAGATTTGCTTTCCTACCTAATAATTTTAAATTGTTTCCTCTTGTAGATGTGTCTTCGGCTTTTTTTAATAACTTATCTAGGTTAATGTTACTGAATCCTTTTAGAATTTTAAAACACTCAATCAATTGGCCTCTCATCCTTCGTTTCTTAAGTGAAAACATATTAAGTTCTTTTAGTCTTTCATCATATGATTTATTTCTTAATGAAGGGATTAGTTTAGTGGCTCGCTTTTAAACAGATTCACATTTTTTAACATTCTTTATGAAGTGGGGTGACCAAAACTGCACAGCGTATTCGAGGTGCGGTCTCACCATACATTTGTATAAAGGCAAAACTATGTCTTTGCTGTGATAGTGAAAGTTTCTTCTGATGAAACCTAGTGCCCTGTTTGCTTTGTTTGCAGCCGCTGTGCATTGATTGGAAGATTTTAATTTTTCGTTTATCAGCACTCCCAAGTCTTTTATTTGTGTTACATTTGTTATCTTCTCTTCATTCATATAGTATTCATTATTATTGTTTTTGGAACCTATTTGCAATATATGACATTTGTTTACATTAAACGGCATTTTCCACTTCTCCGACCATTCTGTGACTTTATTTAAATCAGCTTGTAGGTTTATTTTATGACTTTCGGAAATTATTGCATTACCTATCTTCGTGTCATCCGCGAATTTGGAAATTATATTATTTATGCCATTATCTATATCATTGATATATATTATGAACAACACTGGTCTCAATACTGAGCCTTATGGGACTTTCCACTAGTTACTGAGCTCCATGTTGATTCCACTCCGTTGATAACTACTCTTTGCTTTCTTTCAATTAGCCCGTTTTTAATCCAATCACACGTTTTGCCCTGTATTCCTGTCTTATTTTCTGTAATAATTTATCATGCGGGACCTTGTCGAAGGCCTTTTGAAAATCTAGATACACTATGTTGAGGCTTTTGGTGAAGTCATTTAGTTTGTATAGTCTGTCATAAAATTCGATTAAATTAGTTAGGCATGATCTCTTTGCTCTTAGTCCGTATTGACTATTGTTAATAAGGTTTATTGTTCTCAAGGAATAATATGATTTTATCCCTTATGAATTATTCACATATTTTTACAATTACGGAAGTTAAGCTAATTGGCCTATAGTTATTTGGTAGTGCTTTGTCAACATTTTTAAGTATCCGGTGTTATATTGGCAATCTTCCAGTCGGTGGGTACATGCCCTTGTTTGAGTGACATATTTAGTATTATGGTTAGTGCCCCTGCAACTTCTTCCTTGACTAATTTAAGAATTTTAGGGATAAACATGTCCCGCCCAGTGATTTATTGACATGAAGAGAGTCGATCTTTTTAAGTATTTCTGACTGGGTAATAATAAAATCTTGAAGAACCTAGTTGCATGTTTGATTATTTTCTTGTGGCACATTTAGGTTACTGGCAGTATTAAATACAGAAGATTAAGAGTAGCAGCTATGTCCCTGCTGTCTGATTTTAATTCACCTCGATTATTAAGTATAGGGCCAATGCCACTTTTAATTTGTTTATTGCTATTTACATATCTATAGAATTGTTTTGGATTAGATTTGCTCGCATGTGCGATTTCAATTTCGTAATTCCTCTTTGCAGATTTAATTAGCGATTCAACTTTCCTTCTCGCAACAGAGTATTGATTTTGGATGGTAATATTATCTGTATCCCTTTTTAATTTGTGTAGACGGTTTCTTTCTCTAGTGGCTCTACTAATATTGTTATTGTACCATAGGGGTTTATTTATACTTTTATTGTGTCGTTTACGCATAGGGATATATTTATTTTGGGTAGTAAAGAAAAGATCTTTGAATGTTATCCAAGCTTCTTCGGTACTAGAGAGACTATTTATGCGTGTATGGACATTGTTTATCTCTGTTTTAGTCCTCTAATATCTAATTTGTTGTAGTCAGGTATGAATGTATCGCTAATAGTGGTTGTGTGAGTCATGTTACTCACCCGTCTTACAACTCAATCCCACCCCTACTCTGTGCAACTCTCCAACCCAAGAGTGAAACGTTACTCTCAAACTTTCTTCTACTCAATATCTGAGCTCTGGAACTCTCTCCCAGAATCAGTCTTTCCCTCTTCCTATGACTTAAATTGCTTCAAACTCCGTGTGTCCAGGCATTTTGGCTCGAACGTCCCTTGATTTTGGCCCTGTCACTCTTTCAACTATGGGGGAGGCACTCGCTATAGGCAGTTATGCCTTTTGCCTCCCTCAATCACATAGAAAAAACAAATGTTGATCTGGAACCTGATGTTATTATGATCAAATCCACTAAACTGTTCTCCAACTTGTAAGTTTGACGTTATATGTTTGTGAGTTGTGATAACTAAATTTAATATATTGTCACACCTAGTGTGAGTCTGAACTAATTGGTATAGGAAATTATTGTTCATAAATTCTATCATTCTTTCCGATGCCTTTCCAAATCCGATTTTATCATGCCATATAATATTAGGTAGGTTAAAGTCACCTATGATAACGGTTTCTTTGGCAGTTAATGTTTTTGTTAGGGAATTGTAAAGTTATATATCCTCGTCGTTATTTGTCGTTGGGCGTCTACAGTATATACGACTACAATATTCATGTCGGTATTTTTGTTGCTTATTTTTACGCATAAAAAATCGGAATTATTGGAAGGAATATGTATTTCTATTGAACTAATAGATTCTTTGAAATATAGCATAACACCTCCTTCTCTCTTTGATAACCTATCTTTATGGTAGATTTTGTACGAGTTAATTTGATATTCGTGTATAAAATTGATATTATTGATATCTAGAAAAAATTGGGGAATCGCAATTATATGGATTTCTTCGTTTAATAACATAAGTTTTAGTTAATTTATTAAATTTCATAAACTCCTAGCATTGAGATATAGTACATTGATCGTTTCATGAGAGGCATTTATTTTAGTTTGAGTGATTTTGTCAGCGGAGTCAACTGATGAGAGTTTAGAAGTTTGTTTTAGCAGATCGGAGACTGATGCTACGAGGTGAAGGAACCGGTTTCATTACCTTGCCATACCCTGGGTGTACCTGGGCGGGTGAGAAGAGGGTTGATCTGATTGGGTTGACCTGACCGACTACCTGATTCTTTTGTTTACGTGGGGTGGGTTTGGGGGGAGGGGGACGGGGGGCAGCTGGGGTTTGAGGGGGGAGGACGGGTCGGGTTCAGGGAAGAGAATGGGGGATGGGGAGATCCGAGTAGGGGTGGGAGCGGGGAAGCTATGGGGTGAGGATGGGGCATGAATGTGGGTTGGGAGGGGATTTCTCGTGCTATGAGTGGAGAGGGGTGAGAGAGGGGGGAAGGGGGGAGGTAGGGAGCAAAGGAAGGGAGATGATAGGATCTGGGTGGGAGAGGGTTGGGTTGAGGGGGTACTAAAGAGAATATCCTTTTTCTCATGGTACTTGAACAGTACCTCGTGTATTTTGTGCGAGTACCACGAGGTACCAAGATATGAAAGATGGATGCCGTCTCGTTTGAACAGGGCATTTTTCCCTTGCATTTCGTGGTGATGGTTTAAGAAGGTGACCTTATTATTTTCACAGAGTTGTTTCACAGATTGGTTTAGTGCAGTAACTCTGTTCTTTGCATAGCCACTTACTCTCATATGGGGCGGGATGCAAGTTAACAAGCATTTTCTTGTTTTCTTTTTCATTTCTTGGATGAGGGTACTGTATTTGGATAGAATGTCTGTATCCTTGGATTTTCCGTTGTCATGTGCGTAATTGCTACCTACAGACACTACTAAGCAAGTGTCGTGAGGGATAGAGGAATACCTTATGTCATTTGTTATGTGTGTTAACTTGGCACTAGGTATTACATTTACCGATCGCTTACCTGGAGCCAGCTTGGCCAATGCGGCACCCTGACCCCTCATGAAGGAATCGCTGACGATTTGGGTTTGGGTTTCCTTTTTACTGGTCGGCTTTACTTTGGGCGGCGTGAATTTGTGTTTAGGGGGTTGATATGTCCTCTTTTTGGAGTTCTGATGAGATCCTCCTTTATTTGTTCTATTTCTGGGGGTGCAAACCACAGACTCTGGTTCTTCCACATTATCACTGAGCCTGCTGAATTTGTTGGCAAGGGGTATTTTGTTCAGGGCATTTTTATTCCTGACTACTTGGAACGTTGATCCAGTGTCAGGGATGGGGTTAGGACTGGAGGGTAGCTATTCTTTTCGGAGGCTGTTTTCAAGCTTTAGCTCGGTTACCTAATGTTTGTATGCCTTTAGTGTGAGCTCAAGAAGCTGAAACTTCTCACCAGTTAGGCATTTAAAACATTTCTCATCAGGAAAACCATGCCTGTTTATCCATTCCGGGTAGAATGTTTCACCACAGCAGATGGTTTTGTATCTCTTAGGAGCCATACCTTAGGACACATACACAGTATATAATGGGAATGGTATACAGAATTATAGGGGTTTGACTTATCGGTTTGTGCGTGATCCTGGGAGGCCGAGGCTGGGGGTGGGGATTAGTTTTGGTGCCCTTCTGAGGTCACGGCTGAGGAGGTGAGGAGAAACACGTCCTGCTTCAACGATCACTGAACAATAGAGTGAGTCAGGGAAAATTGGAAAGGGAACTACTGCCCTGGAACTAATGTCCATAGCAGGATTAGGAAGTTAGTATGGGACAGAGGGGTTAGTAACTACAATGGGTTATGTAGTCGATTCCGAATCAATAAGGGAGTTTGAAAGTAATCTTGATAAAGCATGGGAAAGACAAGATTTGAAGTTTGATTATAAAACAAAAATACAGAATAGTAAAAATGTTGCGTCTGCTACCGCCGCCGCCAACACCGTGAACGACCGCAGCAGTGCAAGTACTGGTACTGAGCTGGATACACAGGCATAGTTTGCCTTTTTCCAGAGGATCTACTGTAAGAAACTGTAAGAAGTAACATAACACAGTAATAAGTGATCTTTCGTGTATCTGGGAGTATATCTGTGAGAGTAACGTCTTGGTAATATATATAAGCAATAATCCTTGATGAATCTGAGGGGGGAATAAAATAAAGTTATTAATTTACAAACGCAGTCAGTCGCGGGTTTGATGCAAGATATTTATCTAAGCGAAGTTTAAAAGAATCAACGGCGCTGCAGTCTATAACGTCTCGGGGAAGCCCATTCCACAAGTTGACAACTCGATTGAAGAAGAAATTCTTAGATTCGTGTGAGTTAAAAGATTTACCAATAATTTTGCAACCATTTCCCCGCGTATAATTAGATTGGTCGATAGTGAAGTACTGACTACAGTTCATATTGTCGATGCCATTGATGATTTTGAACACTTGAATTAAGTCGCCTCTTAATCTGCGCTGGGTTAAAGGAAATAGATTTAATTATCTAAGACGCTCCTCGTATGGTTTGTTCTTTAGGCTAGGTAGCATTTTGGTAACTCTACGTTGAACTCGTTCTAGCTTGTCTATATCTTTTTGGTAATAAGGGCACCAGGATTGAATGCAGTATTCCAGAAGAGGGCGGAATAAGGAATTGTAGAGAGTTAGGATAACTTCTTTGTATTTATGCTAAAATGACCTGCCTATAAAGCCAATTATTTTGTTTGCCTTCTTAACAACTTCTGAACATTTTTGACTCGGTTTTAGGTTACTCGATATTATTACTCCCCGGTCAGTTTCTCTGTCTACACTATTAATCTGAGTGCCATTCATTGAATATTTTGCTTTCTCATTTCGGTATCCGATATGTAGTACTTTACATTTATCTGCATTGAAATTCATTTGCCTAATTTGGGCCCAACATGACAACTTATCTAGATTGTATTGCATATCGTCAACTTGTTCTTTTGAGAGTACGCTATTTGCAATTTTTGTATCGTCAGCAAACTTTGAGATTGTACAGGTGAGATCCTCATCTATGTCGTTGATGTAAAATAGAAAGATAATTGGTCCTAGTACCGATCCCTGGGGTACCCCGCTACTTACATTGGTCCATTTTGATGCCTTATCGTTTATGACTACTCTTTGCCCTCTCTCGCTGACCCAAATTTTCTATCCATTTCAAAATACCGTCTTGTATTCCATGCGCTTTTAGTTTTAGCAGTAATTGTTTGTGGGGAACTTTGTCAAAGGTATTTTGAAAATCAAGGTATATACAGTATTATCTACAGCTTTAGTCTTATCATAGAGGTTGAGGATATCGTGGAAGAAGTCTAAGAGATTTGTTAAGCAGGAACGTTTGTTAAGAAAGCCGTGTTGAGTATCTTTAGGTATGTTATTTTCCTCTAAGTGTTTTACGAGTCTGTCTCTTATGAGTGTTTCTAACATTTTACATACAACTGAGGTTAAGCTAATTGGACGATAGTTACTAGGTAAGTATTTGCTGCCTTTTTTTTTATATCGGTGTTACGTTGGCGAGCTTCCACTGATCAGGCATAGATCCAGACTGCAAGGATTTATTGAATAGCAATGTCAGTGGTTTGGAGAGCTCATCCTTAGTTTCCTTTAGAACTCTGGGTGAGATTATATCAGGTCCAGGCGATTTATTTACCTTGAGTTAATCTAAACATTTCAATACTTCTCTCTCTGTAATAGTGATATTGCTTAGAACATCAGAATTATCAATCTGAATCGGCGATGCTGTAGGGATATTATTAAGGTCTTCTGTTGTAAAAACTGATGCAAAGAAGGTATTGAGAGCGTTACTATTTTTTGTTTCATCTTTAGGGTACTCTCATTTCTCATCTACTAACGGTCGTCCAATCGTTGAAGTCACTACTTTTTTCTTCCTGATGTAACTATACAAAATGTTTGTGTTTGTTTTACTTTGATTTGCAACATTTAATTCTAGCGTGTTTATACTTTGTTTGATTAACTTATTGGCTTTGCGTTGTAGATCTACAAATATAACTATATTTTCATGGGCATCAGAGATTTTTAATATATCATGAGCATTATTTTAGCAAGCAGACAATCCGCAATGTCTTTATTCCACCACTTAGGCCTATTATTTTGTACTGATCTTCGTTATTGTTTGTTTTCGTTTTATTTTGGTATACACTCATGTACTGCATTCGAGTAAGTGGAGGTGAAATCATCTCCATGATTGGTTTAGATCATCATTGTTAATCATAGAACTCCAGTCAATTTCCTTAAGTATTGCTCTAAGTTTACGGAAGTTTGCTCTCTTAAAATTTGGGACTTTCTCTTTGCTGGTATTGAGTTCGTTGCTATTGAATTGTATATGGAAAGTGATCGTACGATGGTCACTATTACTGAATACATCACCATCATTCAAATTTTCTATTAATTTCTCTTTTTTTGCAAGTACAAGGTCAAGAATGTTATTACCACGGGTCAGCATTCGAACAAATTGATTGAACGAACTCTCTTGCAAGTTCGCATACAAGTCATGTCCAGAATGTGAAGTAAGAGTATCGCCCCACTTGGTCACAGGTAAATTAAAGTTGCCAACAATTACGGTATCTTGTGAGTTACTTACATCTGCAATTTGTTCGTAAATTTATGGGTCAGTTTGCACTGATTTTGCACTGATTGAGTCTGTATATTAATGCAAGTTATATTTTTGTACCTTTTTTATTATTTATTAACACAAAGGATGTGTCGACATTCACAATTTGGGGTTTTGACAAGAGGATCGGGTTACGACTTTGTTTGATAAATAAAACGCCACCTCCATTTCTATTCATTCAGCTTTTCTCAAACATTGCATAACCGGGAAGTGAATTTTCTGCTAAAAAGAGTCTGTCTTCTGTATTGAGCCAAGATTCTGTTAGGCCAATTACGTCATAATTTTCTGTAAACACTAGTTCCTCAAGATCTGGAAATGTATTGCGTATGCTATGAGCGTTTGCATAGAAAACCTTTAAAGTTGCGGTTTTAGAACTCACGGAACGTTCTTTAATCAAATTTTTGGTTCTGGTCGGATCTACATTTACGTTCATGGCTGTCCTCGGTCCTCGGTCGTTATCCCTGGCGGTTTTGGATTTGGGTCTTGTTGATGGAGCTTTATCCAAATTCGTGGTTCTTGACGGATTAGCATTTCATTCCTTCGCAGGTCGCCGTCCTCGCTGTCTTCGGTCCTCCTTCCTGGTTGTCCTAGTGTCGATTTCTTCTCCGAAAATCCTTCACAGCATCGTTGAGAAGACGTCCAAAACGTGCTGCTCCCACCTGGTTAAGATGAACTCCATCGTCCGAAAACAAATAATCATCATAGTAAAAATTGTCCCAGATGTCAACGAATCCCACGTTCTCCTTCCTGCAGAGGTTGGCTAGACAACGATTTGTGCTGGTGGCTATGTTGCAAAATCGGCTCTCTACACCGAGCCCGAGGACAATTCCTGAGACGATGATCCTTGATGACTTCTCCTTAAACTATTTGATCAGTTGCTGGTACATTAGAAGCAAATCTTCCGACCGTGTTCACTGTATATCGTTGGATCCGACATGGATGACGTACATTGTATTAGCAGGGGCCAGCTTCGATACTTCGTGAACTGCAGCAACTACGTCGTCACACCACCACCAGGCCAATAACGCTTCCTGGTCTTAGGTGCCCTGTGCAAAACTCAGTGAGCTGACCGCGTACCATCGAGTCTCCCACGAGCCGAACTTCTTCTTTTTCTTCTTCATCATCTGAGTCTGTGAGTATCTGGAAACGGTTGTGACACTCGGTAACCGGTATGATTTTCCTGGTCTTTGGGCGAACATTGTCACTCACAACACGGAAGTTGTCTTGAGGGGGAGCAGAGTCACTATTTGTTTCTTGTATATCGGAAGCATCTGCTGAAGTGGCTACTGCAGGTGTTGGATTGTTGGCAGTTGACATTGGGGCAGTGGTGGCAACTGGAGTTGAAGTGGTGACAATTGAAGTTGCTGGTAGCCTACTCTACCAACAGCGAGTATTTAAGATTCCTGGGGATCAGAGCGGAAGACAGAATATAATTTATCATGAATAAAAACAATGAAGGGCTAAGCATACTGTCTTGCGGCACCCCATTCTTTTGGACATAAATGTCCGATGTTATGTGATGGGGCTAAATGTCCGATGTTATGTGATGGGGCAACCTGACCGCAAAAGTTTGGTCAGACATGAAATTACAAATAAAAATAGTCAAATTACCTCTGAAACCGGAAGCATAGTGTTTCGTAAGTATTCCATGTCGGCAGGTCATATCGTAAGCTTTATGAATATCTAAAAAAAAATCCTATCATGAGTTCATTGTTGGCAAAAGCCTCCGCGATACAATGCTCCAAATGCATTAAATGTTCTAGTGTACCCCTGTGTTTTTGGAAGCCACATTGCTGAACATTTAAAAAATTCTTCAACTCTAAAAAGAAAAAAAATCTGACGTTAGTCATCCTCTCAAAGACCTTACAGAGACACTCCGTCAATGCAATAGGGAGAAACAGTTTGGGATCTTTAAGTCGACCCGGGCTCTTCGGGATCGGTATGACGAGGGCAAAGTGGCATGAGTTTGGAGACGTTCCAGACGTCCAAATCTCATTGTACAATTCTAACCCCTAAGTCAGATTGCCCGGACTAAGATGCTGAATCATACCATAGGTGACTTGCGAAGGACCCGGACTCGAACCCTTACAGGATTTTAGGGCAAGGAGAAGTTCCTTCATCGTAAACTCACAGTTGTAATCAGAGTTTAAGTCTTCTGTGGCAAAGTCAAAATTTTGAAGTTCGGCCTGCCGTCTATGGTCTAAGAAATGGGGATCATAGTTGGCCGAACTGCTAACATCCGTAAAATGCCTGGCGAGCATGTTGGCAACATCCACGGGATCATCGATGATATTATCGTCCACCCTGAGAGTGGTGATGGGTGAACGGGTTTACTTGTTGTTAACCCACTGAACCCCAGCTATTTATAATAAATGTACACCCCAGGAACAGGGGGTTGTAAACAATTTTTTTTTTCCAGAAGACACCAGGAATGGGTTAGAAATGAAGGATAACCCACAAAAAACCGATCCCCTAGGTCATTAAGGTGTCCTACGGTGCGCCCGAAAGTCGGAATTAACATGGGGAAATGGGTAGGCAAAAACAGGCAAAAACAGATTTTTAAGCGCTCACGCGCACGTAGTTGTACTTTGAAAGTGTTCAACCATCGGCATTGTTGCGTGGGATACTCACACAGTTCCCATACAAATCTGAGTCCTCTAGGTGCCATAGGACCGGAGTAATTAATCAGGACGCACCTTATGCGTCTCTGGGGTTTAGTGTTACATACATTGCAGACGCATGGTTTGCATCGCTGGGGTTCTGTGGGTTAAGTACATTTATTGTGGACCAGACCTCTTTAAGCGGCGTGAACTGATTCACCGTGGACACATACCTTACTTTATGTTACCTTAGGTTGTGTTCGCCACTCTCCTAGCAGCACCGAGGAATGCATCGCCCCTTGTTGTGGGTTGTGTTTTGGTGCAGCAGGCTGCTTGAAGAGACAGCCCGCTCCCTTACTAAGATGGGCTCGTCTGGCACTTTTTGCAGTTCGACATCGAGGGCTCTCTTGAAATTGTCTAAAGAGACGCCCCTCATGTCTCTTACTCGCCGTGGGAGTTTGTTGAAGAGACGTGGGCCTCTGTGTGATAACCAGCCCTCTCGCAGAGAGCCCATAGCACCCCTGTTATTCATCCGGGGGATATTGCATTCCCAGCCTCTCCTATCACTGAATTTCATGACTATCGGAGTATGTAGGTTTGGTACTAAACCCTCCACAATTTTTCACGTGTATATTATTAGGTAACGTTCTCTTCTACGTTCCAGCGAGTACAGGTTCAGTGTTATTAAACGATCCCAATAGTGTAGCTGTTTTACCGAACTTATATGCGAAGTGAAATTTCTTTGTACACTCTCTAAGTCATTTATTTCACCTGCTATGTATGGGGATGTTAATACGCTACAGTATTCAAGCCGCGGCAACACTAGAGATTTGAAGAGCGTCATCATAGGTAATTAACCGCGTGTTTTAAATGTACGCAGAATCCAACCCGTTAAACGTTTCGCAGCCGCAACTTTGACCTGGTTATGTTCTTTGAAACACATATTTTCAGACATTAACACCCCAAGGTCTTTCACACTGTCTTTCCGTTCTATTATGTGGTTAGATTCTGTTAGGTAGTTTGCAATCACTTTAATGCCATTATTATCTCTGTACCTTATTAATTGGAATTTGTCTTCATTGAATTGCATGTTGTTTTCCCTGGTCCACTGGAACACTACATTTATGTCTTCCTGCAGCTGGCCCGTGTCCTCTTGTGTGTTTACTATCTTGCTTAGTTTTGTGTCATCCGCAAAAGACGACACCGTACTGTGTCTTGTGTTGGTATCTATGTCGCAAATTAGAATAAGGAACAGAAGGGGTGCTAGCACTGTTCCTTGGGGCACTGAACTTTTTACATCCGAAGGCTCAGATGTGACTTGGTTTACTGCTACTGATTTTTTCCGGTTTACGAGGAAATTGTACATCCACCGTCCGATTTTCACCGTTATACCTTTTGCTTTTAGTTTGTGGGCTATTATACCATGGTCACATTTATCAAATGCCTTAGCAAAATCGGTGTAGATGACATCTACGTTTTTCTTTTCTTCTAGCGCTTTAAGAATTTTCTCATAATGTTCCAAAAGTTGTGAGAGACATGATCTTTCCGCTCTGAACACATGTTGACCGGTGTTGTGTAGTTCATTTGCCTCCATGAAAACTGAGATTTTGCTTCGCAGGACTCGCTCAAAAACTTTAATGATGTGGGAGGTTAGAGCTACCGGGCGTTAGTTTTTTGGTAGTGCCTTACTCCCTCCTTTATGCAGTGGGGCAATTATTGCGTTTTTTACGCATTCTGGTATTTCACCAGTGTCTAGACTCCTTCTCCACATTATAGCCAAGGATTTTGAGAGGTTTTCCTTACATTTCTTCATTAGGATCGAATTCCATTAGTCCGGGCATGGTGCCGAGTGGGATGGCATGTTGGAAATGGCCTCTTCTATGTCTTTTGGACCGAAATCAATATCCAGCATCTGGGGGGCTTCCGTGGGTGAGGTTTCCATGAAAATAATATTTTGGTCTCTGATGGCTTTTGTTTCATCAGGCTCACTGAAGGCCATTTCATACTGCCGGCGTAAGAGTTCGCTCATTTCCTTTTTGTCCCCTGTGAATGACCCTTTGCTTAGTGGGCCGATGTTTGATGCTGATTTAGCCTTTAGTTTGGCATATGAAAAGAAGTACTTGGAATGTTCCTTTATACCTGCAATAGCTTTCCTCTCCTCTTCTTCATATGATATTCTTAGCCTATGTTCAATTTCCACAATTTCTCTAACTATTTTGGCCTGTTGCCTATCCTGTAGACTTGGATGTGTGCGTCGTTGTGTGCGTAATTTTCTTCTTCTGTACAGCTTCCTTCTTTCCCGATCTCGTTTGCTTCTTCTTCTTGTTTGTCTTTCAGGTATGTGGTGGCTACAGATTTGGGTCATGGTTTCTGTTATTAGGACAAGACATTCTGCAGGTGTCAGGTTATTCATTAAATCTTCCCAGTCTATTTCCTCCATTTCTTGATTTACCTCTTCCCACCTAATATTTTTGTTATTGAAGTTAAATTTACTGAAAGGGCCAGTTCTTGGTCTCGATTCTGAGGTTGTCTGGACACTTGCTAAGGTTGTTTTGATCTCAATTAATTGATGATCTGAGTATGTTGTATCCGATATGTGTATGCTGTGTACTAGAGAGTGATTGTTAGTGAAGACAAGGTCTAAGATATTGTTTTCCCATGTGGGTTCGGCAATATGCTGGTTAAGACTAAAATAGTCGCAAAGTGTAAAAAGATCTCTTGGATTTGCTTCCATGGTGTTATTTGCCACTACTTGGTTTTCTACTTGTCTCCATTTAATGTTTGGTAGGTTAAAGTCTCCTAGCCACATAATATTTGGTGTTGGGTTCCCCAGTGCTTTCACTTCTGTTTTTATTTTGTTGAGCTGAGTTTTTAATTCATCTAGGGATGAGTCCGAAGGCCTGTATGTTACAATAACTGCTAAATTTATGGATTATATTTTAACTCCCAGTATTTCCACCACTTCATTACTGTTATTTAGGAATTCAGTACATATCAGTGGGTCGTGGATGTACAAGGCTACACCTCCACGTGTTCTATGCGTTCTGTCCGTTCTGTGTAGGTTATAACCAGGAATCCATACTTCACTATCCTCTTGATCTTTTATGTGAGTTTCTGTGAGAGCCGCAAATTTAGCGTTTCCTTCTTCTAGCAGGCCCCTAATAAATGGTACTTTGTTTGTGGTTCTGTTTTTAAGGCCTTGGATATTTGCAAACAAGAGCGGGGAGAGATTTTTTTGGATAACTATGTGTTTCTAATAGTCTTCGGGAGGTACTCGCCACTCTTGGGTGGCCAGGAGGTGCTCTAGGTGTTGTATGTGCTCTTCCATCTCCGTCAATCTCTTCATCTTCATCTGCCAGTTCTCTCCTTGCCTTCTTCCTCTGTCTCGTCCTCGTGAAGCTGGAGAGTTTTTTGGGTTGCCAGTACCATTTGTGATGTTTCTTGCATACCTGCATGTACCTCTAATATGAAAATCGGGGCAGTTAGTATTATAGCAGGTCTTTTCTTTCAGTGACGACTTGCAGATGGTTGGGTGGTGGCATCTGCATTTTTCACCAAATCTGCATTTTCCATCACTTATTAGTCTGTTGCAAATTTGTGGGTGGGCAAATCTGCATTTTCTTCTAATATCACCGTTTTGCCCAAAATAGCACCGTCTTTTCAGGTAATATCTACATATTGGTGAAGGTGACTGAGAGCTGTTATGTGGTTAGCTATGCTGCGGGGCTAGTTGGGTCTGGGAGGGGGAGGCCTGGTACTTGGGGGAAATAGTGGTGTTGTTTAGGGATGGTGTGGTTGTTGTTGTTGTTGTTGTTCCCTAAGCTGCCTGGCCGAACAGCCCCGAGTCCCTGAGAAAGGCCATGGCCACGATCGGGCTTTCCCACAGAGCTCTCATTGAGTGTAGATTGTGTTGTTGGCGTAAGTGGTTGTGTGAAATGCAGTCTTCTATGATGTGTTTAATGGTATGGGGTGCTGTGTTACATCCCGGGCAGGTGTCGACAACGGAGTCATCCAGTCTCTTCTGATAGCTCAGGAGAGCTGGATGGTGTCCGCATCTCAGCCTGGCCAGGTGGACTCTGTCCTCGCGAGGAAGGGAGGATTCGGAAGGATGGATTTCAGGAGGTCGTGCATGCAGCTGCGTGTTGTCTGTGAGTGAGTGGATGGATCGGTGAGAGATCTGAGTATGGATGTGCTTCTGGAAGTTGGTTCGGGGTGGGCAGGGAGGGAGAGAGGACAATAATTGTGTATGATACCGTGTGCTGGGTGTTGTTTTGATATTTCTTGGTGTCTGTGGGTGTGTTGCCATGTAGTTTAGTGGGTGGTCTTGGTTCGTGGAGGCTGCTGCCAGGAATTGAGTGCCTCTCATGTCCAGATGGTCTTTGACTTTGAGGATTTTGGTTTCTTGATGTAGGTGATCTGTGGGTGCAGTAGCTGTGCAGCCTGTAATGATCTTCAGGGCTTTGTTTTGAATAGTCTGTAAGGTCTTATGATGTGTTTCAGCTAGGTTAGAAGCCCAGGCTGGGCTTGCGTATTCCATCACTGATCTTATGTATTGTTTATATACTGTGGTGGTAGTTTCTTTGTTGTGTCCAAATTTTGTGTGAGCAAGTGACCTGAGGGCGTTAAGTCTGGGTGTCAGTTTCTTTTTAATGTTTGTGGTGTGCTGTTTGAATGTCATATGAGTATCATATGTTACTCCTAGAATTTTGGGTGTGTGTGTATGTGTTAGGGGTGTGTTGTTTATGGTGAGTTGAGGGATGTATTCGTGTTCTCCTGTCCAACTTGTGAGCAGGGTTGCGGTGGATTTGGCTGGGGCTAGATTAAGTCTGTTTTGTAGTGCACCAGCCATGTAGTGTGTTGAGATAGGGTTGAAGGAGATCTGTTGCTCTTTTTGGGTCATGGTGTGTGCATGTGAGTGTTATGTCATCTGCATAGGAGGCTAAGATTATTTGGGGCGTATTGGGTATAGTTATATCGTGCATGTACAGATTGAAGAGTGCGGGCGATAGGACGGATCCTTGTGGGACTCCGTTTGGAAAGTTTCTGATTTTAGATGACTGACCGGCAAAAGATACGAGTGCACATCTGCCTGCTAGGAAGTTGGCCAGCCACCGTTTTGTGTTGTTGTGCATGTTTGTGTTGTAGATTTTGTTTGTTAGGTTGTGGCGGGGGATGGCATCGAAGGCTTTACTAATGTCGAGTGTGGCTAATAGTGATCTGTGTGGTGGTCTAGCTGAATTGATTCCGTCGAAAGCTCTTTGTGTAAGGTGTGTGAGAAGAGTGTTTGTGGAGTGCAGTGGCCTAAAGCCATGTTTTGTTGGAGCTAGGGGTAGGTCAGGTGTAATTAGTTGTAATACTAGGCGTTCCATGACTTTGGAGGGGGAGCAAAGGAGTGTGATGGGGCGGTGCGAGGAGGGTAGCGTGGGGTCTTTGTTGGGTTTGGGGAATGTGATGATGATACCATGCTTCCAAATGTCTGGTATTGTGTTGTGTGAATAGCTGTAGTTTGATATGTTAGTGAGTGCTTGTATGCCTTGTGGTCCCAGGTGTCTGAGGTGTATGTTGCTTATGTTGTCTAGGCCACAGGCGGGTGAGTGCTTGAGATTGTTGATGATATGCTTTGTCTGGTGATTGGTTAAGGGTGTATAGTCAGGGTCTGTGGGGAATTGTCTCTTACGTCGGATGACACGTCGGTCGTCTTTGTGAGGTTTTAGGTGGCTGACATGTGAAAAGTGATTGATGAGAGTGTTTGCTTGTTGTTTACATGAAGGAGTAGAGTCTGTTGTTGTGATTGCCGCATGTGATTGTGTTGTGTTGCTGTTGGAAAGTGTGATGCTGTTTAGTGTTTTGTATAGTTTTTTGGGGTTTGTTTTGTGATCAAGTGTTTGTAGGAAGTTATTCCAATTTAGTTTTTGTTGTTCTTGTATTTTGTTGTTAGTTTGGGTGTTGAGTGCTTGAATTTGTTGTGTGATGTCTTGTGTGTGGGGTGCTGGGGAGTGTTTCAGTATGTCGCGTTGTCTGATGAGGTTTTGAATTTCTGGTGTGAAGTTGGGGGTGTCTTTTTCTGTTACCTCTTGGAATGTGTCTCTTGTCAGCGTTTTGGATAGTTTTATTGAGTATGTGTACAGCATTGTTGATGTTAGTGATGGGTGTACTGTTTAGAGTTGTGAAGTGTTGTTCTGTCTCATTTGTGAATGCTTCCCAGTTAGCTCTTTTATAATTGGTGTATGTGTGTTTGTGGCTAGCTGGGGTGAGTCTGGTTTTGGTGGTGATAATGATCGGGAGGTGGTCAGAGCCTAAGGTTCTGACCACCCTCCAGGATGTTGTGGGGGCGAGTTCTGGGGAGCAAAAGGTGATGTCTGGAGATGATGGGTTATAGAGGGCTTGATGAGGAATATGGGTATGTTGATGGATGTCGTTAAGGATGATGAGGTTATCTGTTTGGTTTTGTAGTACCAGCCCTCTGTCTGTGTCGGGGTACAGTTGTCTCTGGTAAAAAAAATTTTTTTTTTTTTTTTTTTTTTCCCACCCGCCCTTACATGGGGGAGAGAGAGAGAGAGAGAGAGGGGGGGGGGGGGGGCTTGGAGGACAAGGAGGTGTTTGTTATGCGGTTTGTGGGAGTGTGGGGGGGGGGGGGGGGGAGTGCCACTCGTTTACCCTCGTTATGTTTAAACTTTAAGTAACTTTAAGTAACACTTTCAATAATTATCTTATGAAACAGAATTATCACTGCCCTAACCACTTTTCCCGTTTTTGGTCGACTGTTTAGCGGAAAATACGGCACTCTAGGAAAATAACGAACTTTCCAGGCTACCTACAGTATATATAGTATATATATACCCCCCACACTCCCCACAAACCGCGTAACAAACACCTCCTTGTCCTCCAAGCCCCCCCCCCCCCTCTCTCTCTCTCTCTGTCTCCCCCATGTAAGGGCGGGTGGAACAAAAAAAAAAAAACACCAAAAAAAAAAAAAAAAAAAAAAATGTTTACCAGAGACAACTGTACGAGTTGTAAGATGAATATACACATGCATGAAGGCACCGCATGTCGGATATGCAAGCAACCATACCACTGGATTTGCATAGGATTGATACCAATAAATGAGGCATACAATACAAGAGGGAAGAACCTCCATTTCTGCGATAGTTGTTTCGATATCACATGGCAAGTCATACAGACTGTAGAAAATACAGAAGTACAAGATAGACTGAAATATAGCCAAGACATAGCTACCTTTCACAGAAAATGGGGAACTATTGGGGCCTCAGGGCCCATACAAATATCACAACCCACACACGCACACCTTCCCATGATAATGCCCACATTGCCTCCTGCACATCAACACACATCGCCTGCCGAACAACAACCTTTCGCACCCTACATATACACCAACCCTGCCGCACATCTCCCCCCACCTCCCCAGACCCAGAAAACACCCACATTAATCCTATCTATGGCCATTGACCACTCTACTGCTGTTGATCAAATACAATTGCAGGATGAACGTAGGATGCAACAAGCCCCCATATCAGGCTCCCCTTCCACATAGTCTCCCCCCTCACCACTGCCACCTGCCCACCTACAACCGACCCCTAACTCCACCCCCCTGCAGGCCTCACCCACCCATACACCAAGCCCACTATCACCCACAACCACACTTAGCTCACCACATAACCCCTTGCAGCCTCAGCCACACCTACTGGGGTTGTCTACACCAGTGTGCAGATATTATCTGGAAAGAAGGTGCTACTTTGGTCAAAAGGGCGAATATAATGGGAATTCATGTAGATTTGCTCATCCCAAAATTTGCAACAACATAACCAGTCATGGAAAATGTAGATTTGGTGAAACCTGCAAATACCACCACCCATCCCTTTGCAAGACATCACTTAAGAACAAGACCTGCTACAATATGAAATGCCCAGCTTTTCATATTAGAGGGACTTGGAGATATGCTAGACCTAACACGAATGGTAGCCCAAAAAACTCTCTAGCTATGCGAGGACGAGACAGAGGAAAAAGGCAAGGAGGGAAAGGGCAGATGAAGATGAAGAGACTGAGGGAGATGGAAGAGCACATAGAACACCTCGAGCACCTCCTGGCCTCCCAAGAGTGGCCAATACATCCCGAAGACTATTAGGTACACATAGTACTCCAAACAATCCCTCCCCAATCTTGTTTGCAAATATCCAAGGCCTAAAAAATAGAACCACGAACAAAGTACCATTTATTAGGGGCCTGCTAGAAGAAGGAAACGCTATATTTGCGGCTCTCACAGAAACTCACATTAAAGATCAGGAAGATAGTGAGGTATGGATTCCTGGTTACAACCTACATAGGGCGGACAGAACGCATAGATCACATGGAGGTGTAGCCTTGTACATACATGACTCACTGATATGTACTGAATTCCTAAATAACAGTAATGAAGTGGTGGAAATACTTGGAGTTAAAATAGAATCCCTAAATTTAGCAGTTATTGTTACATACAGGCCTCCAGACTCATCCCGAGAAGAATTCAAAACCCAGCTCAACAAAATAAAATCCGAAGTGGAAACCCTGGGGAACCCAACACCTAATATTATATGGCTAGGAGACTTTAACCTACCAAACATTAAATGGAGACAACTAGAAAACCAGTTAGTGGCAAATAACACCGGAGAAGCAAATACTAATACGAGAGAGCTTTTTGAACTTTGTGATTTTTTTAGTCTTACCCAACATATTGCTGAACCCACACGGGAAAACAATATCTAAGACCTGGTCTTCACTAACAACGACTCTCTAGTACACAGCATTAACATATCGGACACAACATACTCAGATCATAAATTAATTGAGATCAAAACAACCTTAGAAAGTGTACAGACAACCTCAGAATCGAGAACAAAAATCGGCCCCTTCAGTAAATTTAACTTCAATAACAAAAACATTAGGTGGGAAGAGGTAAATCAAGAAATGGAGGAAATAGACTGGGAAGATTTAATGGATAACCTGACACCAGCAGAATGTCTAGTCTTAATAACAGATTTGGGTCATGGACCCAAATCTGTAGCCACCACATACCTGCAAGACAAAACAAACGAAGAAGCAAACAAGATCGGGAAAGGAGGAGGCTGTACAGAAGAAGAAAATTACTCACACAAAGACGCACACATCAAAATCTACAGGATAGGCAAAAGGTCGAAATAGATAGAGAAATTGTGGAAATTGAACAAAGGCTAAGAATATCATATGAACTACAACATATGGAAGAGGAAAGCTATTGCAGGTATAAAGGAAAATTCCAAATACTTCTTTTCATACGCCAAACAAAAGGCTAAAACAACATCAAACATCGGCCAACTGAGCAAAGGGGACGGCTCTTTCACAGGGGACAAAAAGGAAATGAGCGAACTCTTAAGCAGGCAGTATGAAATGGCATTCAGTGAGCCTGATGAAACAAAAGTCATCAGACACCAAAATATATTTTTCATGGAAACCTCCCCCACGGAAACCCCTCAGATGCTGGATATTGATTTCGGTCCAAAAGACATAGAAGAGGCCATTTCCAACATGCCATCCCACTCGGCACCATGCCCGGAGTCTTGGAATTCGATCCTAATGAAAAAATGTAAGGAAAACCTCTCAAAACCCCTGGCTATAATGTGGAGAAGGAGTCTAGACACTGGTGATATACCAGATAGCTTGAAAAACGCAATAATTGCCCCACTGCATAAAGGAGGGAGTAAAGCACTACCAAAAAACTACTGCCCGGTAGCTCTAACCTCTCACATCATTAAAGTTTTCGAGCGAGTCCTGCGAAGCAAAATTTCAACATTCATGGAGACAAATGAACTACACAACACCGGTCAACATGGGTTCAGAGCGGGAAGATCATGTCTCTCACAACTTTTGGAACACTATGACAAAATTCTTAAAGCGCTAGAAGAAAAGAAAAACGTGGATGTCATTTACACCGATTTTGCTAAGGCATTTGATAAATGTGACCATGGTATAATAGCCCACAAACTGAAAGCAAAAGGTATAACTGGGAAAATCGGACGGTGGATATACAATTTCCTCGTAAACCGAAAACAATCGGTAGCAGTAAACCAAGTCACTTCTGAGCCTTCGGATGTCAAAAGCTCAGTGCCCCAAGGAACAGTGCTAGCGCCCCTTCTGTTCCTCATACTAATTTGCGACATAGATACCAACACCAGACACAGTACGGTGTCGTCTTTTGCTGATGACACAAAATTAAGCAAGATAGTAAACACACAAGAGGACACGGGCCTACTGCAGGAAGACATGAATGTAGTGTTCCAGTGGACCAGGGAAAAATAACATGCAATTCAATGAGGAAAAATTCCAATTAATACGGTACGGAGATAATAATGGTGTTAAAGAAATTACAAATTACTTAACAGAATCTAACCACATAATAGAACGGAAAGACAGTGTGAAAGACCTTGGGGTATTAATGTCTGAAAATATGGGTTTCAAAGTACATAACCAGGTCAAAGTGGCGGCTGCGAAACGTCTAACGGGTTGGATTCTGCGTACTTTTAAAACACGCGGTGAATTGCCTATGATAACGCTCTTCAAATCTCTAGTGCTACCGCGGCTTGAATACTGTAGCGTATTAACATCCCCATACAAAGCAGGTGAAATAAATGACGTAGAGAGTGTACAAAGAAATTTCACTTCGCATATAAGTTCGATAAAACATCTACACTATTGGGAGCGTTTAAGAGCACTGAATCTGTACTCACTGGAACGTAGAAGAGAACGTTACCTAATAATATACACGTGGAAAATCGCAGAGGGTTTAGTACCAAACCTACATACTCCGATAGTCATGAAATTCAGTGATAGGAGAGGCTGGGAATGCGAAATCCACCGGATGAATAACAGGGGTGCTATGGGCTCTCTGCGAGAGGGCTGGTTATCACACAGAGGCCCACGTCTCTTCAACAAACTTCCACGGCGAGTAAGAGACATGAGGGACATCTCGTTAGACAACTTCAAGAGAGCCCTAGATGTCGAACTGCAAAAAGTGCCAGACAAGCCCATCCTCGCAAGGGAGCGAGCTGTCGCTTCAAACAGTCTACTGCACCAAATCACCACCCATAACGAGGGGCGTCGCGCTCCTTGGTGCCGCTAGAGGAGCGGCGAACGCATCCAAAGGTATCCAAAGGTAAGGTAACACTGCTCAGGTTCGAATTTTCACCACATTTGAGAGAAGAGAGAGAGAGAGAGGGGGGCGGGGGGGAGGGGGGGGGGGGGCTTGGAGGACAAGGAGGTGTTTGTTACGCGGTTTGTGGGGAGTGTGTGTGTGTGTGTTGTGGGAGTGCCACTCTATTACACTCGTTATGTTTAAACTTTAAGTAACTTTAAGTAATACTTTCAATAATTATCTTATGAAACAGAATTCTCACTGCCCTAACCACTTTTCCCGTTTTTGGTCGACTGTTTAACGGAATATACGGCACTCTAGGAAATAACGAACTTTCCAGGCTACCTATACCTGTATAATATAGTATTTACATAGTTATTATTATTTTTATTATCTATTTTAATGTTCATATTTTACCTATCAACTTGATTCAACACTGCTCAGGTTCGAATTTTCACCACATTTGGTTGGGTGGGAGATCTTTCTCTCCAATAACGTCACTACTAACCTGCGATATGGTCGAGTTATAATCTGCACTGATTAATTTGTTTAAATATTGTTTTTCTCTGTTTGCTATTATTTACGATATTTGTTTTGTCGGTACCCTTTCCTGTCGAGGTTAAGTTTCGCTTTTGGTAAAATCGTATAGGGGGAGGGGAGGGGACGTGTCCAGGAGAGCGAGGGGATATATGTGTTTATGGTCTTTGCGGTCACTGGGGGTATTTTGTTTACAGCATACGTCCTGTTCCCATGCTAAAAGTTAAAAGTTCCCCTGACTTTAATTCTCTGTATTATACTTTCCTAGTTTATTTACGTGATATACGATGTTCACTATCACTTTCAACTTAGGCTTCCTATTTTCCCATAACCCTGTTTGATTTCATTGGACTATATCGCTAACACTTTGCTTTTGGGACGTAACGGTTTTTTCTTTCCCTTCTTCTTTCCACCCGCCTTATGGGCCTGCCCTAGGCCTGTCCTAGACCAGCGCCGTGGCACTGCTGTAGGAGTTAACGGATTTTTTCTCCAAAACGCGTATATCTCTCCAGATATTTTATCAATCGGTTCGATTTTACACTTCACAGAACCGCGACACTACGTTTGTTTTTGTGTGTGATTTTTTAGAAGTTTAATCACCAGTATCCCGCGGGATAGTCGAAAAATCTCGGACCGCGACGGATGTGACCCTCCTCTCTGACTGAGGGTGAAAGGTATTTGAATTCGATATGGTTGTGGTCAGGGATGTATGAGGGGAAATTTTTGGTGTGCTTCCCCAATTTTGTTGGAATAACACCGCATCTTGGCTATATTTAGGTCTATCTTGTACCTCTGTTTTTTCCACAGTCTGGATGATTTGCATTGTGAACTCGGCACAGTTGTTGCAAAAATGGAAGTTCTTCCCGTATTATTATAAGCCATGCACTACGCTTTGCGGATCGAATGAATCTCCTTGCCTCAGCCATAGATTTCTTATAAGCAATGAGATTGTCGTCCGAGGGCTGTTTATCAAAAAACCTGTATTGCCTATTATGTTTAGTGAGCACTTGTCGGCAGTCTGGTGAGTGGTGACCACCACGGAACTCTATGCTTCACGTGGACTGTTGAAGTTTTAGGAATAACAACCTCGGCTGCATGTAAAATGCAAATCTGAACGTGAGGTACCTTGTTATTAATATTACCCCCCGAAATATCAAAGTTAGCGATTCTAGAGAAGGTACCCCAGTCTGCTTTCTTAAAAGTTGAATTTAATGGGCGGCGGTGGAGGACCGAAGTCGCATGTATAAGAAAGACAGATACAGTAGGTAGGTGGTCACTTCCCATAGAATCGTCGAAAGTTCCCCAAGTGATGTTAGGTACTATTACGGGAGATGACAAAGACAGGTCAATGCATGATGTATGGCCCGTACGACTGTCTACACGAGTCCCACTACCATCGTTCAAAAGACAGAGGTCAGACGGAAGTAAAACATTAGCCATTTGTTTGCCGCGACCATCACACCTCATACTATCCCATTGATGATTATGTGCATTAATGTTGCCTAAAATTAATTTAGAATTGGGAAGTGAATCAAAAAGAGAAAAGAAAGAATCATCATCAATCGGAACCTGAGGTGGACAATACAGAGAACAAATAGTCAGGTACAGTTGGCGAACTTAGTCCTGCGACAACATTTTGTCGTGTGTGGAGATGTTTGGCATTTCATCCATAGTAAACGACATAGTTTTATGAATGAATCCCTCAAATCCAATAGCGTGTGAAAGACGGGACGTGATTGGGTGACACGAGAAATATCAGGAAACTCTATTTTCTCCATTATTTGCATTAATGGAAGATTAGTAGATGTTGTTCCAGAATTGTGTTAGATAATAAATGGATATGAAATGAAGAACCTTTCCGTTATTATTAATACATATAACCTATCCTCACTCAAAATATTAGGCATGGCAGAAAATGTGAGAGTGTCGGTGGCAGGAAGGTTGGGCTTCGTTTCGAGACGGCACGGCTGGATTTTAATGACTCATTAGTGAATGGTTGTATTTAGGATGCCTGCATATTGATTGTTTGGCTTATAACTTCTATGGACAGTAACATTTAAAATGTATTATAACATGAAGTTTGTAGTGTAAATGTCTAAACTTGCTTTTGTATGAAAATTATACTTTAAGAGTTATGTGGTGGCTATTTATTACCGAGTTCTTCTTCTCTTAGAATCCAAGACTCAAAAAGCCCCCTGGTAATGAATGGCTTTCTCCTCAGAATGTGAAAGATCCTTCTTAATCTTTTCAAATAGAGTATGTAAATATTTGTGTATATCCTAGCAATTTTTCAGACGATTTTGTTCAACCAGTCAGTTAAATGATTAACTGAAATTATAGTTAACCCTTTGATCCTTAGAGGTCCTTTCTAATATTAACAAGAACACTTAGCAGTAGCATTAATAAAAAAACAAACATTTCATTGTTTGATTGAAGGGTTAAAAGTGGTCAAAATAAATTACCTGTAGCTGGAATTACAAAGTGATCATCGGTTTCAAAAGGGTTGACATTGTGTTACTTACTATGACGGACGTTTCCAAATCTGAATATAGTCGCCTAATGTTTGCCATACTAAAATAGTTATATACAGTGCGTCAATATACTAATAATTAAAAATAAATTAATGCAGAACAAATTATTAGAATAATAACGACCAGAAATATAATATTTGTTTTTAGTTCATGTGCTTTTTGCAGACTAATAATCACCTCTAGTTGCTATTGAAACATGTTTGCATAGTTGTTAAGTGCATACGATTGCATATAGTAAATATATCATGAGAAAAATATATTAAATTGTCACGCTTCCTAACTCGAAATACCTTTTATTTGTATTGCTTAAATCACTACAGACATTTCAGTCTTTTGCAACGACAATTAAATTGACTTCACCAAGCCCAAAAACAACCCTACTAATACTTCCCCACAGCCATTGTTGTGGTGGTGGTGGAGCTGGTAGTGGTAGTGTGGGGAGGGCAAACGAGCAACTAGTCCAGTAAAGGGTTGCCACATTAAAATAACTAGAGCCATTTCATTACAAAGTATGTTTATAGGATTGTGCTATATTGAATAGCAGGGCTTGATTATCAATACATTGTTTAGTGCATACCGGATCACATCTGCGGATAGAGAACAACAGAGGCTTCTATCAGTCATATGAACAACAACATTAGTTCGGCTTTGGCGAAAATTTCTTGGGTAGCGTGATGTGCATGGGTTTTGTGGAAAGGATAAGGATAGGATTGTTGTTGTTGTTGTTGTTGTTCCCTAAGCTGCCTGGCCGAACAGCCCCGAGTCCCTGAGAAAGGCCATGGCCACGATCGGGCTTTCCCACAGAGCTCTCATTGAGTGTAGATTGTGTTGTTGGCGTAAGTGGTTGTGTGAAATGCAGTCTTCTATGATGTGTTTAATGGTATGGGGTGCTGTGTTACATCCCGGGCAGGCGTCGACAACGGAGTCATCCAGTCTCTTCTGATAGCTCAGGAGAGCTGGATGGTGTCCGCATCTCAGCCTGGCCAGGTGGACTCTGTCCTCGCGAGGAAGGGAGGATTCGGAAGGATGGATTTCGGGAGGTCGTGCATGCAGCTGTGTGTTGTCTGTGAGTGAGTGGATGGATCGGTGAGAGATATGAGTATGGATGTGCTTCTGGAAGTTGGTTCGGGGTGGGCAGGGAGGGAGAGAGGACAATAATTGTGTGTGATACCGTGTGCTGGGTGTTGTTTTGATATTTCTTGGTGTCTGTGGGTGTGTTGCCATGTAGTTTAGTGGGTGGTCTTGGTTCGTGGAGGCTGCTGCCAGGAATTGAGTGCCTCTCATGTCCAGATGGTCTTTGACTTTGAGGATTTTGGTTTCTTGATGTAGGTGATCTGTGGGTGCAGTAGCTGTGCAGCCTGTAATGATCTTCAGGGCTTTGTTTTGAATAGTCTGTAAGGTCTTATGATGTGTTTCAGCTAGGTTAGAAGCCCAGGCTGGGCTTGCGTATTCCATCACTGATCTTATGTATTGTTTATATACTGTGGTGGTAGTTTCTTTGTTGTGTCCAAATTTTGTGTGAGCAAGTGACCTGAGGGCGTTAAGTCTGGGTGTCAGTTTCTTTTTAATGTTTGTGGTGTGCTGTTTGAATGTCATATGAGTATCATATGTTACTCCTAGGATTTTGGGTGTGTGTGTATGTGTTAGGGGTGTGTTGTTTATGGTGAGTTGAGGGATGTATTCGTGTTCTCCTGTCCAACTTGTGAGCAGGGTTGCGGTGGATTTGGCTGGGGCTAGATTAAGTCTGTTTGTAGTGCACCAGCCATGTAGTGTGTTGAGATAGGGTTGAAGGAGATCTGTTGCTCTTTTTGGGTCATGGTGTGTGCATGTGAGTGTTATGTCATCTGCATAGGAGGCTAAGTTTATTTGGGGCGTATTGGGTGTAGTTATATCGTGCATGTACAGATTAAAGAGTGCGGGCGATAGGACGGATCCTTGTGGGACTCCGTTTGGAAAGTTTCTGATTTTAGATGACTGACCGGCAAAAGATACGTGTGCACATCTGCCTGCTAGGAAGTTGGCCAGCCACCGTTTTGTGTTGTTGTGCATGTTTGTGTTGTAGATTTTGTTTGTTAGGTTGTGGCGGGGGATGGCATCGAAGGCTTTACTAATGTCAAGTGTGGCTAATAGTGATCTGTGTGGTGGTCTAGCTGAATTGATGCCGTCGAAAGCTCTTTGTGTAAGGTCTGTGAGAAGAGTGTTTGTGGAGTGCAGTGGCCTAAAGCCATGTTGTGTTGGAGCTAGGGGTAGGTCAGGTGTAATTAGTTGTAATACTAGGCGTTCCATGACTTTGGAGGGGGAGCAAAGGAGTGTGATGGGGCGGTGCGAGGAGGGTAACGTGGGGTCTTTGTTGGGTTTGGGGAAAGTGATGATGATACCTTGCTTCCAAATGTCTGGTATTGTGTTGTGTGAATAGCTGTAGTTTGATATGTAGTGAGTGCTTGTATGCCTTGTGGTCCCAGGTGTCTGAGGTGTATGTTGCTTATGTTGTCTAGGCCACAGGCGGGTGAGTGCTTGAGATTGTTGATGATATGCTTTGTCTGGTGATTGGTGAAGGGTGTATAGTCAGGGTCTGTGGGGAATTGTCTCTTACGTCGGATGACACGTCGGTCGTCTTTGTGAGGTTTTAGGTGGCTGACATGTGAAAAGTGATTGATGAGAGTGTTTGCTTGTTGTTTACATGAAGGAGTAGAGTCTGTTGTTGTGATTGCAGCATGTGATTGTGTTGTGTTGCTGTTGGAAAGTGTGATGCTGTTTAGTGTTTTGTATAGTTTTTTGGGGTTTGTTTTGTGATCAAGTGTTTGTAGGAAGTTATTCCAATTTAGTTTTTGTTGTTCTTGTATTTTGTTGTTAGTTGGGTGTTGAGTGCTTGAATTTGTTGTGTGATGTCTTGTGTGTGGGGTGCTGGGGAGTGTTTCAGTATGTCACGTTGTCTGATGAGGTTTGAATTTCTGGTGTGAAGTTGGGGTTGTGTCTTTTTCTGTTACCTCTTGGAATGTGTTTCTTGTCAGCGTTTTGGATAGTTTTATTGAGTATGTGTACAGCATTGTTGATGTTAGTGATGGGTGTACTGTTTAGAGTTGTGAAGTGTTGTTCTGTCTCATTTGTGAATGCTTCCCAGTTAGCTCTTTTATAATTGGTGTATGTGTGTTTGTGGCTAGCTGGGGTGAGTCTGGTTTTGGTGGTGATAATGATCGGGAGGTGGTCAGAGCCTAAGGTTCTGACCACCCTCCAGGATGTTGTGGGGGCGAGTTCTGGGGAGCAAAAGGTGATGTCTGGAGATGATGGGTTATAGAGGGCTTGGTGAGGAATATGGGTATGTTGATGGATGTCGTTAAGGATGATGAGGTTATCGGTTTGGTTTTGTAGTACCAGCCCTCTGTCTGTGTCGGGGTTGTCGACAAACCAGGCCGACGTCTTGGCGTTGAAGTCACCACCCAGGATGATGTGTGGGGTGTGTGGGGTGTTTGTGATGTGTTGTAAGTGTGGTCTGTATTCATTTGGTACTGTAGGGGATGTTTGGGGAGGGATGTATGTGTTTATGATGGTTATGTTGGAGTTGTTGCCAGTGCGTATTTTAATTGACTGTATTTCTGTTGTGTTATCATTTGGGGGGAGGAGTGATTTGGTTGGTTTGGATAGGATTGTTATATTATATTGTAGCACAACAACTTCAGATGACACCCCCCTCCCCCCAAAAAAAATATAAATAAATAAATAAATAAATAAATAAATAAAATAACACACACACACACACACACACACTAGGGAATGTCTATGTCATCACCTTCATTAGCATACTTTGCATACCCTACAGTCACTGCATGAATTGTTTATATAATATTTCCTACAGTGCTGCCAATGTATTGTTTTTCCTTGGAACCAGTAAACATTTACTGTTAGTGCAAATGTTGAATTAGTTATATTGTTAACAGGTAAATTAGGAACTTGATTATATTCCTTTAATCTCTGAATAATAGACGCCTGAACCAAATGCAGTATCATAAAAGTAACTAAAACTATAAATAAGTGGTAATCATATTGAAGAGGTTTATTGAATTTATGTTTTATTTCTCCTTTTACTAGAGGTGTTCGATCTGAAAGTTAAAGTAATATGTTGGCTGTAACTGAAAACACACACACACAACCACACACACACATACATACAGTATATATTGTTACGTATCTTGATCCTCAAGTGGTTAACTTGATGAATCTAGATAGCACAGAGATATATATTAAGGTATCAGTCAGCTGAAGGCAAAACAAAAGTAAAATCTAATAAAATAATTTCCTGTTGTTGCTTCCTTTCCTTTTGGATCTTAGGACTTGGTATCCTTTATTGACGGATACTCTTTAATTATGAAAATACTGAAACTAATTAAAGTCATGTAGTATTTATAAAGAATATTATTTAACCGAAGCTTAGTAGGCTATGGTTATGAACCGAATAAGTATATAGCTAAAGAAGGACTATTAATTTTATAAAAAGTCTTGAAAGATAAATATTAAAGTAAGAATATTTCTGTCTCTTACCCTCTTTGAAATGAATAGATAGTTTTCTTATGTCCTTTTATTTATATTTAATGTAATTATTCTTGGTTCTTGTCTTACGTTAATAGTATTATATTATCATTATCATCAGGAGTAATATCAAAGTCACATAAAAAGTTAGATATATATTTAATAATTAGTTAAATGTATTTCTTAACCACGTAACATTGAGGTTTGATTATGAGTAAATAAAGTTACAGGATCGTTTCATAGATTCGATTCAGGTCTCACTCAAATAATATGAAAAGCAAAATATAATATTTGAAGCACAGGAATTTTCTTCAGCTTAGGAAATCACTAGAAGTAATATTAACACAGCCATGTTAGTCTAAGGCGATATTACTAATACGAGACAATAGCATCACCGTACTAAGCACCATTAAGCAATGTAAGCTTAATTCAAAGAAAATGAAAGAACTCGTAAGTATTAATATAAAACAATAGTATACTTTCATCATAACCCAATTACTTAAAGAGTTGCTTTAGTCCACAAGTTAGTCAACTAAAATAGTTAAGTACATAATAATAGCATTAACGTTAATTCCCAATTAAATAGTTACACATAATAGTAGCGTTCACGTTAATTCGCAATTAAATAGTTAAGCACGTAATAGTAGCGTTCACGTTAATTCCCAATCACATATCTCACTAACCAACATAACATAAGTGTTTACACCGAACACACTTAACACACATTTATATAATCTGACTGACAGTCACAATCCCATTATAATACTTCACCCCGTCTTCCTCCAGCTGCAAGTTCACCTTCCCCAACTCCAAATGAGACTGATTTGAATGCCCACAACTCGGGTCTTATATACCAAACAATGATGGTGTAGGAACGAATCAGGAGGCGGCGGGTGGTGCCGGCGCCAATCATAGCTCCTCGAATCACATAACAGGTGCGAGGGCCATTCACAGCTCCTGGCGTCGATCATACGTCATAGCATCGGTCATCGAGGTGTGAAGGCTAGCATGCTGGTATGGGGCGAGATGGTTTGCCCACTCGCTCGTTCGCTAGTCTGCTTCACCACTTGGGTAGTTTGGCTCCTTGAACTCTAATTCTAACTCTTAAATTAACATACAGGGCTCCGTATGTCACACCTCCCCCCTAGAAAAAGAGTTTAAGGAGTATAATACATAATATTAAACATAATACATAAATAGATTCACCACCAGATTGGCAACAGCAAGATTATAATGAGGATATAAGGATATCACCCAAAGTAGGCAACGTCTCCAGGTACCACATCAGAACATAGCCGGAACGTAGCTGGAGCGTTATTCGAACTGCAAGGCATTATCTCACAGCTGAAGGCTTGAAAGCGCACTACAAAAGCATGATATTTACCTCGCTACAAGGGAGAGCTAATTGCCAAAATCCTCTCATTAAATGAAACTTACTGCTGTATGAGGCCAACCTGGTAAATGCAATCTTTGATCCGTGGCAGTAGGTAGGTATCGTTCTTTGTGACAGCATTGACTTGCCTATAGTCCCTACAAAAACCCATGGCTCCCGTCTGGCTTCGGCACAAGTATGACCGGACTACTCCACTGGCTGAAGGCCCTTGTGATCAGCTGGTTTGAAAAAATTAAGTCAAGCTCGACCTGCAGTATACTCCTGCGTTGTGGGGAGACACGGTAGGGGGATAGTTTAATGGGAGTTGCATCCCCTACGTCGATGTCGTGCACGGCCAAAGAAGTGAGCCCTGGAGTATCACGGAACACACTGGGAGACTGAGATAAAACAGAGATTAGTTGGTTCGCTTGATCAGAGGGAAGATGACATAGTTTAGATGGTAATTCCCTCAAAGCCACTGAATTATACTGAAAGTTGGATAGGCTACATGACAAGTCAAAGTCTGCATGGATACCTTCAGGCTCTGGAACAGTCTGTTGCGGGTCAGTAAGAGAACTGAAGACTTTGTCCGCACCAGGCAGGTCCTGACATTCACTGCCACAGTGGGAGAATCTGGAGGAGAGGAATCAGGGGACCTATGGTAGGGCTTCAACATATTTATATGGAATACTTGCGTGGGCTTTCTCCTGTCTGGGGTAGTTACTAGATAATCGGTAATGCTCACCCTCCGAATGATCTTATATGGGCCCCTGAACTTGGCAGATAATGGTTGGCCAAAAACTAGCTCATTAGGGGGAAAAACCAGGGATTCAGTTGGAACCTCACGAGTAGCAAATAAAAGAAAAGGTACCCCCTTATCCCACTCAACTCCGGTCTCTGTACAATACTTACGTAACATTCCCTTTAATGTCTGATGATATCGTTCGAGAACCCCTTGACTCTCTGGGTGGTAGGTGCTAGACTTTACATGCTCGATACCCAACTCCTTCAGGGACTGCTGGAAAATGTTAGAGGTAAAATTAGTTCCTTGATCACTTTGCACCTCATGGGGGAAACCCATTCTGGTGAAAAATTTGAGCAGTTCCTTGATTACAGTTGGAGCAGAGGTAGTCCTTAAGGGTATAGCCTCTGGGTAGCGAGTTGCCATGTCCATGATAGTTAATAAATAAATGTTACCTTGGGAAGTCTTAGGCAATGGGCCTACAATGTCCACTACCACCCGAGTAAAAGGATTCTCGAAAAGGGGCAAGGGCACCAGAGGATGTACAGGCACCTTCTGATTGAGTTTTCCTGTCATCTGGCAAGTGTGACACACTCTACAACACTCCACTACATCTGCACGCATTCCTGGCCAGTAAAAGTGGGCTCTGATTCTGTCTAGAGTTTTTCTCACACCTAGGTGTCCTGCCAATGGTATACAATGTGCCATTTCCATGATATCTCTACGACAAGGTTTGGGGACTACTACTTGATGGACGTCCCAAGCCCCGTCATCGATTGGTCTGTGTGGCGGTCTCCATCTTCGCCACAATACTCCTCCTTTGAGGTAGAAACATTCACCACCCTCCTTCTCACATTCCTCTTCACTCACGGACCTGGCAGCTAACTCCTTGCATTCACGATCATCTCTCTGTAGCTCTACCAGGCCACTAGGACAATTTGGAGGGGTTTCATGGTCATCGTTAGGGTCAAGATGACGCATAAAGGTGTCAGATAAATCCACCTCAGTCACATCATCAGGCACAGTTGGAGCATCATTCACACTCTCATCATCCCTTTCATCAACTCTTACATTCGGTACATTTCTGTCTGAGGGAACTGCTACTTGAGACATTGAACGTTTGTCAGCACACACAGGGAAAACAGTTGGCAACTCCTTGTCGAGCTCACGGGTTAGTGGCTCGTTAACAGGGGAAAGTGACAAAATGGGGTCTGGTCGGACCTTCTCACCTGCTACATCATTCCCCAAAAGGAGAGTTACCCCAGGCACAGGGATATCTTGGGACCTACACAAAGCTATGGTGGCCTCACCCTGTAGTAACTCGCATTCAATTTCGCCTTTTACCAAGTATGCATAAAACTGGCCTCCAGCACCTCTCATTACAACTGGTTCGCCAGGTGGGCACTCAGTGTAAGGATTCACCATGAGGGTGCTAGTAGAACCTGTGTCTCTCAGAATTTTTACCTCATGCATGCAACCATTTAATCTCACGTTGCCAGATGAAATAAAGGGACGGTAACGGTCCTGCACTGATGGTGAAATTATTATTGGTTTAACCCTTGTGGGTTGCACCACACATGCTACTACACCCCTGTCTAGATGATTTACGTTAGCTGCTAGGTACTCCTTCTGTCGAGAGTCTTGCATTAAAGGAACTTTTGGTGCTAGGTACTCCTTCTGTCGGAAGTCCTGCATTAAAGGAACATTTGGTGCTAGGTACTCCTTCTGTCGGGAGCCCTGCATTAAAGGCACACATGGAATTTGAGATACGGCGGCAACTGTCTGCCCCGATCTCTCGGTTTTTTCCTTGGCCCAGCACTGATAAGCTAGGTGGCCTCTCATGCCACAAAAAGTACATACTTTAGGGGATACGGGAAAGTTCCCTCTTTGAGCATTACTATTAGTTTGGGGCCCACCTCTGTTACCATTGCCCTGAGTCGCATTTTTAGTTGGGGGAACATTTCTATTTTGGCTAGCTGGGGAAGACGTTATAGGCTTGTGACTGGGTCGGTCAGATTTGTGATTGGGATACTTAAAATTAGAACTAGAATTATCGTAGGGCTTCTTTCCACGAAATTTGTTGTTGAGCACGTATGTGTCAGCCATGTCAGCGGCGTCGGCAAGACAATCTACCTTTTTCCCCTTTAAATGATAGGATACAGAAGAATCAATTTTCCATAGGAAATTTTCTAACAGGACCAACTCCTTCAGATCGTTGTAGCTTGTGACTTTCTTACTCTTGACCCAATGATTGAAAGTTTTAGTCATGGTCCTGGCAAATACCTTATGGGTTTCTTCTACTTTCTTCTGGTTTTTTCGGAAAGATTGCCTGTAAGCCTCAGGCTGCAATTGATAGGTTTTTAAGATAGCTTCTTTGAGATTGTCATAATCCTGCCTAACTTCTGCTACTTCTGACAAATACGTGGCTCGAGCCTGCCCTGTCAAAACAGTTTGTAACATAAAAGGCCATTGATCTCTTGTCCACTTCATACCTCCAGCAACTTCCTCAAACAAAACAAAGAAATCCTGCACATTATCCTCAGTGAAAGGTGGAATGACACTAGTCATAGTCAATCCCAGAGGGGGAGCAATTAAGGGGGCATTTGTATTGACATTTAGTTGAGCCGTACGATATTGATATTCACATTGTTCGGCCGTTGCACTGGCATTTAGTCTGACTTGTTCGGTCTTTGCTTCGGCATTTATTCTGGCTTCTTCGGTATTTATTCTGGCTAGTTCTATACTTGCGTTGGCTTGTTCGGTCGTTGCTTTTATTCTGGCTAGTTCTAGTTCGAATATTGATCACCGGTCAAACCAGGTGGCAATTGTATATCAAGTTGGCTAGGTTTACTAGGGATCCCACCAACTGCTCCGTCACCCTCCCCGCCTTCTACAGGGAACAAGTGGGTTTTTATGGTCTGAGCCACCTCTACTTTAGACATGTTTGAGACAGTTAATTGGAGATGTGAGGCAAGCACTTTCAGTTCGGATTTTGACAGACAGTCAATATCAGGGGATGTGGGTTCTGATTCTATGAAAACTCGAGCATCTTCGTTATTAATTAGTTGAGGCATGATTAATATTTGATTGTTAAGTAGTGAAACGTTAATGAAACTGAGTGAAACTGTATGAAACGAATCCTGGCAAGGTCGCCACTCTTCTGTTACGTATCTTGATCCTCAAGTGGTTAACTTGATGAATCTAGATAGCACAGAGATATATATTAAGGTATCAGTCAGCTGAAGGCAAAACAAAAGTAAAATCTAATAAAATAATTTCCTGTTGTTGCTTCCTTTCCTTTTGGATCTTAGGACTTGGTATCCTTTATTGACGGATACTCTTTAATTATGAAAATACTGAAACTAATTAAAGTCATGTAGTATTTATAAAGAATATTATTTAACCGAAGCTTAGTAGGCTATGGTTATGAACCGAATAAGTATTAGCTAAAGAAGGACTATTAATTTTATAAAAAGTCTTGAAAGATAAATATTAAAGTAAGAATATTTCTGTCTCTTACCCTCTTTGAAATGAATAGATAGTTTTCTTATGTCCTTTTATTTATATTTAATGTAATTATTCTTGGTTCTTGTCTTACGTTAATAGTATTATATTATCATTATCATCAGGAGTAATATCAAAGTCACATAAAAAGTTAGATATTTAATAATTAGTTAAATGTATTTCT
The DNA here is from genome assembly GCA_032716605.1 of Paralithodes platypus. Classification (NCBI taxonomy): domain Eukaryota; kingdom Metazoa; phylum Arthropoda; class Malacostraca; order Decapoda; family Lithodidae; genus Paralithodes; species Paralithodes platypus. Next base: position 20,311,963 of record CM064507.1, read on the forward strand.
TAACCACGTAACATTGAGGTTTGATTATGAGTAAATAAAGTTACAGGATCGTTTCATAGATTCGATTCAGGTCTCACTCAAATAATATGAAAAGCAAAATATAATATTTTGAAGCAAAAGAATTTTCTTCAGCTTAGGAAATCACTAGAAGTAATATTAACACAGCCATGTTAGTCTAAGGCGATATTACTAATACGAGACAATAGCATCACCGTACTAAGCACCATTAAGCAATGTAAGCTTAATTCAAAGAAAATGAAAGAACTCGTAAGTATTAATATAAAACAATAGTATTACTTTCATCATAACCCAATTACTTAAAGAGTTGCTTTAGTCCACAAGTTAGTCAACTAAAATAGTTAAGTACATAATAATAGCATTAACGTTAATTCCCAATTAAATAGTTACACATAATAGTAGCGTTCACGTTAATTCGCAATTAAATAGTTAAGCACGTAATAGTAGCGTTCACGTTAATTCCCAATCACATATCTCACTAACCAACATAACATAAGTGTTTACACCGAACACACTTAACACACATTTATATAATCTGACTGACAGTCACAATCCCATTATAATACTTCACCCCGTCTTCCTCCAGCTGCAAGTTCACCTTCCCCAACTCCAAATGAGACTGATTTGAATGCCCACAACTCGGGTCTTATATACCAAACAATGATGGTGTAGGAACGAATCAGGAGGCGGCGGGTGGTGCCGGCGCCAATCATAGCTCCTCGAATCACATAACAGGTGCGAGGTCCATTCACAGCTCCTGGCGTCGATCATACGTCATAGCATCGGTCATCGAGGTGTGAAGGCTAGCATGCTGGTATGGGGCGAGATGGTTTGCCCACTCGCTCGTTCGCTAGTCTGCTTCACCACTTGGGTAGTTTGGCTCCTTGAACTCTAATTCTAACTCTTAAATTAACATACAGGGCTCCGTATGTCACAATATATATATATATATATATATATATATATATATATATATATATATATATATATATATATATATATATCTATCTAATGCCTGACGCCGTGATCCCCAAAGGGGTGGCCACGAACGAACCGCCCCCATGCACCTCTGTCCCTAGCCAGTCGACGCCCCTCCTCCCAACCTCCCTCTCTGTCCTTCCACCTCGCTCTCGTACACCCTCTTAGTCAATCTCTCGATTTCCATACGGTCCATATGGTCGAACCATCTTAAGTTGTTCCTTTTCACACTTTCCAGCACATCTACCTCCACACCACACCTCCTTCTTACTTCCTCATTCATCTGTCTATCCCTCCATGTAACTCCGCATGCAATTCTCAAGTAACTCATTTCCACCGCTCTCACTCTTGGTCTGAGCCTCTTCCCGAACGTCCATGCTTCGCTTCCGTAAGTTAGTGTCGGGATTACCACACTGTCATGCAAGGACTTCTTCACTTCCATACTGACCACCCTATTTCTTGTTACTGCTTTCAACGTTCCTACAACCCTCTTCCCATGGTGTACCCTCTCCCGCACTTCCTCATCCATAGCCCCATCTTTACTCAACACACTGCCCAGATACTTAAAAGAGCTGACGATCTTCATAGCCTGACCGTTCAACTTCACCTCACACTCTGTGACTTCACCCTTTTCGAAGACCAAAACCTTGCTCTTCCCTGCATTTACCTTCAAATTTCGTTTTTCGCACACTGTTCCAAACTCATTTACCAGACCCTGCAACTCCCATTCATTATCGCTCATCAGAACTGTATCATCCGCAAACATCAGTATAGGCAGCTTCCACTCATTTCCCTTCCTTTTCAGCGATACACCAACATCTACTGCTCTTCCTAGTATTTCTTTCATGACTCCATCCATATATACAGTAAACAACCACGGGGACATCACACACCCCTGTTTCAAACGAACATTCAGGTCAAAGAACTCGCTCTGCTCACTCTCCACACGTACTGCCGCCTTTGCACCCTCATACATGCTCTTTACTGCTTTCAGCAACTTGCCATCTACTCCTTAATTGTATTCTAAGTACTTTCCACATGCCTTCTCTATTTACTCTGTCATAGGGCTTCTCCAAGTCCATAAAGGCAACATAAACCTTTTGTTGCTTCTCCAGATATTTTTCCACAACGTAATTCAGTGTAAAAATCTGATCTACACATCCTCTTCCCTTCCTAAAACCTCCCTGTTCGTCGCCTATCCACTTCTCCGTTCTCACTCTCACTCTCTCAACCACTACCCTACTGTACACCTTCCCTACTACGCTTAAAAGACATATTCTTCGGTGGTTACCACACACTCCTCTTTCCCATTTGCCCTTATATAGGGGGACTACTATGCTAGTCTTCCAGTCATCAGGTGCATTTTCCCTTCTCCCATGCTAGTTTGCACATTTTCCATACCCATTCGATCACTATCTCACCACCATACCTCAACATTTCCCCACACACTCCATCTGTTCCTGGTGCTTTCCCCAACTTCACTCTTTTCATGGCTTCCCACACTTCTGACCTCCTGATCCCCACCTCCTCCTCCACTACTTCTCCTCTTCTGCCTCCCATACCATATCCAACTAGGTTTGCTGGCTCTTCATTCCTTACATTTAGAAACTCGTTGAAGTACTCCCTCCATATACAGTATATATATATATATATATATATATATATATATATATATATATATATATATATATATATATATGTAGTTATACATTTATATTGATAGACCTAATAAGGAAGTGTGATTTAGTGGAGTGGTTATTCTGTTGAGCTTTTCTTTATATTCCTATAAGGTGATATTGAACATAAAAACACTTATGATAGAGGTACCCACTTGTTATATGTTTTCCATGTTGCGTCTCTCTCTCTCTCTCTCTCTCTCTCTCTCATATGAATATATATCCACAAAGGAATGTGAAAAACAACAGAAAGGCTGCTAATTTTTAAGAAAACAAACAGGTAGATTTTACTTCACATATTGAGCAATGGAGCGAAGTTGATTGGGGTATGATTGCGTGACTTTGTCCAAACGAATATTGAAAATTATAGTCTCGCAATGAATATTAGGACAAGCCAGCCAGCTAAATAGTTAACTAATATTGTTTTGAATCTTGACTCCTAGAGGTCCTTCGGAGGTCGAGTATGGAAATGTTGTAGTTGAATTAACAAAATAAAATAATTGTCGTCTGATTAGCCGTATATGGTCGTTGCACACTGACACGAAAGCCCCTCAAGGCGAGTTCCCGACTCAAAATTTCAGCCTGATACGGCGAATAGGCAACATAATCGTGGATATCGGGAATTAGCCGTGGGTGACTCTCATGGTCCAAGCGACGTATCGGTGTCGATACAAGATTTTGAGCTGTTCAAAAGTTTGTGGGAATCCCCCGGCAACAGTAAAAAATCATCTCGCCGTATCACAATCGTGTGGTCCGTATCAAAGACGTAAGGTCCGTATCAAAGCTGTATGGCCCGTATCAACGTCATCTGGTGCTTAAGCCTGCCGTGCAAACAGTATCTCTTTCGTGTGAAAAATTGGCAACGGTCGAGTTGGCAACCGCGCGTCTAGCCTCAATCCGGTTGCACGTATCACGGCGTCGATACGATTCTTCTGAGTTGTATCGCAGTCTTTTGTGTCGTATCTTTGCCGTGGAATATTTGTGTACCCTTCGCACGACTTTTCCTATCTTCTTCGTAGCATTCGTTTCTCCACCGTATCAGCATCGCTAGAGTCTTGTCAAGCCGTGCAGAAGAGATACGGTAGAGATACGACTCTAACGATGCCGGCGAAAATTAGAGATATGGTAGAGATACGACTCTAATGATGTCAACCATTTTCGCCGCGATCTCTAGTAAATACGGCAAGACACAGGATTTGTATGTGTCGCGGGTGTTCGTGCCAGTCTTGAAGGGGCTGTCGTGTCAGTGTGCAACGACCTTTAAGGGTTAAACTATATAGGTTCGACTACATAAGTTATCTTTTGTAGGGCTGCAACCGAGACGCCATTTAATATTACATGTGTTGGATGTTTATGTTTCATATATTATGTGTAACATACTACAGAACATGTATATAGACTTAGAAGATGTCTTTTAAATAAAACCTAAATAATATAAGCAAAGAAAACAGACATTATCATCACCATAATAAAACCGCGCTAGTTGCATCCCTACACAGGATGTTTTTTATCAAGTATATGTTTTACCCTTCGATTCTATGAAATCCTGGGGGTGTAAAGGTGAAGTAGGGATGAACTTGGATTGGAAGAAGGTATCCTAATTTAGGCGAAAGCTATTGTATGTTTGGGGTGCTATTATTGTTAATAATTATGAATAGGTATTGTGAATTATATAAGCATGCACATTGAATCATTGCTCCCCATTTTACCAAAGGGTTTCTTATTGAATAATAACACATGCTGCTATGGTTTAAAAACGCAAATGTAGCAGGTAGAGGTAATGATATACATAACTCTTAATACGGTGGTCTAAGTCATGTTTGTGGTTGGAGTGAAGCTGACCTGTTGATATTAGCCTGTTGAGCGACCTACCATCAGCGACAAGGAGGTTTCCATACCATTTGAGAGAGAGAGCAAGAGAGAGTTAACACTTAGAATCTTAAAACGTGTACCGATATAATCACTTGACTTGTGTGCTCAAAGTTACACAATATATAAGCCTAATAGGATAGCTCCTCCAGTAATACACATTTTCTAATTATCGATCACCGTCTATTAAGATCTTGAGATCTTGCAAATCATATCTACATTTATGTGATCCCAGTTATCGCCAGCATATGACATTTAGTTTCAAAAGGATCTCTCTTAACAAAAGTATTATAATACTCAATAACCCTCTTCAAGACGACGATCACTTATTTATTGTTCCAGTGTCTTTATTGTATTATATTAAGCTTTGGAAGGGTCTCTAATAGTTAGAAGTTAACGGAATTTTTCAATGATTCTTATTTTTCTATTAACTATATAAAAATATACAAAGTATGAATCGAATGTCTATTTTTACCGTGCGCAACGAATTGTTATGTATTAAAAGTATTCTATTGACCTCAAAGTGGCATAGTGTATTTTGTTCCTTCTTATCTGAAGTTATGCTGTTCCATACTACGTTATGATCCTATCCTTATTTCTTCATTATAAACCGATCACATTGTTGTCTGGTAGTCCGATTCAATGGAAACTGTGGTTTATGGGTTTGATTGAAACCTGTCTTGTTATCACCAAATGAGTACCGGAGTGAAATAAACTCCCTGGTTGGTAAGAATCATATATACACTGTAAATCCCAGCAATTCTATATAGCATATATATGGTATTATATTACGTAATGCAATGGTGCCAATTATCTAAAAGTAGCAACCAGTCACTCAACAATGTGCTAGTTTATCCCCTGCACTCACCCGCACCACCACCACCACTACCTCCACAACCACGAGTGTGTGGAAGGACGATAGAGGCTCATTTTGGGTTTGGTAAAGATATTGCAATTTATAGGCCTTTGCAAAAGACTGTAACAAGTATGGCATAGCGAATTAGTTAGCGTGATAATCCATTAAAAATTTCTTACAATCTTCTGGTAATTGGTAGGATTTCTCAATTCCTATTGCATCGGTTAAGAAGGACCTCTCATACACAGGAAAAATCCATACTTTACCAGGGAGCTTTTGTTATAGGTTATTTGCAATCTTTATAAAAATAAACCTTAAGACGGTAATTAAGATATTTAAGAAACTATAAATTCAAAATATCATACGGGCATAAGTTCAGATATCAATGCTATTGGTAATAAGTCCGTACAATACAATATTACTAAACATTTTACTTTCTACAGACGTTTTAAGCTAAATTATTGTAATCAGTATTCAGGCATTTTGAAAACAACCATGCACTTGTTAGTTATGTAGTTCCGCTGCACTGTTTTGATTGAACTGATTCAAATTTCCACCCTCCTGCCACCACGTACCACACTCACATTCTTGCGATGTCTATTTATATATTTATGTATAAATATGTATTGATGTTAAATAGAAATATCTGTATATAATTTTCCTTAATACTCAACGTCTTTCTGAAAATTATACTAACCCTGCAATTATGCAAATATGAAAGAAAATTGAACTTCACGATATTCCTCACTTAAACCAATCATGTCCCTCCTTTCACTCAACTTTCGGTTTGGGGATTCATTCATAAAACTATGTTGTTTACTACTGATGAAATGCCAAACACCTCCACAAACCTCAACATTTTGTCGCAGGACTAAGTTGGCCAACTGTACGTGCTCTGAATTTTGACCCTGCATGCGACAGCTTCCAGGGCAGAATCAAGAGAAACTGCTGAGTGGGCAAGCGACTTATGGATATAAATCGACACCCCATGACCTTTCATGTCTTCTATACGAATGGTAGTGTTTAAAAGGAGGCGGATCAGCATGATCCACCAAATTCGTCTCCTGTAGACAACCGACTGACGGCGCGTGTAATTGCAACAGAAGTGCTAAGTGTTGTAATTTATTCCTAATACCTTTACAGTTCCCCTGAAGTATCTTGTATTCCATGGTTTAAGAGTGATTGGGATGCCCAGCGTGCTTAGATTTTTTAGTCTTCGGCTTAATACGAGGGGAACCCAGGGACCTTTGCCGGGGCTTGCCACCGGCAACCCCCATCCTCTTCGTAGACTCCCCCAGGTGAGGCCGGGAGGTCTCCCTCGAGGGAGACAGGATGACGTGCTTGTAAGACTGGCAGCTAAACCTTCTTCTAGTTAGTTAGTTAGTTAAAATAGGACTTTAGAGGCTATCAACCAATGAGGATTATTAATCCCACCTTAAAGTCAGGAAGAACGTGACCAGAGTCCCCGAGACCCCTAAGTTTATACCCCCAGGTATACTGGGAATATAAACCCAGAGGTTGTCCTGCTCGGGAACCCAAGCCGTCTTCCTTAATCGCGACCAGGACTGGAGCCCCCTTTCGAGAACTCCAGTCCATTGACCTTCTTTTAGTTAAAATTAGTTAAAATAGGACTTCAGAGGCTATCAACCCTATTGGATTATTAAGCCAGCACACTGTAAGTCAAGAAGAACGTCGTGACTGGAGCCTCTCTGCGAGAACTCCAGTCCCTTGTGATTTTTTTTTTTTTTTTTTTAGCTTGATTGGGAAGGCCATCAGCCCATCAGGACTATTAGGCCATACTAAAACAAAATGTTAATCACCAAGAACCTCATAATACTGGAATGTGATAGCGGCAAGTAACACAATCCAGCATACGTCACAGGTCCAAGGCAATTAACAACAGGAAAGGCAAACATCAGCTGAGAAGAATAGTGTCAGGACAAACACATTCTTAAGAGCATCACCTGTCAACCTGCTAAGACAAAGGGGAAAAGCAAAAAAGGACTGAAATTAATATTACTCTAAAATGAATGACAGACAAAAGAATTTAACAAACAAAGCAACTTAGGAGGTCCTGTGAACATAATAAATAATGTGGGAAAACAATAGCATAAAAATATACTAAAAAGGAACATAATAAATAAATAAAACACCACCACCAAAAACATAACTCAAGTTACAACTCTCTGAATAAATTGGTCTCTTTCAAGTAAGCCATCAACTTGTCAACCACACCAACATCCCCATCACCCAAGATTGAGTCCAAAGTGATGGGGAAGATATTCGCCCTGCAGTACAAAGGAGTACAAAGGAGTACAAAGGAGTACAAAGGAAATCAAGCAACAACAGATCCAGTGACCCTTCTAGGTTGCTTGTCCTCCAAAACACTGAGGATCAAGTGTCCAAACAGTGGTTTAGAGTGGGTAAGGGAACATTGGAAAGGGAATTACTGCCCTGGAACTAATGTCCGTGGCAGGATTAGGAAGTTAGTAGGGGACAGATGGGTTAGTAACTGAGGGGGGGATAAAATAAAGTTATTCATTTACAAACGCAGTCAGTCGCGGGTTTGATGCGAGATATTTGTCTAGGCGGAGTTTAAATGAATCAACGGTGATGCAGTCTATAACGTTTCGGGGAAGCCCATTCCACAAGTTGACAACTCGATTGAAGAAGAAATTCTTAGATTCGTGCGAGTTAAAAGATTTACCAATAATTTTGCAACCGTTTCCCTGCGTGTAATTAGATTGGTCGATAGTGAAGTACTTACTACAGTTCATATTGTCGATGCCTTTGATGATTTTGAACACTTGAATTAAGTCGCCTCTTAATCTGCGCTGGGTTAAAGGAAATAGATTTAATTCTCTAAGACGCTCTTCGTATGGTTTGTTCTTTAGGCTAGGTATCATTTTGGTAACTCTACGTTGAACTCGTTCTAGCTTGTTTATATCTTTTTGGTAATAAGGGCACCAGGATTGAACGCAGTATTCCAGAAGAGGGCGGACTAAGGAATTGTAAAGGGTTAGGATAACTTCTTTGGATTTATGCTCAAATGACCTGCCTATAAAGCCAATTATTTTGTTTGCCTTCTTAACAACTTCTGAACATTGTTGGCTCGGTTTTAGGTTACTCGATATTGTTACTCCCAGATCGGTTTCTCTGTTTACATTCTTAAGCTGAGTGCCATTCATCGAATAGTTTGCTTTCTCATTTAGGTATCCGATATGTAATACTTTACATTTATCCGCATTGAAACTCATTTGCCAAATTTGGGCCCAACATGACAATTTATCTAGATTGTGTTGCATATTGTCAACTTGTTCTTTCGAGAGTACGCTATTTGCAATTTTTGTATCGTCAGCAAATTTTGAGATTGTACAGGTGAGACCCTCATCTATGTCGTTGATGTAAATTAGAAAGAGAATTGGTCCTAGTACCGATCCCTGGGGTACCCCGCTACTTACATTAGTCCATTTTGATGCCTTACCGTTTATGACTACTCTTTGCTTTCTGTCGCTGAGCCAATTTTCTATCCATTTCAACACACCGTCTTGTATTCCATGCGCTTTTAGTTTTAGCAGTAAACGTTTGTGGGGAACTTTGTCAAAGGCCTTTTGAAAATCAAGGTATATAATATCTACAGCTTTACTCTCATCGTAGAGGTTGAGGATATCGTGGAAGAAGTCTAAGAGGTTTGTTAAACAGGAACGTTTTTTACGAAAGCCGTGTTGAGTATCTTTAAGTATGTCATTTTCCTCTAAGTGATTTACGAGTCTGTCTCGTATGACAGTTTCTAGCATTTTACATACAACTGAGGTTAAGCTAATTGGACGATAGTTACTGGATAGGGATTTGCTGCCTTTTTTGAATATCGGTGTTACGTTGGCTAGCTTCCACTGATCGGGCATAGTTCCAGACTGCAAGGATTTATTGAATAGTAATGTCAGTGGTTTAGAGAGCTCATCCTTAGCTTCCTTTAGAACTCTAGGCGAGATTGTATCAGGTCCAGGCGTTTTATTTACCTTGAGTTTATCTAAACAATTCAATACTTCTCTCTCTGTAACGGTGATATTGCTTAAAACATCTGAATTATCAATCTGAATCGGCGATGGTGTAGGGATATCACTGAGGTCTTCTGTTGTAAAAAACTGATGCAAAGAAGGTATTGAGGGCATTACTCATTTGTTCTTCGTCTTTGGTGTATTCTCCATTTTCATCGACTAACGGTCCAACAGTTGAAGTAACTACTTTTTTCTTTCTGATATAACTATAGAATTCTTTCGGGTTTGTTTTACTTTGATTCGCAATATGTAACTCTAAGGTCTTTTTACTTTGCTTAATTAACTTTTTGGCTTTGCGTCGTAGCTCTACAAATTTCAGCCGTTCTTCGTCATTTTGTGAGGATTTTAATCTATCATTAGCAAATTTTTTAGCAAGCAGGCAGTTTGAAATATCTTTATTCCACCATTTGGGCTTATTATTATGGCCTGGACGCCGAGTTTTCGATGGTATGCAGTCTTGCACTGCTTTTAGGTAAGTGGCTTCGAATAACTTCCAAGATGTATTTATGTCGTTATTGTGAATTAAAAAGCTCCAGTCAGTTTCTTTAAACATAGCTCTAAGTTTATGGAAGTTTGCTTTCTTGAAATTAGGGACTTTTTCGATGCTACTATTTGGTTCGTTACTAGTAAACTTTAAAGTGAAAGTTATCGTAGGATGGTCGCTGTTACTGAATTCATCACCAACATTCAAATTCTCTATTAATTCTTCTTTTGTTGCAAGTACAATGTCAAGAACGTTATTACCACGGGTCGGCGTTCCAACAAATTGATAAAGCGAACTCTCTTGCAAGTTCGTATACAAGTCATGTCCGGAGTGTGAAGTAAGAGTATCGCCCCACTTGGTCACAGGTAAATTAAAGTCACCAAAAATTACGGTATCTTGCGAGTTACTTATATCTGCAATTTGTTCGTAAATTTCTCGGTCAGTTTGCACTGATTGAGCTGGAGGTCTGTATATTAATGCAAGTATTATTTTGGTACCTTTATTATTCTTTATTAGCACAAAAGATGCGTCGACGTTCACAATTTGAGGTTTTGACAAGAGGGTAGGGTTAAGACTTTCTTTGATATAGAGTAAAACGCCACCTCCATTTCGATTTATTCGGCTTTTCTCAAACATTACATAACCGGGAAGTGAATACTCTGCTAAAAAGTCTCTATCTTCTGTATTGAGCCAAGATTCTGTTATGCCAATCACATCATAATTTTCTGTAAACACTAGCTCCTCTAAATCTGAAAATTTATTGCGTATGCTACGAGCGTTTGCATAGAAAACCTTTAAATTTGTTATTTTAGAACTCACGGAACGCGCTTCAATAATATTTTTGGTTCTTGTCGGATCTACATTTATGTTCATGGCTGTCCTCGGTCCTCGCTGTCTCCGGTCCTTATCGCTGGTGGTCCTCGGTTGCCTCTGTTTTTTTCTTGGCGTTGGATGATTTATGTCACTGCTGCTTCTTCTCGGATGGCGTTTTTTGATCCATGGCTGCGGACTGCTTCGTGTAGGAGACGACCCATGCGTGCTGAACCCACAGGGTTTAGATGAGTGCCATCCTTGCGGAACAGAGTAGGCTGGTTGTAGAAGTTGTCCCAGAGGTTGATGAATTCAACTTCTTCCCTCAGACACAAATGTTTTAGTCGGCTATTTGTGCTGAAGGCCTTGTTGTAGAATTTGTCAGGTGCGTCGATCTTGGGGAGAATGCCTGAGATGATGATATTCCTTGACTTGTTTTTGTAGTGCTGGATCATCTTGCGATATTTATCCATCAACTCTTCGGATCTGGTGCGCATGACGTCATTTGAACCAGCATGGATGACAAAAAGGGTATTTTCATTTGCATCCTTTGTGGTATCTTCGAAGGCTTCCACAATGTCGTCCAGTCCAGCTCCTGGGATGCAAAATCTTTTTCGTTGAATTGGGACTCTGTCGCAGAACTCTTCGACCTGTCCTCGTAGGATGGAATCCCCAACGAGCCTGGTCTCTTCTGGTTCGTCTTCCATCTCTACCAATATCTCAAATCTGTTTGACATTGTGACTGGTAGATGAGACCTTTTCTGCGTTGGCCGTGCACCGTTCCTCACTGGTGTAAATCCGGAAACCTGTGGTGGCAGGACTCTACGTACAGGTCGGGGAGAGGAGTGGTTAGAACGGGGCGAGGGGTTGGTACTGTTCGTGCTAGCAGGCTTCTTGCACGAGGAGTGGGGGAGAGACTAAGGTGAACAGGGCGGCTGTCCTGGTTTGATGTCGGCTCAGGTTCGTCAGAAGCATCTGCTGCAGTGTCTACTGCAGGTGTTGGATTGTTGGCAGATGACGTTGGGGCGGTGGTGGATGCTGGAGTTGAAACAATTTGAGTTAGTGATACTCCAACGTTGAGTGTTACAAACTCTTACAGTACATCAAGAGAGGGCTACACTCCTCCACAAATCCACCACTGGACAAAAGGATGTGGTTGATCGATAGAATCCCGCCATAGGTGGTACATTGCGGCGGGAAGACACGGTCGATATAAGGTTTCATGTGTGTTAGGAATGTACAATTCATCCTCAGTCGAGCTAAGATGACTTCCTCCCTTCGGGAGCAACGGGAAGCTGAGGGCCAAATCCCAATTGTCGGTTTGACGGTATGAATAGTCAGGTCGGTCCACTGACATTGCCACAGAAGATTAATTGATTTCTTACCGAAAAAGAGTCTTGACTGTAGATCCCGAGGGACGACCTCCTTTTGTTAGTTAGTTAAAATAGGATTTCACAGGCTATCTACCCTATTGGATTATTAAGCCAGCACACTAAGTCAACAGTAACGTCAGGACAAGAGCCTCTCTGCAAGAACTCCAGTCCCTTGTTCTTTTGCTTTAGCTTGATTGGAAAGGCCATCAGCTCCTTGTTCTTTTGGCCAAGGCGACTTTATTTATACCCTGTTCAATTATTTACGTTCGTCTTGCGTATTGAATAAACTAACATACATTTTGAATACCAATAAATGAACATAATATAATGAAGCTGATTCGAACACTATTTACTGGAAATTTCCTACTACTCAAATTAATCTTTTGAACCCATATTCTTTATACGGGATTAAAAAGTACCGTGTGAACCAAATAATATCCAGAAAGTGAAACGAAATTTACTGGATTGAAAAGGACCGTATGGACCAAATAATATACAGAAAATGAAACAAAATCCACGGAATTGAAAAGGACCGTATGGACCAAATAATATACAGAAACTGAAACAAAACCTACTAACTAGAACATATGTAAGCTATTAACAAAACACTTAAATAATTCGATTTAATGAGACAGAATTATTACTACTATATTTACTTACATGAATTATATGTAGAATTCGTGAAGCAAACTTATTTTTCATTCTTTAAAAATAAGACAGGATTCAAAACAAACCCCAATGAAACTAGACTGAAGCACTTAAACCATTATCATGAAAGGATTAACTAACAAAGATAATACAAATAATACCAGATACTAAAAGCTATACAAATGTGAGAATGTGACAATGCCCCCACACCACGAGACAGTATCTCACAATTTGCTCAGAAAATCAGCAAAGACGGTTATCTTTACGTTTTATAGCTTGTACAGTATTATAAAGATATAGTTTTGAAGCACAAGAAACCATCTCAGTAACCTAGAGTTCTCTGGCTTTTTGTTATGGAGATATTCTAATGCAGAATGTTCTATATTCAAAATGAACTGTTTCCCATACACGTACTGATCAAACTTCCTAACAGCAAAGATGAATGCCAGTCCCTCTCCCTCTATGTTGGAGTACTTTGTCTTTCTTGGCTGTATTTTCCGACTGGCAAAACACACAGGAAGGAGGCAACCATCAAAGTCCTGAAGAAGAGGCGTCTGTCTGGACAATGAATGGCTTATCAAAGTCAGGAGCTCTGAGGATGTGACTGGATGTTAGCAAATTCTTTAACATTATGAAAATCTGACCATGTCTGTCTTCCCACCGTTGTTTACTAGCAGAATACATTATTCTTTAGCACGTCTGTGAGCAGAGCGGCCAAGTGTGAGTAATGGGAAACACACTTTCGATACCATCCTGTCAACCCCAGGATGGACCTAAGTTGTTTCTTAGTTGTAGACATGGAAACATTCTGGATCATTTGCATCGTATCATCTAGGGATGCTACTTTACCTTGGCCCACCTTGTGACCTAAAAACTCTATTGTTCTATGCCCCAGCAAACATTTAGACGGTTTGACCGTTAACCTGACTCTCTATATTCTATGGACAATTATCTCCAGAAGTGAAAGGGGTTCCTCCCAAGTTACCGATTGACCAAGTACGTCATTGACATAATTTTCAACATTATCAAGGCCAAGTAATAACTTTCTCATTATTCTGCAGGGGCGGACTGGCCCGCCGGGAAACCGGAAAATTCCCGATGGGCTCCCAGAGTAATTTCCTAGTGGGCCCCTGTGATGTTTGTTTTTTTTTTTTTTTACAAATACACCTAGGCTAATTAGTGGTAATTTTCAAGAAGAGGCTCGCATCGTTAATAGGCTACTGGTTATTTTCCTCCCAAACTTTCAGAACACACACACACAAACACACACACACACACATTTTCCTCAAATTTTATAGATATTGTTATTAACCCCTGTCAAACGGGGATGTTTTTAACTTCTACTACCTGACAAGCGGGCATTTTTACCCTAAATAAGCTTCATTCCATGCTCTTTTTTATGCATAAACAAGAGCTAGAGAGTAATCTATCTATCTATCTATATGCTCAGGCCCAATCCCCATTTTGGGGGTAGCCGACTCAAGACAGAGCAAGAACAGGGAAAACAATAAAACAACATAAAACAACAAATAAACACAGATAAAAAGCACAAACTCACACACATCCAGGTCACCCAGGAGAAGACCCAGAGACCAGGGTCACCAAGGTCGCTCCAGCACTCCCCCGGCCCCCGACCACCCGGAGAGGTTCCGATCTCGGCAGGCAGACATGCAGCGGAGCCAAAGCCACAAGCCCTCCCACCACACTTCCAGGCGCACCCTTCATATTAATCGTCTCCCCGGGCCAGGCACCTGATGGACTATTCTCTAGTCCAACTTGCGCCAGACCCCTTACTCCAACTGACCACGCGTTCACTCAACTATTCACAAGCATTCTCCATTCACTCCTGTCCACCACCACTTCCCCTGCCTGATCTATAGTCATTCCTCTATCATCCAAAGCCTTTCTTACACAGTCTCTCCATCTCAATGGGGGTCTTCCTGCCCTTCTATCTCCCCTTGTACCTGACTCACATATTCTCTTTGTAAGCCTTTCATCTCCCATTCGTTCAACATGACCATACCAGCTCAGCACCCTTCTGTCCACTCTGGCTGACAAGAGAGTAATACAATTATGTATCCGTGAAAGGGCGATAATAGAGCTTTCCAATGACACCTGACTCATCCTTGTACGACCACGGGTTCTCTTGCAACGATCGTGCAACACGAGGGCAAAAACCCTAAAATACGGTAATTTTCCGAGTTTTTTCCTTGTCTCGCGAGGCCGAGGGTGTGGAGTGTTGCAGAGGTGGTGTCAGTTGCGGTGCGAGGGCCGTGCCGAGCGGTCAGAGCACGCCTATCGTCCTCCCAACGCGTGGACTCTCTCTCAGAGCCGATAATGTGCTCAACATCCCTTCCGACATATGTCGGGCCCCGCAGGGGTGGCCATGGGTCTGTCGCCCGACACATATCGGGCCCCGCGGCTTGAGTGTTAAGGGAGTAAGCAAATTCAAAGGTGTGGCTTGGAAGGGTTGCATATGGCTTCAAAATGCACCTAAAATTGATCGTATTTCAAAACAAAACAAAAATCTCAGGGGACTTACAGCCCCCAATGAGAGTGCAATAATCTGAATTTGATATTTCAATGATTCCATCCTCCAACATGTCTCTGACTTGATTCTTTACTACTTCCTTGGTGGAGAACGGGAGAGGATACTAGGTTGTTTCTCTAACTGGTGTTGTTTCAGTCACCTAAACCCGTACTGTACCGTAGGATACAGTAATAAAAGTCTCCAGCAGTCCCAAGCAATGTGGCCAAAATGACAGGAGAGACCACCTTTTCACCTCAAGAGATGAGGCAAGAATGGATCTATAATTTTAGTTTTTTTTAAAGCAATTAGCCTTGTACAGGCAGTTACTGACGGCTATAACCATCGCTGGGACTGTGGAGTTACTTATCTACTGACGGCTATAGCCGTCGCTGGGATTGGACGGGTTGATTTTATGCTGAAGAAGTGTAGTGTGGCCTGGCTTATCCGTAAATATATCAGTATATTCCTGGACCAACTCGAGGAGTTGGGCCTTCTGTTCTGGCACAAGTCTGGATTGATAAGGACATCTGCGTAATTTTCCGTTCCTTTTACTTCACACGTGTTAATGGGATAGTCATTTTAATCAAAGTTGGCATCCTCTAATACTGATATGCCTATTATTTCCTGCTCTCCAAAAATATTGTCCACCATACAGTTAGCTTGCAACACTCTAGTCTCATACTTGTTAAGAAGATTGATGTAGAACACTTTACACTTTCCTTCACTTATCCTGATCTTATAGTCAAGCTCTACAATCTTTTCAATTTATTCAAATGGACCCTTCCAGCTCAACAAGAACTTATTTGCTTGAGTAAGTAACAGTAATAGTATTTTTTCTCTTACTTCAAATAATCTTCTCCGTTTTTTTTTTATCATAATGATGTTACTGGACATCAGACTGGACTAATAGGGACTACTAAGTCAATAGCCACCTTCTGGAAAGGAGATCCCATTAACGTTGTTTTACTTGGTGGTGCCTTCCTAACTCTCCTCTTAGGTATAGTATGTTGACAAGTATCACAGCTCTGGCACCACCTCTTTACGTCACCATAAACTCCTGGCCTATACAAATTTCCCAAGATCCTATCTAACGTCTTCTGTACTCCTATAGCCCGCGTCACACACAGTACGATAGCCGGCGATCACAGACGATCTTTTCAAAATATTTGAATTTTTCCCGGATTGTCTGACATCGTCTGTTATCGAGTAAAAAGATCGCCTCCATTCCTGGTAGTCGAGGGGTGGTCGAGTGGCGCGAAAATGGTCGGCGGTGATCGGCCAAAAAATAGTGGCTCCACTCATTTCTGGCCGATAGTTGGCAGAAAAAAACATTACATTTTTATCGTGTGACTATTGTGTATATATCGTGCAACGATCCTGTGGGAATTGTACTTATCGTCCTGTGATCGGTCAACTTGTTCGACGACGATTTGTGTTCAACCGACAGGTCAACAGGATGACCACAGTTCGATCAATACACGTTAATAGCACGACAATAGCACAACTACCACACTATAAGAAAAACTGAGAATGAGAGAGAGAGAGAGAGGGAGAGAGAGAGAGAGAGAATGTGTTTTTGACAATAGTTCGACACAACCCAAAATATATATATATACAAAATAGCTACCTTTCATTCTCAATATGATATTAATATGCCAAAAATCTCTAAATTGAAAATAATCATATTGACGCGTAAAACGATACTGGGAAAAAAGGCACGGAAAAAACGGCACAGGAAAAAAGGCACAGGAAAAAAAGGCACTGGAAAAAATATCACAAATTACTAACTAGGAAAAAATGGCACAAAAAACAAAAGGTTGTATTAGGAAGTAATAGATCAATAAAATGTGTTTCGATGCAATATACAATATTGCATAATGTAATTATACACTGTATATCTGGTAGTGTACTCACCATAGGTTAGGTTAGGTTAGGTTAGGTTAGGTTAGAACTTAAGAAACCGGAATTCTGCATAAGGCCGACCGGCCTACACGAGGCAGATCCCATTCACACCCAACCCATATCATTCATATGACTATTAACTTTGCACTTAAAATGTTCTACCGTTCCTGAGCTAACCAAACACTTCCACAACTCTTTTTCCCAAACACGTGCTTACCTATGTCTTTTCAAAAGCAAACCTTATCCAATTTGAAGCCATTTGAACGGGTTATCTCGCCGTTATTAAGCCTTAATACCTTATTTCTATCTTCCTTATTGATACCTTTCATCCATTTAAACACATTTATCATATCTCCTATACATCTTTGTCTTTCTAATGAATGCAAGCCAAGGGCTATCAGCCTCTCCTCTTATGATAAATTTATAACAATATGGATCATTTGCGTCATTCTTCGTTGGACTGCCTTCAGAGAGTCAATATCCAATCTATAATAAGGACACCAAAACTGAACAGCATAGTCCAAGTGAGGTCTCACATTAGGTCAGGTTAGGTTAAATAGAAATATAGTGTAATTAAAGCAAAATATAGAGGTACAACAAGTATAACAAATATATTAAAATTATATCATTCTTTAATAATAAATTATTTAGGAATAAATCCTGGATAATAACGTTGCCTAATTAAACATTATCATAGATTTTCATAATATGCCATATTTTCCTACCCCGAAGAATATGCTATTTTTGCCTGTGTCTTTTTTTCCTTGTGCCCTTATTTCCGGTACCTTTTTTTCCGGTGCCTTTTTTTCCTACATTCGCGTAAAACACAAAGGCATCAGATTTTACAGAAGAGATGATTGATATTTTATTATATCTCAGTTTTTCTCATTATTTTTGGCTAGCTTCGCTCGCTAGGCAATTTTGGCCTAAAATTGCCTCAAAACCGGAGATAAAAAAGGAAAATGCCCCGTCCATGATGGTCTCCATGTTGACGGTAGGAGGTTCGGGGGTAGAATGAATAGGGCGGCCACCCCCCCCCCCATGTATATATAGGGCGGGTCATTTGCCGTGTGACTATCGTGTGCGTCGTACCACGGTCGATTTAATCGTTCCACACCCGTGTGTATGTTGTTTACACCCGTGCGGTTCACATATGGCTATCGACCAACATCGGCATTACCGTGCTGTTACCGTATGATGAACGTGTGATAGCCGAGTGAGCATCGTGGCCGGTCAACGATTAATTCTACAACGGTCGTGTTACCAGCGTGTGTGTCGTGTGTGTGTTGAGTGACTGTCGAGGGCTTGTCATACGGCCATCGTGTGCCGGCGAGGATCGTGTGGTGATCCAGTGATTCCATTAGAATCGGCGAAAAAGCACAAGTCACCCTCTGTCGGCGGCGGTCGTACTGTGTGTGACGCGGGCTTTAAGCCTGTGTAAGGACTCATGGGCAAAAGCCAAGACTTTCTCTCTTCGATATTTAGGTATGTCAACTACGACTTCTTGTTTTCCTTCAGATTCTCTATACTACAGTTCTTGGTCTCCCCTTACAACCTTAAAGGCCTTACCATCTCCTTAGATTTTCTGGATAAATACTCAAAACGACTTGTCTGAGTCTGACTTCCGCTCTGCTACAGTGAGCGGAAGTTCTTCTGCTGCTTCACCACTGTGCACCTTCAAGGGTCGTGTTGGCCTTTCCTTCTGTCGCCGTTGTCCTCGGGTCTCCAATGCTCCTACAACCACGCTGTGACCCTCCCCAATGGGGAAAACAGCAGGATCAGTGTTGGCTGCTTCCATGTCCCTCAAATCCTTGTCCTCTTGTCACTCAGTCAGGTGTCCCATTGCTTGCAGGCTTCTCTTGCTAGTTCTGGAGCCATAACCCCAGGGATATTACCGACGATCAGGCCACAAATGGCGCCCTACATGCAGATGGCGTCCACCTCACCTGTGTAAAATCAATCAGTGCATTTCGTTTCACTGTCTCTCTCTCCCTTCTCCATTCCACTTTCCATGTGTACATGTGTATCATTCTGTGTCGGTGTTGGCTATAAACAGCCTCCTCCCCTTTCATATGTCCACAAGTGCAATGCCATTTTCATCTACCTCTGACGGTATACCCCACCCTCCCATCTACTTTAATATCACCCACCTGCACATTCATATCCCAATCAGAATTATTTGTTCACTCCTACCAAACTTATCCAGGCACACCTCAACATTCACCCAGAACTCCACTTTCTCTCTTCCAGGTTTATCTTCTGTCGGAGCATACACACTCACACAACCACCCACGTTTATTTTTGACACTTTCATTCTCACCCACAGAACCATACTCCCTTACACGCTCCTTCCGCTTGTTACTTACAATTAAACATGCATCTTATTTCTCCCTCTCATTTTCATTCACTCCAGCATGCACACCTATTCCACATTCCCATTCTTTCACATATGTACCCTTCCATTTGGTCTTAGTCATTCCGCACAATTATATCCGGCCTGGCATTCACTAATGCTTCCAAAACCTCTCTCTCTTATTTGTCATCATTCACGCCTCTCACATTCCATGTCGCAATCTTTAAGCAGTCCTTGTCCAGTCGGTGTTCGTCAACAGTGTTAGTGTCCGAGGCTGATCTATCGCTGTTTGTTGCTGTAGGATTTTTTCTGGGTGGAGGGTTGGAGGCACAACCGACCCAACCTCTTTATGTCCCTTTCTCACTGATGCGATTTCATATGATTTTCATCGCCGAGAACAAGAAATGGGCATATTCGTGACATGTCGCAACAAAATCTTGAACCCTCGCATTATAATCGTTTGACTCGCAAGGCCTCGCAAGGGCCCTCACGGATCATCGCAAATGTTCGGATTGTTCAAAATTTGGGACGAGGACTGGCGAGGGGTCCGAGCCCTTGCAAACATCGTCGAACATTGCTGAGGGATCGGCGAGGCCCTCGGAGATCTTCGGCGACATCGGCGAGACATCGACGAGGGTGTCGCATTAAAAAAAAACGTTACAATTTTCCGAAACGTAGCACTATGGCTCGTCGATGTTCGGAGAGCATCGGCGATGCACAGTAATCATCGGCGATTGCCTCGTTGATTAGTCATCGACGTGCGACCGAATACTGATAGAGCGTATACCCGCCAGGGGTATACTCTGCACGAGGCATGCGAAGGGATTTGCGACGTCGCCGAATGCTCAAGACACACCTCGACGAGGCCAAAGACCACTTTCGGCGAGGTGTGTAAAAAAAATTGATTATCTACCTGTCAACCCTGTTTGCATTTCACCTTTCGTTTGTTGTAGTCGCAGTAACACTTTAGCGAGCAATATTTACGGGCAATTATGGTCTGTAAGGTACACAAATTAGAATATATTGAAATATAACCACAAACATACTTTACCTTCACTTTATTTACCTATTTATGCCAAACAATCCCAAATTGTATTGAGAAATAATTTTGCTCATGTAAAATTGACGGGAAAAGCGCTCGTGTGACAGCACCTGAAATTCTCAGGTACCCGTTGTAAATCTGGCATAGGTGAGGTAAGGTCAGGGGGGTATATATACTGCGGGACAGGTCAGAAAATGTCATTCCACAGTTTCCAGTGAACAACTCAACAATCTTCAACAACAGTCTCCAAATTTTCCAGCATGCTTGGCAAGAAAATACCACCAACGAAGAAGGGGGGGCAGCTGAAGAAGAAGGCGACCACCAATATCGTTGCCGGTGAAACGCCTGTCATCCAAGCTGAGGAAGTTTTGGATATTGATGAAATTCGTCAAGAGGAAGAAGAGGTGGAGTCCATGGACGTCGGACCCCACAAGGAGAAGGAGCAGCAGCCTAGCCAGCAACTTTTCACCACCCAGCACGAGGTGGAGGTTGAGGTCCACCGGGCACAAGAAGACAGCGACATCAACATGCAACCTTCGGACCAGAAGTCATCTTCTGATTCGGAGGAGAGCTCTGCCGGCATAATTACGGCCAGAATGGAGGCGGACCTGGCTGATTGGGTCCTGAACCACCTAGCCCTATGGAGCAAGGTGGACCCGTGGCACAATGACAAAATGTCTAAGGGGCGACTCTTCCATAAGAAAGGCAAGCGACTGCGTGTACCAGGTAAGTGGCTATTAGTTATTTTTAAATACATATAATCTTCAAGGGTTGTATGAGGAACGTGGTGCTATGAATATTCGTATGTACAAAACAAAGGGTTTGTGTGATCAACGTGGTGCTATGAATAATTTTACACAATGATATAATAACTTGACAATTCAAATATGTTACATTTTAGTGTTAAATTGTTTGTTTGCCCTTTGTATTGTGTGCTAAATGCTCTCCCATCAATCTCATTAAATGTTGACATATTTTTCTTGATATCATTTAAGGCACTATCTCGTTCCCTTTTCAGCTGAAATAGTCTCCAAGCTCTATACCAACATGAGGACACGCTACGGGAAACTATTGAACAGGAAGAGCGGGTCAGGTGCTAAACACCGGGATAAGTGGATTTGGGAGACATTTTCCTTCCTGAAGGAAAATGTTTCCCAAAAGGAACCTAGAATCAGCAGCAAGAAGGTATGTACAAGCATATATAAAACCATTTGCTATATATAATTTTGTATATTTGAATTATTATATTGTATATTTTCTATGTGTATCAAAATATTAATAACTGTTACTTTATAAGGTGTTATAAGTTTGACATGGTATTTATTGTATTTGATTTCCAGATCGATAAAAGGACGCGGCCACAGAACAACTTGGAGGAGGAGGAGGACGTGCAGTTGGTGGAGGAGGGAGACCTGACGGTGGAGGCGATGGGGCAGGCAATGGAGGACTAGGAGATGCCAAACTCTCTAGTCATACCTTCCACACACAGCAGGGTTAGGGGAGCAAAACGGGGACGACGTCCCGAGATGATCCCCTGTACGTGACCAAAGTAAGCGTTTATTCTTAAACTTTGCCGCAAGTGGAGTCCAAAAAATAATGTCTTATATACAGATAACATATATATAAATATATATAGGCCTATATTTATAGTTTTATACTTATAAAAATTAAAATATGCACGTATACAAATATTTGTAATATATGTATATATACTGTATATATATATATATACTGTATATATATATATATATATATATATATATATATATATATATATATATACCGGTATATATATATATATATATATATATTGTTACGACTGGGGTTCAAATATATCAGGGCTCTTATTCATTGGACTAGTAATGGCATAAATGCTACAACGGATCCAACCTCTGATGTATATTCCCAGTGAACAAAGAACACAAATACTCTACAGAGTTCTATATGCAATAATAGGCTATCAAACTCTCAATAAATGTGCGTCTACTCTAGGCTTAATGTTATGTGAAAACAGCCTATTACTACCTATAACCGAAGGTTATGGTATGCAAAGTAAGGTGGTAAGAGAAGTTACAGCTTACGTTACTTTAATCAATAAATGTCAGGCACTCCTGCATGAAAGAAAGTGCACTAAAGTCCTTCAACACTAACAAGGAATCTTCTTTAAATGTTAGATGCTATAAAGATGCTCGTATCGGAAAAGGAACCCAAAAAGGCAGGCAGCGGAACAATGCTCGTGCAGGCTATGCACACAAAAAGGCAGAATATATAATGCCGTCGGAGCCAAGAATATCCTAAACACTACAACAATAATAATCGCCACTACAATGCAGTATTCCTATCAACAAAAAGAGCCTAAGTCGTTTGTGTCTCCATACATCAAACTAGGCTGCGAAATGCTTGTGTAATGATAAATGGGTATGCATAAAAAGAGTAATTAGGTTAATATACTTAATGTCTACTGTGACTGATAAAGTCTAGCTAGAGTCAATGATACGAGATACTGGTGCGCATGGCATGCCGCATAGCCTAGTGCAAATCTCAAGTCTGTGCGTCAAATATTACGTTATAGGGAAGGGTAGCTCTCTTGAGAAACCTTAATACCGAAGTATTAAGCGTTCTCCTGGCGTACCTCAAAGACAAACAACGAGCTTAGAACAGTGCAGAATGGTATTGGCAAAAAGCCCTCATTCGTGCATGCTCTATTCTCAATGGCACACAGACTAGAATTTACTCAATCAACTCCAGTTCTCAGGTATGTCGTGCAGCTTTTAACTAAAGCCAGCACTCATAGGAAACAATACCTTATAATATCAGACTCCTAGTCTAGCATTATCTAATCCAGCAGAACACTAGTAATTATAGGAAGCGGCAATATGAAAGCCAACCAATGCTTCGTGATCCACTTATCTTAACAACTAACATACATGGGTTATATCAGACCTTAACGCACAATCGATCAGGGCTAGACCCAGGTGAGGTTATAGGCATGTGATAAAGAGTCGCTGGAACTCCTGTTTCATTTGCTTGGCCTCTCTTACTGATTTTCTTTGTGCCTCATTTACACTGAGAGCAATCCAGCTAGCTCTCACAAACACCTCCTCCTCCTATCCACTTCACTACACTAAACATGCACACCACACTTCATTCCTCCACACCAAAATTATAAAAACACAAAATGATGAATTTTAGCCCAGCCTCGGAGTCCCCAGGGGGGGGGACCATAAATGCCCCCTCACCCGACCGACCATCCCCTGACGACCCCACACAATTACCTGGACCTCGGCCTGTTACTCTTTCTATTAATTTCTGCAACATTCGCGGACTTTCCTCTAACTTTCACTCTGTTGAACACCATCTCTCCTCCTACAAACCTGATCTTCTCTTCCTCACCGAAACCCAGGTGTCTGTAGCAACATCCAGCAACCCCTTCTCTGTATCCTCCTACTTTCTCTATCCTAGTTTCGAAGCCAAAGGCGGATGTTGTGTATATGTGCACAACAAACTCACTTGCTCTCGTGTTCCCGATTTCGACTCCTCTGAATTCTCAACTTTATGGCTCAAACTTTCCTGTCATTCTCTTACTAAATATTTCTGTGCTGTCTATCTTTCCCCTAACTCTACCAACTTTCCTAAATTCTTTGACTATCTAAACTCTACAGTGGAACACATTCTATCCATTTCTCCTTTCTCAGAAATCTCCATCTTAGGAGATTTCAACGTTCACCACCGCCAATGGCTCTCTTCTCACACTACTGATCCGCCTGGTGAACAAGCCTACGTCTTTTCTATCCTAAATGACCTAGAGCAGTTAGTTCAGCAACCCACCCGTATCCCCGATCGCATCGGAGATCGGCCCAACATTCTTGACCTGTTTCTAACTTCTAACCCTTCTTCTTATACTGTCGATCTTTTCTCTCCTTTGGGCTCCTCCGACCATAAACTTATCTCTGTCACCTGTCCTATCTCTCCAGTACAGCCACTCGATCCTCCTAGCCGGCGACGCTTGTGGCACTTTGGCGCTGCCGACTGGGAGGCTCTTCGGCAGTACTTCTTTGATTTCCCATGGAATGATTTCTGCTTCCATGGCCGAGGACCCTCGGAGAGTGCTGAACGCATTACCGAGGTAATCCTATCGGGCATGGAAGCATACATTCCATTCTCTTTCTCTCAGACAAATGCTAAAAAATCTTGGTTTACTCACGCCTGTTCTACTGCTGTCCGCAATAAGGAGGAAGCATTCAAACGGTACCGACGCCTTAAAACTCAAGACTCTCATTCTTCATATGTTTCTGCCCGGAATCAAGCCAAATCTGTTCTTCGACTTGCCAAACACTCTTTCATCAATAATAAATGCACTGAACTATCCAACTCTAGCTCTTCCCAAGCTTTCTGGCATCTAGCCAAAAACCTCTCCAACAATTTCTCTTCCTCGTCTTTCCCTCCCCTTTCCTACTCTGATGGCACAACCATCACTTCTTCCTCTGACAAAGCAAAACTCTTCGCTCAAACTTTTGCTAGAAACTCCACCTTGGATGATTCCGGTGCTATTCCTCCCTCTCCGCCCTCCTCTCTCTTACTTATGTCTAATATCCTAATCTCTTCTAAAGATGTACTTTCTACCATCTCTGGGCTTAACACTAATAAGGCGTACGGTCCGGACCGTGTTCCTCCTGTTGTTCTCAAAAACTGTGCTTCCGTGCTGACTCCCTGCCTAGGCAAACTCTTTCGTCTCTGTCTATCCTCTAACGTCTTCCCTTCATGCTGGAAGTTTGCTCACATTCAACCTGTCCCAAAGAAGGGTGACCGCTCTCAACCCTCCAACTATCGTCCAATTGCTCTTATCTCTAGTCTTTCTAAAGTTTTTGAAACTATTCTTGCTTCCAAATTTCTTAAGCATTTCTCTTCTCATAATCTGCTCTCAGATCGCCAGTATGGCTTCCTTAAGGGTCGCTCTACTGGTGATCTTCTTTCATATCTTACTAACTCTTGGTCATCCTCCTTTCGGGACTTCGGTGAGACTTTTTCTATTGCACTAGACATATCGAAAGCCTTCGATAGAGTCTGGCATAAATCTTTAATTTCTAAACTACCCTCCTTCGGTTTCTATCCCTCCATCTGTGCCTTTGTCTCTAATTTCCTTTCCGGCCGTTCCATAGCTGCGGTTGTGGACGGCCATTGTTCACTTCCTCACCCTATAAACTCCGGTGTTCCTCAGGGCTCTGTCCTATCTCCTATTCTCTTTCTAATTTTTATAAATGATCTCCTTAACCCGTTGAGACCCAGCGTCGCACGTGTTGCGTCGGCAGTCTTTGATCACCAACTCCCAGCGACGCATCACGTGCGTCCGACATATAAAAAACACTTACGTGGCTCGTAAGGTAGGAAATGGCGGGAGAATAGGAGGGGGCGGTACCGTAGTGTTTGGGGGAGCCGGGCCAGTAGGTGTGAGCGGGCCGAGACAGCCGCGCGGCTGGTGGTGGTGGGCTTAGTGGGGATAGTTTACACCCCTAGTTTTCCGCCACTTTGAACCTTCATTACTCCGGTCGTATGGGAGCTAGAGGCTTGAGATTTATGTGAGATACTCCTTAGGATGTATGCCGTACAATGCCATACTCAGTTTTTACCCTAGTGCTCCCGGGCGGGTGGTCATGCGGGGGACACGAACTATTGAAACCCCCCCCCCCACCCCCCAAATGACCGAAATGAGTTTTTTTTATTTGTGTGTTCATTTCTCACCATTCTCTTCCATTTTGGCTCAACAAATTTTTTTGAAGCTCCCCCCCCCCAACCCCCCACCGGCCCCCCCCCCCCCAAAAAAAATTTCAGAGGTGATTTTTTTTTGTTTTTTTTTTCATTTCTCATCCTTGTCTTCCATTTTAGCAAACAAAAAAAATAAGTGAAAATGGCTTGGGACTGGGGTGAACAAAATATTATAACTAGCCGGGGCTCAACGGGTTAACTGTACCTTAATTCCCATCCATTCATACGCAGACGACTCAACCTTACACTACTCCATTAGTTTTTCAGAACGCCCCAGCCAGCAATCCCTCAACGACAAACGTAATGAAGCCATAGAACTCTTAAATTCTGATCTAAATACTATTTCCAATTGGGGCAGAGAAAACCTTGTTAACTTTAATGCTTCCAAAACCCAATTTCTCCATCTATCTACCCGTCAGGATCTCCCAGCGGACTATCCCTTATTCTTCAACAATACAAAAATCAACCCTTCATCTTCTCTCAATATTCTTGGTGTCTCTATTTCTTCTGCTCTCGTTTGGAAGGACCATATTACCAGTCTTGCTAAGGCAGCCTCCCAGAAGCTGGGTGTGCTCAACCGCCTTAGGGGGTTCTTTTCCCCTGCACAGCTTCTTGCTCTGTACAGGGGCATAGTGCGCCCTTGTATTGAGTATTGTTCACATGTGTGGGGAGGTTCCTCTCACACCGCTCTCCTAGACAAAGTTGAAAGGAAGGCCTTTCGTATCATTAACTCCCGTCCACTCACCAACTCTCTGCAATCTCTCTCTCTCCGCCGCAATGTTGCATCTCTCTCGCTATTCTATCGCTACTATAATAATCAGTGTTCCTCAGAGCTATCCCAGTGCATACCACCTCCTTTACGTAGGGCACGTGGTACCCGTCTTGCAACTCAATCCCACCCCTACTCTGTGCAACTCTCCAACCCAAGAGTGAAACGTTACTCTCAAACTTTCTTCAACTCAACATCTGAGCTCTGGAACTCTCTCCCAGAATCAGTCTTTCCCTCTTCCTATGACTTAAATTGCTTCAAACTCCGTGTGTCCAGGCATTTTGGCTCGAACGTCCCTTGATTTTGGCCCTGTCACTCTTTCAACTATGGGGGAGGCACTCACTATAGGCAGTTATGCCTTTTGCCTCCCTCAATCACATAGAAAAAAAAAAAAAAAAAAAAAAAACTGGCCAGCATGAAGCTGATTTTGCAGAGTTAACCAGAGGGGGTATAATATTAATAACAAGGTGGTGAAAGATATGAAAAAAGAGAGAGGTAGGCAGAGGAAAAGATTCTCAGGTGCGGAGCAGATGACAGATAGCAAGGGAAAAAGATGGGTGCGTTCTAGAAACCAGATCTGAGGGAGAGAGTGGCGAGGAACTGTATATATACTCGCACTAGCTCGAGGCGCGTGGGAAAAAAGCGGTTACAAGTCCTCTAGCCACTAGCAAGGGAGCTAACAGCATGGGAAGGACCTCTCTCAACCAACCCCCACGAGGCAGCCAGCCGTGACGTCATCGAGCGGGACAAAAACCCTACGCGCTCCCTCTCACTCTGTTCTACTCTCTCTCTCTTTCCCAGATCCCATCATTGCTAGTTAATGATAAAACATATACTTTACAATTAAATATATAAAGCCTTGACATGGGTGAAAACAGAGAGCCTTTCTGGACTGCCCATGACACGAGCTATCATATGAAATAAAGCACACTCTAATACATAAACTGTAGCCCCATCCACTGCCCTGGCGATCCTAGCGAGTCACTGTAGGACAAGCCATGCGGTTCTAACGGAGTGGTTAACGTCACAATATATATATGTATCTAGTGTATATACAGTATATATATATATATATTTTTTTTTTTTTTTTTTTTTTTTCTATATTCCAACTTACTTCCTCTCGGGCATAGGCTGAGAGCCTAATGGTGGGTTCACACATTCACGTATATTGCTCCCGTCAGCTCCCGTCTGTTGTAAACGAAGGTATATTGGTAGTTGGCAACCGATTACGTAAAACGTAATGGCATAATACGCAAAACTTTAATGAAATTACGGCCAGTCGGGGGGGTACTCTCGCATGGCGCGAGTAGAAACGAGTAGCCCACGTGGGTCGGGAATGTTGTGGGTGCGGCCAAGGCCGCGCGGTTGCTGATTCGAGTCGAATCAGGAACGTGGATCGCCCTCACGTATGTCAAAAGACGGGGAAACTTACGACCGACCAGGCCACCACGGTCGTCTGACCAGAGCATCCTCGTCGGACGTAGCAGCTACCACGTGAGACGAGAGCTGCTCTCGTCCATCGTAGAAAGTTCTCGTCGAACGTGGAAGTATGCGTGCGTTTGGCAACGCCGCCGCTCTGCGTGTTGCCTGGAAGACGCGGCAATGTCGTACGGGGGGGGTATATAGGGACAGCGTGAGTGACTGTCGTCATACCTCACACCACACCACGACGACCAACACCATCCCTGCTACTCTGCCACCCTGCCACCCTGCATGCCACCCTGCCACCCTGCATGCCACCCTGCCCGCCACCCTGCCACCCTGCCACCCTGCATGCCACCCTGCCACCCTGCATGCCACCCTGCCCGCCACCCTGCCACCCTGCCCGCCACCCTGCCTGCCACCCTGCCACCCTCTGCTGCCACCCTCTGCACGCTGCCCTGTCCTGCCCTGCCCTGTCACCATGGCTACCAATGCTACCAAGAGAAGTATGAAGACGTCTTCAATCTCACCACCTGGCCCCACGCCTGCAACCTCGCCTGTCCCCTTGACCTCTCCAACCACGCCTGTCCCCTCGACCTCTGCAACCTCACCGCCTGTCCCCTCGACCTCTGCAACCTCGCCGATTAACACCTCTGACGGTGAAGTGTTAATGAATATAGCCGACGATGATGGAGAGGTGTTGGACGTCGACGAAAGTGAGGAAAACCTCGACGAAGTTGACCAGGAACAGGGACAGGATCAGCCAACACAACCCAAAAAAACGCCGCCGGAAGAGCACCAACATTATCCTGACGGAGGCGCAGGAGCGTATGTTGGGAGACTGGCTGGAGCAGGATGTGCCTTATCTGTATGATAAGGGTGATAACCGCCACAAAGAGAAGGAGCACATCGACCATGTTTGGGCGGAGAAGGCAGCCAGTCTGGACCCCCCCATCACCGCCTCGGAGTTATTAACCTGGTTCACCTCTCTCCGCTCCAAGTTTGGCAGGCTGACCAAGGACAAGAGTGGTGAGGGGGCCAAGAGGTTGACTGAGAGGGAGAAGTGGATACTGACCATGTTCCACTTCCTGAAGCCCCACATCGTGCGACAGAAGAAGCCCAGGAATCTGCGTATGCCTCAGGTACGTTTATATTTGCTTGTTTCCCAACACTTTCACTATTAATTCGTCAACAACATCAATAATTTCCTGGCGAGCGATAGCAAGCCAAACGTTTTTGCGTCCTCAAGACACGATTTATTTTTGTCTGAAATATTTTGCTTATTATGGTGCCTTGATTTTTGTACAATTATCTTGTTAACTTAATTCTATAATTACCTTAAATTTTTGTTAATGAAACACATAATAACACAAAGAATTTTATTAATTTAATTTAAAGGTTACAAAGATGAATGGTTATGTTGATTGTGATTTAACAGTTCATAAATAATTAACATGTTACTAATTATACATTCATGCCTCAACAGTCTGCTGCCCAAGCTGCCGAAACTTCTCCTGTGTGTGGACCTCTGCCTGATGACCCCGCCCCAGCAGACGCCGATGAGGAAGACCAAGCAGCCGGCAGTCAGGAGAACACCACCCCAGCCATCTCCATGCCTCCGCGGAGGACGAAGCAGGGGAAGCCTCCTGGTGCTGTTCCTGCAGCCCACGGATCCGGAACCCTGGAGCAAGTGAGTAGAGGAAATATTAGTTTCATAATAGCAACAATAACTTTCAACATATTGTCTTCCCAGATTACCACATATTTTTGTGTAATAATGTGTCTTGTGTTGTGTAACGTGTTAGTCTTATATTTTTCCATAATGGAAACAATAATTTTGAAGAATTTAGGCTTCCCAGAATACCACATAATTTTATTTTTTAACATTAATAATTGGGTCATTATTGACATAGTTTATGTTTCGTGTGTTGTGTAACGTGTAAATATTCTCTTTTTCCATAATGGAAACAATAACTTTGAAGATTTTAGGCTTCCCCGAATACCACATAATTTCATTTGTTAACGTTCATAATTGGTTATTTATTGAAATATGTTATGTTTCGTGTGTTTAATGTTCTCTTGTACCTTGTTCCCTTACCAGGTCCTTGCCACTGCGGAGCAGGTGCGGCAGAACCTGGCTGGGGTGGCTGGTTTGGTGGAGGACCCCGAACTCCAGTATTGGCGCGCCTCCATGGATGTCTTGGCAAAGGACTGTGTGGGGCTGCCGCCAAAGTTTAAAAATCCCTTTAAGAGTGAGCTCATGGCAGCCCTCCACAGGTTCAAGACTGCCTTTGAGGAGGGAGTCACCACTGTTGGTCCGGACCTCATGCTGCATGCCATAAGAAATTATGGCATTCCGGCGCCACAACCTCAACCTCAACCACCTCAACCTCAACCAACCGCTACTGTCATGTACCAGGGGAATCCTACAATAACACTGCCTCAATCAGTGTTGCCAAAGCCTGCTCCTACGTACGTGCTACCTCCACATCAGCTTGCAGCACTGCAATCGTTAATTATGCGGCCGCCCCAGTTGGCAACACCCCCTGCCACATTCCACCCACCTACTACCTCAACACCAACGCACTTAGACCTCTCGCAGTTGAGCTCCCAGTTTGGGCTTGGGAACACAAGCTTCAACTTTGAAAATTATCTGTCTGCATCCTCACCTGCACCTTCGAACCCAGCTACGCCGGCACCAAATATTGATCCCGAACAGACCCTGGAGACCCCCAAGAAACAACCCAGCCTGGAGACCACAAAAATGCCATAACTTTATGAGATATTTTCTAATGAAAGATGTATTAAAAATAAAAAATCCAAATAGTGATGACGTGTGTGTTTATAATTCCAATTTTTTAGCTAAAGTATTTATTAATAAGATGACAAATGAAATATATCCTGAAGGTAATAAACAAGAAAAGACTAATTTAAAAAAAAATTACTGATAATATGGTTAATAATAAATATAAAAAATCATGGAAAATATAAAAAAAAAAAATAGTACAAAAGAAATGAAGCATTGAAACAATTAACAACGTGATTGAAATATAACACTAAAAGATAAAGAGAAAGTAAGCAGGGAACTATTAAAGTACTTAGAGGAAAATTGAAAATATACAATACAAAATATATGGGAAAGCCTACAAACTTTACAAAACATCAAAAGTAAATTATAAAAGTACAATACTTACTAAACTGGCAAAAAATATATAACTAAATTTTAAGATGAAACTGAAATATACAGAAAAATAACCAATAAAAAGGGGAAAACCTCACTCACCTAAATACGGTCATCCTGCCAACCCACAGATCCTTGAGGGGAAGAGAAGTATGTCTTGAGGTAGTCCCGTTGCTCCTTGGCAAGCCTGGTTGCAGTGTTGCGGGACCCAGGGGGCATGTTTCTTCCTACAGGTGGGTCAGTCCTCCAGAGGCCAGGTATGAGTTCGTGGGTGTCTGGGTCCTCTTGATCTACCTCTGCTCGGGGTGGGTTTCGTCCTCGTAGGATGTTGTGCAGAATGCATGAGGCCAACACAACAACCTCTGCACGCTCAGGTTTCATAGATATTGGAGTGTGCAAAACTCGGAAGCGGTTAGCAAGAATGCCAAAGGCGTTCTCTACCACCCGGCGGCCCCTGCTGAGTCTGTAGTTGTAGATCCGTTCAGGTTTCGAGAGGAATCGTTGGGGTAGGGCTTCATCATGTAAGGGCGCAGAGGGAATGCATCATCCCCTACTAAGAAGTAGTCCGTTTGTGGTCCATTTTGATCGGTAGAGATGACCTCGGGGGGGGGCAGTTTGGCAGTCTGTGTTTCAAGCAACTTACACAGAGGGGTTTGTGCAAAGCCACCACCATCAGACTCTGATCCTATGGCCCCAACGTCGACGTAGATGAATTTGTAGTTTGAGTCAACAATTGCCAACAGGACAATGGAAAAAAACTTCTTGTAGTTGAAGTAATATGTGCCACCGAAGGAGGGGTTGCGGATCCGTATGTGTTTGCCATCAATGGCTCCCACACAATGCGGCAGGTTCCATCGTTCCTCAAAGCCGCTGGCAACCTCCTTCCATTCATCAGGCGTTTGTGGCGTTTTGAGCTCCTGATCTCCGTAGACAGAGATGATGGCCTGGCATGTGTCTGGAACAATTTGGCTGATGGTGTTGTGGGCAACACGAAAGTTGTATTGCAGGCTCTTATACGAATCACCCGTAGCGAGGAAACGTAGGGTGATGGCCACCCGCAGCCCAGGAGGAATGGGTTTCCGCCAGAACGTAGGTTTCCTCTGAATGATGGGCGTGACACGTTCCACAATCTCATCAAATAGTTGTTTGTCTACCCGGGTGAAGTTCTTGTACAGTAGTGGACATTCTCTGGCCAACTCTTGCATGAGGTTCTCATAATGGCCATGTTCAGGCCTCCGTTGTAGATATGGCCACACCCACACTTTCCTCTTGGTCCTTTCCTTCTTCTTCTCTTCTTCCTCTTGATGGATGGAGTTTGCTATTGCAAGTAATTTTAAGACATCTATGTAGGCAATGATGCATTGTATGAGCCGCGTGTTATGCCTAATCTCCGGTTTGATTAAGGAGTTCACATATTTGAACTCCTCCAGGATGAATTCCGTGATGTTGTCCATGGTGCAGAGGAATGAGTGGGAATGGGAAAGGTGTGGCCATTCATGCCCTTTTGTACTTCCCAGATAGCAACCCCGACAGACGTGGTTGACAAAGACTGTCTTTGTCTGTGTTTGGTCAGACGGGGTGTGCCTACGATTGGCCGGAACCGGTCCAGGTACGACCTAACAAATCCCAAGACGTGCGGCCTCAGCTACGCCGGTCTTGTGGGGGTGTGGCATGGGCGTGGCCTGTTTTTCCGCAAATCGGGCAGCCCATCAGGTCGAACGGGGCTATGCCTACGCACGTCGCAAACACGTACGTAGTTCAATACGCCTCCATTGCGTCTGACGTAACACTGGCCCCGTTACGCTACGTCTGTCGGGAAGTGCAATAGACGTGGAAGAACGGGCGTTCAACGGCAAAAACTACTCGCGTCTTTGCGATACGCCGGACGGGAGCTGACAGGAGCAATATACGTGAATGTGTGAACCCACCATTAACATTCACCGCTTTAAAATGAACAGTGAAGCCCGTGAGGTCTTGTTCCAGTCTAGGGAGTGAGGCATGTGAAGCACGTAGAGTACAACGAGCACCTGCCATCTTGCCTTCACATGAGGCACGGTGCTCACTCATGGCCCGAAACGACCCCATCTCTGAAGCCACCTCGTTCCCGTGCTTCACTGTCTCACCCCCTACACTCGGACTCTCATACTTACACACACACAACGCCACCTGTCCTATATACAGTATATATATATATTTATATGTATTTGTATTTATTTTCACATACAGTATATAACATTTTGAGAAAAAAAAAAATTCTCATGCTTCCATCATCTCACTTTATCATGGTCACCCAACAATGTAAGTTATTATTTATGTGACATTTATGTATGGTTTTTTACTCTCAAACAGCTTATCGACCAACACAAGAAATCCCTGAACATGATGGAGGAGGTGAACGCGGATGGCTACCAACCGAAAAACTTCCTCCAGTCGGAAATCAGGAGATTCACTGAGTGTCTTGAATGGAAGATGTTGAGGATGGACGCCGAGGTGGTGGAGTCATTCATGCTCAAGGTAAACCAACTAGCATTTGACTGCAGCAGGAAGCCCTCAATGACTCAAGTTGAGGCAGCAGCTCCAGCCGCAATCCCAGGCGTGACGGGTGTTATTGCAACTCCCGCAGTATTGAGACAGGCGGACCCACCAGTGTCACAGACACCAGTGGCTAGAGTGTCGACGACCAACACTTACGTTGCACCACTCAATTACCCATCTGTCCAATACCAACTGCCAGTTGGGTATCAACCAGACGACACGCGGGCAATGACTCCACTGCCGGCTCACACCCTTCCTCACCTGCTACAAGGAGCGGCTCCTCCTCTCCATCTTAAGGGACAGCCTCCTCTTATCCCTATCCCAGGTCCGTCGCATCTCCATCAACAGCTCTACCAACTGCCATACCAACCAGGGCAAGCGGTACGGCAGCCGCATCAACAGCCATTGATGCCAGTGGCACAACCTACACCGTCTGCAACCCCACTCGTCACACCTCTGGGATTCCCATGTCCGTCACCAGGGGTTCCAACAACAACAGCACCAACCACAACAATGGACACTCTGCTGCGAACCCCTGGCCCGCTAACAAACACGCTCGCCCACATTAATTGAATCAAATGCAATATTTTTAATAAAGAATTTTAGTAAAAAACTACAAATTTCTATTATTTCCCCGTCTTCCTTTTTTCTTTGAATATAAAATAGATTTTCAAATAAGTAAGGTTATTCAGTTTCACTCAATCATTATTTTTGTTCTAGAAAACAGTATATATGTAAACAAAAAAATATATAATTTATGCTCAGTTTTTATTTGTTTGGTTTTGATTGACTATATCTTTAAAACAAATACCAAATTTATTGAAAGTCATTCATAGTTTTGTGTACATTGAGTCAGTAAACACATATATGTCAAAGAATAACATTATTGTAATTTATTATTTATTTTATGTACAATATAATTATATACAGTATATATATATAACATTTTAACCAAGAAATTCAGTGTTATTTATTTTTTATAAACAGAAACAAAACATAAAAATAAATAAACAATTATTTGTCAATGAAATTTTATTCTTGGTATTGAAAACAATAAACATATATTTGTTTTGTCTTATAGTAAATTAAGACATTGAAACCAAAACAAACATATAATCATGTTAAGGCTTTAAAATGTTAACCATCTATGAAACAAGGTTCAGGAAAGAACATAATTATAGGTTACGCATCTCATTTCTTGCATACCTCTTGAATATAAGATATTATTAATGCATCGGTAAACCTATCACTGGAGTGCGAAAATATATACTCGCAAAGATACAGAGTGACCAATGTTGATGATAATAAAAGGCATGAGTTATTTACAGGCATGTTGTGATGTTTTGTTTTGTGAGAATTGAGAAGGACACAGTCACTGTAGTAGAAATATAGGCCAAACCTCGGATTAGGCACCTGGAAGTCGTTATACTGGAATGTCCCGGGTATAGATTTCCTGGGGATTAAAAGTTAAGTACGTGTTTCAAGCCGGATATAAGATTTCCTTGTGTCCCATTCTCAATATATAATTGGTCTCATTCGTCAATCTGTTTAATTCTTTAAGTTTCGTCATCATAACTTGTCATTGATTTACTTCTTAATCAATATGTCCAGCCAATTATTAGCAACCGCTGAATAGGTTTATTGAAGCACACAACAATATCAACCAACAAACAATATTAAACAAAGCAAGTCAAATAATTTACACAGTTAATGTACATATTTCGAGAGGTACAAAGGAGTACAAAGGAGTACAAAGGAAATCAAGCAACAACAGGTCTAGTGACCCTTCTAAGTTGCTTGTCCTCCAAAACACTGAGGATCAAGTATCCAAACAGTGGTTTAGAGTAGGTAAGGGAACATTGGAAAGGGAACTAATGTCCGTGGCAGGATAAGGAAGTTAGTAGGGGACAGATGGGTTAGTAATTGCGGGGGGGAGGGGGGGGGGATAAAATAAAGTTATTCATTTACAAACGCAGTCAGTCGCGGGTTTGATGCGAGATATTTGTCTAACGGAGTTTAAATGAATCAACGGTGCTGCAGTCTATAACGTTTCGGGGAAGCCCATTCCACAAGTTGACAACTCGATTGAAGAAGAAATTCTTAGATTCGTGTGAGTTAAAAGATTTACCAATAAATTTGCAACCGTTTCCCCGCGTGTAATTAGATTGGTCGATAGTGAAGTACTTACTACAGTTCATATTGTCGATGCCTTTGATGATTTTGAACACTTGCATTAAGTCACCTCTTAATCTGCGCTGGGTTAAAGGAAATAGATTTAATTCTCTAAGACGCTCTTCGTATGGTTTGTTCTTTAGGCTAGGTATCATTTTGGTAACTCTACGTTGAACTCTCGTTCTAGCTTGTTTATATATTTTTGGTAATAAGGTCACCAGGATTGAACGCAGTATTCCAGAAGAGGGCAGACTAAGGAATTGTAAAGGGTTAGGATAACTTCTTTGGATTTATGCTCAAATGACCTGCCTATAAAGCCAATTATTTTATTTGCCTTCTTAACAACTTCTGAACATTGTTGACTCGGTTTTAGGTTACTCGATATTGTTACTCCCAGATTATATTGTTACTCCCAGATCGGTTTCTCTGTTTACATTCTTAAGCTGAGTGCCATTCATCGAATAGTTTGCTTTCTTATTTAGGTATCCGATATGTAGTACTTTACATTTATCCGCATTGCAACTCATTTGCCAAATTTGGGCCCAACATGACAATTTATCTAGATTGTGTTGCATATTGTCAACTTGTTCTTTTGAGAGTACGCTATTTGCAATTTTTGTATCGTCAGCAAATTTTGAGATTGTACAGGTGAGACCCTCATCTATGACGTTGATGTAAATTAGAAAGAGAATTGGTCCTAGTACCGATCCCTGGGGTACCCCGCTACTTACATTGGTCCATTTAGATGCCTTACTGTTTATGACTACTCTTTGCTTTCTGTCGCTGAGCCAATTTTCTATCCATTTCAACACACCGTCTTGTATTCCATGCGCTTTTAGTTTTAGCAGTAAACGTTTGTGGGGAACTTTGTCGAAGGCCTTTTGAAAATCAAGGTATATAATATCTACAGCTTTACTCTCATCGTAGAGGTTGAGGATATCATGGAAGAAGTCTACGAGGTTTGTTAAACAGGAACGTTTTTTACGAAAGCCGTGTTGAGTATCTATAAGTATGTTATTTTTCTCTAAGTGATTTACAAGTCTGTCTCTTATGACCGTTTCTAGCATTTTACATACAACTGAGGTTAAGCTAATTGGACGATAGTTACTGGGTAGGGATTTGCTGCCTTTTTTTAAAATCGGTGTTACGTTGGCTAGCTTCCACTGATCAGGCATAGTTCCAGACTGCAAGGATTTATTGAATAGTAATGTCAGTGGTTTGGAGAGCTCATCCTTAGCTTCCTTTAGAACTCTAGGCGAGATTGTATCAGGTCCAGGCGTTTTACTTGCCTCAAGTTTATCTAAACAATTCAATACTTCTCTCTCTGTAACGGTGATATTGCTTAGAACATCTGAATTATCAATCTGAATCGGCGATGGTGTAGGGATATCACTGAGGTACATATCGATATATTCATAATAAATGCAATTATATTAGTTAGCCACTGTAATTTTGGCATGTTTTATGCTGTAAGGAAAGGTGAATCATTATAAGGTGGAAGGCACTTTAGTAAAAAGGCATTCCTGGATTTACCCTCCTATGACTATCTCCCGAAATGTAATTAGTAAATATTCCTAGAATATGTCATTTTTTGTGATTGTCCTAAGCATGAACAATATATCCTTGTGCACCATTGTCATGTTCAAAAGTGTATCCAATGTAGATTTGTTTATTTATGTTTTTTTGTTTTGGTCCATTATAAACATTTTTCAAATGTCGTGTTTGTAGTAAACTATACGGACAATGTAAGAGCTACTAAACATGTATATCAAAGCCAATGTATGGCATCTATACATGAAATGTGCATAAACTATACGGACAATGTAAGAGCTACTAAACATGTATATCAAAGCCAATGTATGGCATCTATACATGAAATGTGCATAAACTATACGGACAATGTAAGAGCTACTAAACATGTATATCAAAGCCAATGTATGGCATCTATACATGAAATGTGCATAAACTATACGGACAATGTAAGAGCTACTAAACATGTATATCAAAGCCAATGTATGGCATCTTTACATGAAATGTGCATAAAACAAAATATAGACTTATAAAACATAAAACACATTCCAGTCAACTTATAAAACCTACTAATAGGACTAGGTACAGTTCCGAGTACATTAAACAGAGACTCTGCACCAGCCGTCTTCTCTGCCATGGAGAATCCCAGGTGTATCCTTTTTGGCTGAAGAGTTACGATGGGGCAGAAGGGGAGGGATGGTGGGGGGGAGGGGTGTGTGATTGTTTGACAGGAGGGGTATAGGGGTAATAGGAAGGGAAGCAGAGGAAGGTGGCTGGGCTGGGAGAGGTAAGGTAGCAGACACAGAATATGGTAGAAAGAGGAGGAGAAGGAGGGAGGGATTGGGGGGGGGGGGGAGGAGCATAGATGCCATCCCACTTTACCTCGAATGAATGATTTGTATACTTAAAGTGATCCGATATAAATGTTCTTATAAGCTAGAGCTGTTAAATCAATAACGCAGCATTATCATTAATAATTGGAGGAGATCGTTCAACTAATTGTTTCAGGGCTCACGCAAATTGGTGCGGAGCAGAACAGGGTAACCTGTTACCTGTACGGGGTTTGGTAGTTTGTGGTTGGCAAGATTGGTAACACCAAGTATCTAATGGATACCGTGATCATATAATAGTTTTGTTTTATATATACTCTATTTATCCATTAGCTATAATTATATAATATTACTTAAATACCTCTTTAGTTACTCAATGCACTCAATGAAATGGACCTCACTGCCATGTGCCGTTGCTGTCAAACGCATGGGCTCAAACGAATTAGCTCGTGGATCAGTCAGAATGAAACTGACTACACCTGCTAACTTAAACTAATATAGCTATGTCTTTTATTGTTCATCCTATCGTATTGCGTTTGCGCGATTTGACCTAAGCTGTTTGCGGGCCTCTTCCTCCTCTCCTCAATAAATCAATTCATAGACGATTTCAATATATATATATATATTGCATCAATGACAAATGTGTCAATATGTTCAGAATACTATGATCTGGACTATATCATTATTATATATTGTTATAAATAAGTATTAGTATAGGCTACTCATACTATGATATATAAGTAATAGTTAAGGCATCTATAAGTCATCATCAGGATCTAAAGTTACCAACATACAAAATCTCAGTAGTAACTGTTTTATATATATATATATACAGGGTGTTTTAAAACAACACTGCCGGACCTCATCTGCTAATTAGTAAATACAATAACGAAGAAGATTATCTAAGGACAAAATGCAAAATAATATACCATTAATTATTTAAACCGCATAGAGTAAAATAATTAGTGACACCCAGGTATGAGCTATAATCCGAACACGGGCTAGTGTCCCCCCTCCCACCCAAATAGCCTACCTCTTGCCTCCCATCCCAGTTCGAGTTTTTCTTCAAAGCTTTGGAGTCATAACGAATCTTCTCATGTGTTTAATTATCTGCTCGGCCATGGTGCTATCTTCTTCTGTCTTAGTGATTTTATTTACCTTATAATATCACATAAATATGGATTGTCGTTATTTAGGTGTGTCTCTGCCTTTGTTATTTTATACTCGTTAAGTCCAAGTGACGTAAATTGTTTGTTTTGGGTACCATTAGATGATTTTAAATATTCATTAGTGAACACCGTATACTTGTATGTCTACAGCTACGTAAAATCGTCAAACTTCAACCATAAAACTGATAGACATATTTCGTTAGTACTCTGTGATAATAGTAACGTAATGAGGTATTTGTATTGAAACAGTAAATTGCGCAGGAATTTTTTTTCCCATTCAAACAGTTTCACGAACGATTAAATTACTATAGCAGTGTTCGGATACCTGACCCAGACTTGAGATTCATTATTTTACCTCTTGGTCATCGTTACAAATGGTGCTTATCTTGTTACGCTACTTGGATTATAATACTTAGCAGTTTTCTTCTAATTGCAAAATATCATTACCAATTTTATGTTACTTTGATTTTGTAATTATTCATATGTGATTAGGTCATTAGATATCTCCTCTTTACCTTTTTTACTTGGTAATCATTCATATTATGTATCATATGTTTTGTGCTGAGCTCAGAACCCTGTTTGCTAAATTTCTAAATAACCATTTATCTCCGTTACAATATATTTTTGGTAAAAATAGAATAGAAATATGTGTATTATATATTGTTATCAATGTGGTCGTCATACTCTGGCAGTGTTGTTTTAAAACACCCTGTATATATATATACTATAGTATATATAAACACTAGAAATAGTCTTTCATTTCTCGAACATAACACCTTTGCCGTCCTACTCTTTCTCCTAGAGGGACTTACTTTTTGCCGTCATTCGACCTTGTGAATGAAATCGTCATCTCCCTATTTCACTGGCTTAACGCATGACAGTCATCTACCAATATCGGATGAACTTGATCCTCGGCTTTATTTACTCCAATTTTGGCCTGAATACAATTCCTGTGTATTATTGATGTTTCGCAATCGCTAATAAAAAGTCGAGTTTATACCATATTAACGCAATTATAATAATGTTGACAGATAATACTATAGACAAAAGTCGACACAAATTGAAGGTAACAACTCTAGGGTAAGATAATTATGAACAAAAATACACCGACGATTGTCAGTTTATTAAGTAGCACTGTGGTTGTTGTTGTTGTTGTTGTTCCCCAAGCTGCCTGGCCGAACAGCCCCAAGGCCCCGAGCAAGGCCAAGGCCAGAACTGAGTGCCCCCCCAGAACCCTCTCTGCCTACCACAATAAAGCCTGGGTGACCGAAGCCACTCCATGGCGGGGAGCTGAGGAGGGTGCGGAAACGCCCGGGAAACCAAAGTCCCACCCAGGGCCCTGTGCCCCTCAGCAATTATGAAGAGAAAGTGGAGGGGCAAAGGAAAAATGTGACGCTTTGGCTTCCAATCTTGGTAGATTGGGATGTCAATCCACGGAAAAGACGCCGTCACTTGAGATCTAGGAAATACATAAGTAAAAGGAACAGTCGGACTAAGCTATGGGTATGGCAGAGATCGCTCAGTTCTCACTCTGATAGACCAGCCCATCACCATAAGACTAGAACCCAATCCTCTCAGAATCAGCTAGGAAATGCCCTAGAAAGCCGCCTTTGGCGGGGGGATAGCTCCCCTATTTCAACCCCTTTCGGGGTTGGGCACCCGCCCAGTAGCACTGTGGTAATCGAAATAGGCATACATTCAGAGTTCGAGCCCCTCGGATGATGATATTTTTTTTGTACACGTACATATAATTAGGAAATGTTTAGTCTAATGTATGGTAGCCTATCATGTATAAAATAGATTAAAGTATATAGAGTATATATACATATATGTATAACTAGCCTAAACATATATGTATAATTAGCCTATGATAATCTAATTATATCCTTTCATAACTTAATATAACTTTCATAACTTTCATAACTTAATATAACTATATCCTAACTTAATCTTACATCATAACCTAGATTACCGTATCCTAACTTATAATTATCCTAAACTACAGTATTATTGCATATAATAACCCAAAACAATCAAAACATAATATTTATGAAATTATCATAGTATCTACACATTATTGTAGGTTGTATATCTGCCTGGCCATGGAGTTGGGAGGGTTTTAGAGAAGATGGACCACATCTTGGAAGATAGTGGAGATAACCCCATTATCTGTCTCAGTGCCGGGAGTAACGATGTTGGTAAGGGTAGAAGTGAGGAACTGCTGCAGCAGTATCGGGATGAGTTAGATAAGGTTAGGATGAAGGGAGGGATCCCTGTTGTACATTGTATCCTACCCAGAAGAGGAGTTCCCAAGGAATGGACCTCCAGGGCGATTGGTATCAATTTCCGGTTGGAGAAATTTTGCAAAGAAAAAGCAATACCATTCATTGATAACTGGGATAGTTTCTATGGGAGAGATAGGATGTACGCAAGGGATGGGGTTCATCTTTCACGGTTAGGGGTTTCCACATTAGCTAGTTCTTTAGATAGGGTGGTTGTGGGGTTTTGAACAGAAATATCGAGAGTGTAAAAGAGAGGTTAAATTGATTTTTTTTAGCGTCAGGCGAAAGTGATAAGATATTCAGTCTCATGCTAAAAATGATGACTATATTGCTAATGATAGTAGTGATGGTGCAACGGAATATGGAAATGTCGTTAGAAATAAAAGTAAATTAGGTATAAATAAATGAAGTAAATTGAGAGCATATTACACAAACTGTAGGAGTCTATGTAACAAAATGAACGAACTTAGAGCCCTTGTTAGCAAAGAAAATATAGACATAATAGCGCTAACTGAAACGTGGATTAATACAGAAACAGGATTTTTTTTTAGCAGAATTTGATATACCAGGATATAGTTTGTTTAAATATGACCGGCCAAGTAGGAGGGGTGGCGGTATAGCAGTGTTTGTCAGGAGTACATTAAAAAAGCTGTATTAAATCAGGTATTAGACTAAATAACGTTAATGAAAGTGTTTGGGTAGAGGTTAACGAAGGTAGTGAGACCATAGTTATTGGAGTTATGTATAGACCGTCAAATATGAGTAGAAATGACGGAACGTCATTATGGGAGGAAATTAAAATGGCATCAAGGTTTAGCAATGTGTGCATTATGGGGGATTTAAATTTTCCGAATATAGATTGGCAGCATCAAATAGGCGACTCTGATTCTGAGGAGTTTATTGAGGTAGTACAAGATAGTTTTGTATTTCAATTCATAGCCACGCCGACTAGAGGTAACAATATTATCGGTTTAGTTTTCAGTAACAATGAACATATGGTAAATAATGTAGAAATAGGGGCCCACCTAGGAAATAGCGACCACAATTCTGTGTATTTTAATATACAATGGAAAGGTAATACCAGAGAGAATACAACATTAATACCCGACTTCAGAAAAGCCAATTATGGTTGGTTAAGAAGAACCCTATTAGCAGACCCTATGGTCAAAAAATTGAGTCGATCCAGGTGTACAAATGAGTGTACCCCTTTTCAGGCACCTGTTATTTTAAGTCAGGAAGAGACGTCAAACTTGGTAGATACATACGATAATTTTATCTAGTCAGTATTCAATGCGCAAAATAAATATATCCCAAAAAGAAAATATAGATCAACACAGAACCAACCCAAATGGATGAATGATAAACTATTAGATCTTCTAGGACAAAAGAGAGGAATATATAGAAAAATTTAAAAAGGCGAAATTCACCTACTTGCTTACTATCAGAATCTATCAAGACAGGTAAAAAAGGATATTAGGAAAGAAAAGGTAAATTATGAAATTAAAGTTGCCAATGACTCAAAAAATAATCATAAAGCTTTTTACCAACTATATAAATCCAAGGTTAGAGATGTAATTGGTCCCCTTAAAACTTCGATAGGAGAAATGACAGAACATTATTTAGAAATGTACAGTACATTAAATAGTTAATTTCTTTCCGTTTTCACTAATGAAAATTTGACACAGTTTCCAGAAGTCCGTAAGGTACATAGCGATAGTATAGAAAATAGGTTAAGTACGGTTACTATAAGTAGAAATGATGTGCTTAAGGAAATTGACAGACTGAAACCTTATAACTCGCCTGGTCCTGATGAGGTATATGATAGAGTATTAAATGAATGCAGAAATGAGTTAAGTTACCCAATAACATTTCTATTTAACAAGTCATTAGAGTCAGGTATAGTTCCAGAAGCTTGGAAGCTTGCAAACGTAGTTCCGATCTTCAAAAAAGGTGATACATCAATAGCATCCAATTACCGTCCCATTAGTCTTACATCAATCATAGGATGAGTCAATTATTGCTAGTAAAATTAGAAACCACTTAGACACATTTAAT
The DNA here is from genome assembly GCA_032716605.1 of Paralithodes platypus. Taxonomy (NCBI): domain Eukaryota; kingdom Metazoa; phylum Arthropoda; class Malacostraca; order Decapoda; family Lithodidae; genus Paralithodes; species Paralithodes platypus. The sequence goes on from CM064507.1 coordinate 20,356,268, forward strand.
TTGATAAATTCTTCTCAGCATGGATTTACTCAGGGACGTTCTTGCCTTATTAATTTGCTTAGTTTTTGCTCAGAGGCATATGAAGCAGTAGATAATGACAAGTCATATGATATAATATATTTAGATTTCAGTAAAGCTTTCGACAGAGTCCCCCATGAGAGATTGATGAGAAAGGTTGAGGCGCATGGAATAGGTGGGGCGTTGTTGGGATGGATTAGGTCATGGCTAATTGGTAGGAAGCAGAGAGTCAGCATAAATGGTACCAAGTCAGAATGAGGAGCAGTCAAAAGTGGTGTCCCCCAGGGATCTGTATTATACTCTGTTGTTTGTGATATACATAAATCACCTTGATTTAGGTATAACTAGTAGGATAAGAAAATTTGCAGACGATACCAAAATGGGGAGAAAAATTTATTCAGATAGAGATATAGAGTGCCTCCAAAGGGATCTAGATACCTTACACGAATGGTCAGTAAATTGGCGGATGAAGTTTAACATTGACAAATGCAAGGTATTAAAGATAGGGAAGATGCATACAAATGTAAAATATAAACTAGCTAATATGGAATTAGAAAACTCAGATTGTGAGAAAGATCTAGGTGTGTTTGTTAGCAATGATTTTAAGCCTAGAAAACAGTGTATAAGCGTTCGTAACAAGGCAAACAGGATTCTCGGGTTCATCTCTAGGAGTGTGAGTAACAAAACTGCTGATGTTATCTTAAAACTTTACTTGTCATTAGTGAGACCCCCTATGGATTATGCTGTTCAATTTTGGTTTCCTTATTACAGAATGGACATAGATTAATTGGAGAGACTACAACGTAGAATGACAAACATTATCCATAATATTAGAAATCTTCCGTATGAAGAAAGGTTGAAGAAATTAGGCTTACATTTGTTAGAGAGACGCAGAGTTAGAGGGGACATGATAGAGGTATTCAAGTGGGATTAACAAAGGGGACCTGAAAAATGTACTAAAACTCAGTGATAGCGAAAGAACTCGTACAAATGCTTTCAAATTAGATAAATTTCGTTTCAAGAAAGATATAGGCAAATATTGGTTTGGTAACAGAGTTGTGGATAGATGGAATAGGCTGCCAAGTGCTATAGTGGGATCAGGAACAATAGGGAGCCTTAAGATAAACTTAGATAGGCATATGGACGAGATGGGCTGGGTGTGAGAGGGATCTGTCAGGTGTGGGGCTTTGCAGACCCCTGTTTTTCTGACCTCTGACCGTTTCGGTGAGGTCAGTCCTAATGGTGTTTTTAAGCTGAGCTTATAATTAGGGTCGGGTGTGACAGGGATCTGCCTTGTGTAGGCCAATCGGCTTTCTGCAGACTCCCATTTTCGCAGGTTCTTATGTTCTTATTTTATTTTGCTTCGTATAATGTAATTTTAAGTCAAAGCTACAACAAATGATAATATTACTAAAATAAATACAATAATATAGCTGCCACGGAAGACTCAATTCCCGGTTATAATGCCCCTTTCCCACTGATGCGATTTCATACAATTTTCATTGCCAACACCAAGAAATGGGCACATTCGTGACATGTCGCAACAAAATCTTGAACCCTCGCACGATAATCGTTTGACTCGCAAAGCCTCGCAAGGGCCCTCGCGGGTCATCGCAAATGTTCGGATTGTTAAAAATTTGGGACGAGGACTTGCAAGGGGTCCGAACCCTTGCAAGCATCGTCGAACATTACCGAGGGATCGGCGAGGCCCTCGGAGATCCTCGGCGACATCGACGAGGGTGTGGCCGAGAGTATACCTGCCAAGTTTATACTTCGCAGAGGCGTGCGAAGGGCTGTGCGACGTAGATGAATGCTCGGAAAACACCTCGCCGAGGCCAAAGGGCACCTTCGGCGAGGTGGGTAAAAAACAAATGATTAGGCCTATAGTGAACCTGCCAACCCTTTTTTCTATGCACCTCTCATAAGGGGGTTCACCTGTTTTGTTTTATCTTTCTCTCTTTCTCTGGCTTGTATCCATTCGGCCCCATTCAGCCAACTGTTTTAAGACGTTTAGCCCCATCCAAGTATCGATATCTTCCTGGCAAGCGATAGCGAGCCAGCATTGTATGGAGAAATCCGGTTTCGCCGGAGACATTTTTCTATCGAAAAATGTAAAAATTTAGCTTGCTCTCAAAACAAAAAATATATATGTTGGCTCGCTACCGCTCACCAGGAAAATATTGAAACCTGGATGGGGTAAACGTCTTAAAACAGTAGGCTGAATGGGGCCGAACGGATACAAGGCAAAGAGAGAGGGAGAGAAAGAGAAAACAAAAAAAGCGAGGTGGGCTCAATTAAGCCGTAACGTAAACATACGGCAAGGACATTGCCAATCTCCGAATTAAGGGGAGATGGGTCGTTTTCTGGTCCCCTTTCTTCCTCATGGTTAACCCCATTAGTTTTCATATTTTATGACGTTCGGCCATTAGTTTGGCGATTTTAAGTCATTTCACCCAATTTCGTTGTCAATATTAAGACTTTTCGTGTCATTTAGGCGTCGAGTTTTTCTTGGCTAGCGATAGCGAGCCTGTACTTTTTGAGGAACCGGCTTTCGGCCAGGATATGTTTCTATCGAAAAATGTACAAATTGATCTTGAAGGAGAGTGTTGGGGGGTGCTTTATATGCTTGATGGAGGTCTAGGGATGAAACTAAATAAATCACTCCTTCTTCACTTCCATAGCAAACACACTTGCACAGAACCTACCTCAACCTCTCAATAAATACACGACAACAACGGCCACCTTTCGTAATTTCTACAGAGATAAAGACATACACCCGAACACATTTGGATTGCAAAATGTTACACCAAAATACACTTTTGACGAGCTGTCTAACCCAAATGTACATAAAAGCACAGGACCAGACAAAATTCCTGCCAAATTTCTACGAGATGGAGCCATTGGTATAGCAGGCCCCCTAATCCACATCATCAACTTGTCAATTAACACCAACACTGTACCTGCTGAACTGAAGGAAGCTATTGTAACCCCTCTATTCAAGAAAGGAAATAAACTAGAAGTTGGCAACTACAGACCAGTTAGCATATTATGTATTGTATCTAAAATCCTTGAAAGAGCGGTATACACCCAAATTGAACACTACCTCGAACAAAATTATCTATTCTATAAGTTTCAATCAGGTTTCAGATGCATGTATACTCGACAGACTCCTGTCTCATCCACTTAACGGATCACATTCGTAAAGAAATGTCTAAAGGTAACTACACCGGTATGGTTCTTCTTGATCTACAAAAAGCGTTTGACACAGTAGACCATGATATCCTATGTAATAAACTACAAGCAATGGGCATAGGGTCTGTGAACTGGTTTAAATCTTCTCTTAGTGGTAGAACCCAAAGAGTCAAAATTGATGATAATATATCTGATCGTATGCCAATTAACTGTGGGGTCCCGCAGGGAAGCATCCTTGGTCCCTTACTCTTTCTCTGTTATGTGAACGACATGGAACTGGGTGTCTCATGTAAATTATTACTGTATGCAGACGACAGATTGCTTCTGGTTTCAGGAAAAGACCCAATAAGTATTGCCGCTTCACTTTCCAAAGAACTAGAATTATGTAGTGAATGGCTAGTGGACAATAGACTATCTCTACACCTGGGCAAGACGGAAGCCATCTTATGTGGAACAAAACGCAAACTGAAAGACATTGTGGGCTTCTCGGTAAACTGTAATGATATTCCTATAACAACAGTGTCACAAGTTAAATATCTCGGACTAAAACTGGACGCGAGTTTGTCAGGTGAAACAATTTTGGAATCTATCCTGAGTAAGTGTAGAGCACGTATAAAATACCTGTATAGACAGGTGGGATGCTTGCCCGTGGCGACCAAAAAGGCCCTCTGCCAAGCGCTTGTTCAATGTCATTTTGACTATTCTGTGTCATCCTGGTACTCTGCATCATCTAAATCAGCACAGCACAAACTTCAGGTCACTCAAAATAAAATGGTTAGGTTCATGATGAACCTAGGACCCAGATCACATGTTGGCCAGGAACAACTTCAGTCACTAGGTATGCTCAATGTCTCTGACAGGGCCAAACAAATCAGGCTCACTAATGCCTTCAAAATGTTCTATGACAGAGCTCCAGAGTATCTAAAGAATGATTTTGTTAAAGCAAATGAGAGGAGTGGACATAATACAAGAAACATGATGTTTAATTTTAAGGTCCCGAGAATCCAAGGACAGGGTAAGCAAACATTCTTTTTCACTGCCATCAAAGACTGGAACGACCTACCCTAGTCAGTCCGTGAAAAGAGAACACTGTATTCCTTCAGACGTAGCCTGAAGGAACACCTGAACCGGACAGCTGCGAGAAGGGAGCACCAAGCTTATGTCTACTACTAAATACGACATAAGAGATAGACAAACCAAACTGAAATTATTACTGATTACGGATTACTGATATTTACTATAGGATGTAAGGTATCTTAAAATAACCCCCTAGAAATACTTTCTCTAAAGTATCTATTTCTTTATCCTCCCCATTTCCCCAGCTAACCTAATCCCACAAGGACCCCAATGGAAATACGCCTAACAGTCTTATTGGGCTATCCTTAGTTGGAATTATGCAAGCCTGGTACATGTCATATTTGTAACATACTATGTGGTACCAACTCTGTAAATTGCTAACTGAATAAATATTATTATTATTATTATAAACAACTATATAAATGAACAAATATTACGCCCATCCCCCCTTAAGGGGAAACGGACCGTTTGTTTGGTCATTCATTCCTTTATTTCTTAGTTTCCTCACTAGACCTCCATCAAACTTAAAACAAAAAACTCTAGACCCCCCTTCAAGATAAATTTGTACATTTTCGACGAGATGAGTTGGGTATGAGGGGGGATCTGCTTGGTGTAGGCCAATCGGCGCTCTGCAGACCCCCGTAATCTTGTGTTGATCTCTGACCGTTTTGGCGAGGTCAGTCCTCAAGGCATTAGTGAGTTGGGTCTATAATTTGGCCTTGTAATTGGGGTTGGGTGTGACATGGATCTGCCTTGTGTGGGCCGATCGGCTTTCTGCAGACTCCCGTTTTCTTATGTTCTTATGTTTGTACCATGAAATATATGCAAAAGGTTTTCGGATAATCTCGCCGAGGTAAATCTCACCGAACCATCGCTTAATTCGCCGAAGACGTCGCAGAACATACGCCGATGATTCGTTCATCCTTCGCATTATTTCGCAATATTTTATTCAAATGTAACAGTTCTCGCCGAGGACATCGGCGAACCATCGCTCAACTTTCCGATGACGTCGCATTATGTCGCTGATTACGTCGTATCCATCGGCGACATCGTCGCCGAGTGTAAACTTGTCAACGTTTTTTAAAGGTCAAAATCGTTGACGTCGCACAAATTCGTTGCGAATTGATAAGACTACGTCCTCGGCGACGAAAATCGTATGAAATCGCATCAGTGGAAAAGGGGCATAATAGTACAGCCGGTGCCTGCCACAATAAGCTACAAAATACGATTATTGAAGATAAATTCAATCAAATCAAAGTATACCTGCTTAATTGCATGACCATTTAGCTTTTTTGCAGTTCATGATAAATACATTCCGTCTTTATAATTATCATAAATTCGGAATTCAGTTGAGATGAAGGACCACTATCCCACGATTCCCAAGGAACAAGCCTGTTTTGTTTCTCAGGTAATATAGTAACTTTTAATAAAGACAGATCAGAGCATATCTCAGATTGCAAATAGTTCTGCAGTTAATTAGACCAACTAGCAGTTATTGGAATTGTTAAAGGTTCCTATTGCGAAATGCCCATTTATGCCACTAGAGTCTTAAGCTTAATGATGGATTATGACAAATGAAGATTAATTATGGATGCGTATATTATAGTATACTAACATATCAAGCAAAATACAAACATATCGAAATGCACACCCCTGTAGCTTCAAGGTAAGCGCGAAAATGGTGTGGCATAAACAACAATGCTATATCTGGTTGTATTTGATCATATAGTCGGTTTAATTTCAGCTGACGGTAAATTGAATCCCTTAGCAACTGGTTCCTCTATACTTAGTGGTGAAATATGAAATTTTTACACATCTATGCCAAGTCCTCATAATTAACAACCTATTTCGTTATAAATTCTTCATAATAGTTGAGCAATAAAGATGAGAACATGACAATTTACCATCAGCTAAAAATAAAGAGACTATAGTTATAAATCACGGTAATATAAATATCATCACAAAAGTATGGCGATTATATAATAATTGCCACATATTAGCAAAGCATAAATTATGCTTATATAATCGTTATTTGTCAAAGTATATTACGTAATTAATCGGTTATTTTCCACATATCAACAAATTCCAATACTCCCCTGCTCCCACCTTAACTTTGACGGCCCTCCATCACACTCTCTTTTCCATCCTCGCCAACACTAGTACTTATACCCCCACTCCACAACCCATCACCCTCCCACCATCGCCTACTTCCAACCCCCTTCACCCCCACCATAACTCTCCAGCCAGAAAGGACACACCAGAGGTTCTGTGACTGAGTAAGCGGCCTGAGGCAGCGTCTCTGTTTCATTTGCTAGGAACTGTACCTGGTACTCGTTCGCCTTATTGAAGGGATGTTCTGCCGAGGGGATTTGTGTTTAAAGCATGCTTATTATCTCCTTGTGTCAACGTGTCGAAAGTTAGTGTTTCATATGTCAATATATTTCGTTCACTTTCATCATCCAACATTTTCATTGCTAAGCTTAGTAAGAAAATGTATTTGCCATTTGAATAGTCCCCCCATGAGGATATTTTACATATGTTAGCGAATAAAATGTATAACCATATTACTAATGTTTTCTTATTCAATTAATTACTTAGGCATTTGGTGGAATACAAATTAAACATTCATTAGAAAGATTAGACATTTTATTTTGGTCATTCATGTCTCTGACGGGGTGCGTCCTATCATTTTATCCTGCCAAGAAACACTGCCACGGGGTGAATTGTAGTAGGTGCAGAGCTTTTCACGTACACCCTTCCCATCTTTGGTGGCGGTGTTGCCAGGCCTGGGCCCAACACGGTCTAGGAGGTCTGTCGGACGCACCAGCTCAATTATTTGTCCTGCCTCAATGTCCTCCTCCACAACAAGACCTTTGCGATCAGAGGGATTCCTGACACGTAGGATGTTGGGGAGGCAACAACAGGCCTTGACCACCGATTCCATCCGATGAGGAGGGAGAGGTATTGTTGTCAGCAGACACCGGAACCTGTAATGAGAAAGGTTAAAACAATTATAATATTTGACAAATAGTTGGGACTGGATCAACAAACTATGCATAGAGAGAGATAGACAATTTGAAATCATATTGCCAAAGTTTGTCTGTGTAAAAAAAAAAAAAAAAAAAAAATTGAGAACATAATAACATAATGAAATTGGAGTCTCCATAAAGCCGATCAGCCCACACAAGGCAGATCCCTGTCACACCCAAGTCCAATTATATCGGATATATATTGACAGACGAAATTCTACCAAGTCCGACAGTGAGAGAGGAGCTTATTATAATCTTTTAAAGATGGATTAATTTTTTACTGGAGATGGGACACTGTCCACCCATACGCAAATGTATTGATGTACGTATGATATGTATATATATACACACACACATATATATATATATATATATATATATATATATATATATATATATATATATTTATATATATACATATATATATATATATATATATATATATATATACAGTATATATATATACTGTATATATATATATGTATATATATATATATATATATATGTATATATACAGTATATATATATATATATATATATATATATATATATATATATATATATATTATATATATATATATATATTTTTAAATATATACATAACATTTTTGTATACAACTTTTAAACGTCGGCTTTCCTTATCTGGCAGACATGATACCGAACGCATTTTCAACCACTCTCCGGGCTCTCGATAGGCGGTAATTGAATATACGCTTCTCGCCAGATAAGCCTCTCAGTGGGTATGGTTTCATCATCCAACTCCTCAGTGGAAAGGCGTCGTCTCCAATGAAGAAGAAAGGAGTTTCCTCGTTTTCGTTTTCCAGTGGGTCAGGTTCAGGAACACCAACGTCATTCCTCTCCAATAGCAAACGAATAGGGGTTCGTAGGAACATTCCTCCATCCGACGCTGATCCCTCTTCACCAATATCGATGTAGAGAAATTTGTAGTCAGCATCAACGATGACAAGCAGCACAATCGAATGATAACCTTTGTAGTTGTAGAAGGTAGAGGCAGTTTTGGGTGGCTTTGTGATGCAACATGTTTTCCATCCAACGCGCCTATAGCATGTTGAAATTGCCACTTTCTAGCAAATAGATTCACAACCACCTTCCACTCTTCAGGTGTTGTCGGACAAACAATGACATCATCCATGTAGGCACTCACAATAGCCTCACACACCTCGGGCACTATTTTGGAGATGGTGTTGTGCGCTATCCTGAAAAAGTACATCAGACTCTTGTAGCTGTCACCTGTAGCTAGGTAACGCAACGTCACTGACAAACGCAAACCAGGTTCAATCGCTTTCCTCAAGTTCGTGTCCTTCTTTGCAATGATTGGTCCAATTTTATCCAGAATTTCTTTAAAGAGTACCGGGTCCACTCGCATGAAGTTTTTGAAATCCGCTGGGTCCTCTGCTTCCACTTCTTTCATTAGGTTTTCATAACTCCCAAATCTACCTCGCCTTAAGGGGAGCGTCCACCATGGCCCAAATTGGTGTGGATTTGAAAATCGGAAATTGAGATTTTTATTGCAGCAGTGATGGGAATACTGTAGGAGTAATGTGGCAAAGTTTTAAACTTGTAAAATAAACAATACCCTATATACAGGGTCCCCCCCCCCATTACGACCCCCCCCCCCCCCCCCCCCGCACTCACGACGTATATGTAGTATCGTGGTATGAACGATAGTAACCAATACAATCACGTTATTATGCACAAATATAGACAAATTACAGTCAACAGAGGTATCTGGCACCTCAACTGAACCTAGGAGAGTGAGGGTGAGTAACTAGACCTCATCATATAAGCCATCATCATCATCCAAGACATCATCATCATCAACCAAGCCATCATCATCATCCAGATGCCAAGACATGCACAAACATATTATATATTCAACACTAAACGGATATAAACCATCCAAACCAACCATAACACAACCTAGAGAAATCGAAAATGGCCTAACTTGGCATAAATGAGGTGCGCGGTTCATGACGCCATTGGCGCCAAATGAATAAAATACCTTTGGGGGGTCCAGGTGGCATATTATTCACTTAGACTTAGTAAATTGTACTGGATTTTAGTACCAGAGCATGTATCAAATAAATCAAGAGCAAACAGTTGCAATAAATCGTCATTTGAGAGAGGAATCGTTGGGTAATGGATAAATTTAGTTTTTCGCCTTTTTCTCAAAACTAGTTATTAGAAAAAAAATCCCTAAAATGTTTTTATTTTTGGTCCAATTTTAATAAGTAAGATATCATTGGAAAGAGGAGAAAAAATGCAATAAAACAGTCAGAGGGATATTTGATACACCAATAGACATTTTGACAGGAGGCTTAGCCTATAAAAAGCGAGCTGTGTGTATTTTGTTTTGTTTTTGTAGTTTGTAGAACACCACAGATCTGGGTGGCAATATTAGGCTTCATTCCTGCCTATAATCGTCATTTTACGATAAATATCGTTATTACTTATTCATATGCGCCTATTTTACCTTCACTATGAAGATAGTAACCTGTAACAACAATAAAACAAGTGGGAATATTATTTTCTGGTCAAAATCTCGAATAAACATGGAGCGGCCCATTCATGAAATGTGGAGCAATGTCAGGCAGCCCCTCCCCTCGCGAGCTCTGGAGCTTGACTGACAGTCCCACACCACCATCTACCTCTGCCAACACACTTGCTAGGCACATAAGCACACCCTCCAACCATTTTTTTTTTTTTTTCTATGTGATTGAGGGAGGCACAAGGCAGAACTGCCTATAGCGAGTGCCTCCCCCATAGTTGAAAGAGTGAAAGGGCCAAAATCAAGGGACGTTCGAGCCAAATTGCCTGGACACACAGAGTTTGAAGCAATTTAAGTCATAGGAAGAGGGAAAGACTGATTCTGGGAGAGAGTTCCAGCGCTCAGCTGTTGAGTAGAAGAAAGACAGAGTAACGTTTCACTCTCGGGTTGGAGAGTTGCACAGAGTAGGGGTGGGATTGAGTTGCAAGACGGGTACCACGTGCCCTATGTAAAGGAGGTGGTATACACTGGGAAAGCTCTTAGGAACACTGATTATTATAGTAGCGATAGAATAGCGAGAGAGATGCAACATTGCGGCGGAGAGACAGAGATTGCAGAGAGTTGGTGAGTGGACGGGAGTTAATGATATGAAAGGCCTTCCTTTCAACTTTGTCTAGGAGAGTGGTATGAGAGGAACCTCCCCATACATGTGAACAATACTCAATACAAGGACGCACTATGCCCCTGTACAGAGCAAGAAGCTGTGCAGGGGAAAAGAACCCCCTAAGCCGGTTGAGCACACCCAACTTCTGGGAGGTTGCCTTAGCAAGACTGGTAATATGGTCCTTCCAACTGAGAGCAGAAGAAAAAGAGACACCAATAATATTGAGAGAAGATGAAGGATTGATTTTTGTATTGTTGAAGAATAAGGGATAGTCCGCTGGGAGTTCCTTACGGGTAGATAGATGGAGATATTGGGTTTTGGAAGAATTAAAGGTAACAAGGTTTTCTCTGCCCCAATTGGAGATAGTATTTAGATCAGAATTTAAGAGTTCTATGGCTTCATTACGTTTGTCGTTAAGGGATTGCTGGCTTGGGCGTTCTGAAAAACTAATGGAGTAGTGTAAGGTTGAGTCGTCTGCGTATGAATGGATGGGAATTGAGGTACAGTTAAGGGGATCATTTATAAAAATTAGAAAGAGAATAGGAGATAGGACAGAGCCCTGAGGAACACGGAGCATATAAGGTGACGAAGTGAACAATGGCCGTCCACGACCGCGGCTATGGAACGGCCGGAAAGGAAATTAGAGACAAAGACACAGATGGAGGGATAGAAACCGAAGGAGGGTAGTTTAGATATTAAAGATTTATGCCAGACTCTATCGAAGGCATTCGACATGTCTAGTGCAATAGAAAAAGTCTCACTGAAGTCCCGAAAGGAGGATGACCAAGAGTTGGTAAGATATGAAAGAAGATCACCAGTAGAGCGACCCTTAACTTAAGACGTGCGCATGGGGGGTATGAGTCACCACACGCCTGTGTGCACGTAATTGAGCTGTTTCCATCACTAACATCGTTATTTTACCATAAATAGCATTAATACTTATCCATATGCGCCTATTTTACGTTGATTATAAAGGTATTAACCTGTTACAGCAATAACAAAAAGTGGAATCAGCGTTTGGATGGTCAAAATCGGCGATACAGGCCGGGAGTTACATAATGTATGGCTGAGGCAACCTCCCTCCCCTCCACACTTCCCCACCTCTGGAGAGAGACTGTCGATCGATACTCTCTCTCTCTCTCTTGCACTCGCTTGGTAACAGTGATGACAATGCCCTGCTTGCAACTAGCTAATGTTAGCACGAAAATAGACCACAGAATCAGGGAATAACAGGGAAAATAGGTGATAATTGAAGGAGGGGGGGGGGGGGAGGTGGTGAAGGAGGAGATGTGGAGGAGTGATATTTGGCATGGCCCAGGAGCAAAAAAAAAAAAAAAAAGAATCAAGTTTTTTGGGGGTGTTTTAAATGGATTTGTTTATGCCCAGGATCTTAAGAGTCTTCCCACAGTCGCCCGGGGAAACTCTTAAGAGTCTTCCAGCACTTGCCGGGTTAAGGAAGCCATACTGGCGATCTGAGAGCAGATTATGAGAAGAGAAATAATTAAGAAATTTGGAAGCAAGAATAGTTTCAAAAACTTTAGAAAGACATGAGATGAGAGCAATTGGACGATAGTTGGAGGGTTGAGAGCGGTCACCCTTCTTTGGGACATGTTGAATGTGAGCAAACTTCCAGCATGAAGGGAAGACGTTAGAGGATAGACAGAGACAAAAGAGTTTGCCTAGGCAGGGAGTCAGCACGGAAGCACAGGAGGAACACCATCCGGACCGTACGCCTTATTAGTACTAAGCCCAGAGAGGGTAGAAAGTACATCTTTAGAAGAGATTAGGATATTAGGCATAAGTAAGAGAGAGGAGGGTGGAGAGGAAGGAATAGCACCGGAATCATCCAAGGAGGAGTTTCTAGCAAAAGTTTGAGCGAAGAGTTTAGCTTTGTCAGAGGAAGAAGTGATGGTTGTGCCATCAGAATGGGAAATGGGAGGGAAAGACGAGGAAGAGAAATTGTTGGAGAGGTTTTTGGCTAGATGCCAGAAAGCTTGGGAAGAGCTAGAGTTGGATAGTTAAGTGCATTTATTATTATTGATGAATGAGTGTTTGGCAAGTCGAAGAACAGATTTGGCTTGATTCCGGGCAGAAACATAGGAAGAATGAGAGTCTTGAGTTTTAAGGCGTCGGTACCGTTTGAATGCTTCCTCCTTATTGCGGACAGCAGTAGAACAAGCGTGAGTAAACCAATATTTTTTAGCATTAGTCTAAGAGAAAGAGAATGGAATGTATGCTTCCATGCCTGATAGGATTACCTCGGTAATGCGTTCAGCACTCTCCGAGGGTCCCCGGAAGCAGAAATCATTCCATGGGAAATCAAAGAAGTACTGCCGGAGAGCCTCCCAGTCGGCAGCGCCAAAGTGCCACAAGTGCCGCCGGCTAGGAGGATCGGGTGGCCGTACTGGAGAGATAGGACAGTTGACAGAGATAAGTTTATGGTCGGAGAAGCCCAAAGGAGAGAAAAGATAGACAGTATAAGAAGAAGGGGTAGAAGTTAGAAACAAGTCAAGAATGTTGGGCCGACCTCCGATGCGATCCGGGATACGGGTGGGTTGCTGAACTAACTGCTCTAGGTCATTTATGATAGAAAAGACGTAGGCTTGTTCACCAGGTGGATCAGTAGTGTGAGAGGAGAGCCATTGGTGGTGGTGAACGTTGAAATCTCCTAGGATTGAGATTTCTGAGAAAGGAGAAATGGATAGAATGTGTTCCACTTTAGAGTTTAGATAGTCAAAGAATTTGGAAAAGTTGGTAGAGTTAGGGGAAAGATAGACAGCACAGAAATATTTAGTAAGAGAATGACAGGAAAGTTTGAGCCATAAAGTAGAGAATTCAGAGGAGTCGAAATCGGGAACACGAGAGCAAGTGAGTTTGTTGTGCACATATGCACAACATCCGCCTTTGGCTTTGAAACTAGGATAGAGAAAGTAGGAGGATACAGACAAGGGGTTGCTGGATGTGTCTACAGACGCCTGAGTTTCGGTGAGGAAGAGAAGATCAGGTTTGTAGGAGGAGAGATGGTGTTCAACAGAGTGTAAGTTAGAGGAAAGTCCACGAATGTTGCAGAAATCAATAGAAAGAGTTAAGCCGAGGGCCAGGTACTTTTGGGAGGTCGTCAGGGGATGGTCGGTCGGGTGTGGGGGCATTTATGGTTCCCCCCCCCCCCCCTTGGGGACTCCGAGGCTGGGCTGAAATTCATAATTTAAATTTGTTTGGGTGTGGATGAATGAAGTGTGGTGTGCATGTTTAGTTTGCTAATGTTAGCACAAAAAATATACCAACGAATTAGGGAATAACAGGGACAATAGGTGATAATTGAAAGGGGTGAAGGAGGGGATGTGGAGGAGTGATATGAGATATGGGAAAACAAAAAAATAAATTTTTTTAAAAACTTTAAGTACTACTGGGGTCTTTTAAAATGTTTGTTTTAGGCCTTCCCTCTTAAGAGCTTTGCCGCCGTTGCCCAGTAAAACCTCTTAAGAGCTTTCTCGCCGTTCCCGGGTTAAAACCGTTTCATTTTTTCAAAAAAGAAAAAACAAATATTAGCGGAAAAACTATAGGGTGTATCAAATATCCCTCTGACTAATTTATTGCATTTTCCTCTTCTTTCCAATGATATCCTACTTATTAACCCTTAATTAGCGGCGAGCAACATAAGTCGAGTTAAAAAAAGCTGGACTATGTGGCGGCGCTCGACATAACTCGAGTGGCAATTTCAGCACGTAATGTGGCTGAGAGAGAGAGACAAGTGGTGGCAGGAGACTAGCGAGCGTATGACTGCTCCAGACCACCGCGGCGAACCTACTGACACAAATCTCAGCTCCCTCCTCCCTCTCTCACTCGCTACATACTCAATTATGTACTGAAAGTACCGAATTACCTGCTTTTTGCACTCGCGTTGCACGGTTATTGCAAGAAAACTATCCATCATACAAGGATCGTTATGGTGTCATTCGAAAGCTCTGTTTATGCCCTTTCAGGGATAGGTACTTGTTTTACGTTCTGGGTCTTATTTAGGCATGAAAATGATCACGTAAACAGCCCTATTTTGGCTAAAAACACCCCGCTGTGCGGTACACATAAATAAACCGCATAGGCCGCTCGTAAGGTGTTAAAAATGGACCAAAAATAAAAAAAGTGTTAGCGGTTTTAAAATTTGCAAAAAATGCGAAAATCCGAGGTAGCGAGAAAACTATTGGTCTGATTCTATTCATTTTTTTAATTGTTGCTCCTAGAAGTGGTATCGATCACTTGTATAAAAATGAAAACGATCGGACTATTTTGAAATACATGGCGGACGCTCCCCTTAACAGCCACGCTCTAGTCCACACTTTTCGCTTCTTCCTCTGCTTTGTCCTATCCTCCTCTTTTTCCTTCGTTTCCCTCTCTGCTTCCTTCTCCTTTCTGCTAAGCTCCAGTAGACATTGCAGATAAATGAGATGCATCCGCTGGGTGATAAGGTCCATTCGAAGACATCGTACATCCCTTTTGCATGGTTTCTGCGTATGCCTGACCATCTAAAAACTTGACAGGCACGTTTCAAGGGCTGAGGTTATAATGTTCTCTGGGAGTGTCTCAAGCTGTTTATATAGAACCACTAAAGGTTTGGGGGTTGAGGGTGAGTGTGGGGGCATATTTACTTGAGCGATTGTAAAATGAGTCTGCTAATTTTACTCTGCAATTAGCACACTCACGTTAAATTCGCTCAGGTTCGCACACCTTGGCGATCCTGTTCGGACACCTCGGCGGCGTATCTGCGATGGTGTTGCCGATGATCGACGAGGAATTGTTCATTCATCGCAGGAATTTGTGCCATGAAAAATAATCGGAAAATCTCGACGAAGTCACCGCCGAACCATCGCTTGATTCGCCGAAGACGTCGCAGAACATACGGCGAGTTTTCTTTCACCCTCGCATTACTTCGCAATATATTTTTGAAAATGTGACATTCCTCGCAGAGGTCATCGGCGAACCATCGCTCACTTCGCCGATAACGTCGCAGAATGTCGATGATTGCGTCGCATTCATCGGAAACATCTTCGCCGAGTATAATTTGTCATCGGTTTGTTACGGTCAAAATCGTTGACGTCGCACAAATTTGTTGCGAATTAACAAAACTGCGTCCTCGGCGACGAAATTCGTATGAAATCGCATCAGTGGGAAAGGGGCATTAGTCGCCTTGTATGACAACAAGGAGTCACGTGAGGCATATTCTGACCTCTTTACCCCACGGGGAGAGAGGTGTGTTTTATCAAATAATTGAATCTATCAAAGTAGAATAGATTTTTTTTTATACCAGGTGTTTACTGGGGTTGATTGGATAAATGAGGTAGGTTCTACTTGACTAGAGAAGTTGAATTCACTTTAACACATGCACAGAAGGTAATAGAGGATAATTATAACACAGCGTTCATTCATAATATTGTATTCACTACACATAGATATCGTATTTCAATAGTAGATACTGGCATATATATATCTATATATAAAAGATGCACGAACGAAGTTCCACAATAATCTATCACACTTAAAGGCTTAGCCTGTATATAATAGTTTATATTAGTACTCCCTTCAATCGAGGTTTGACACTCGTACTTTTCAGATCACACGATATAGGAATATTTCACTCAGTACTTTCCTTAATAAATGGTTATCAGTAGTATTTTAAATATTTTGCTTGTATAGATAATTATAACTTTGACTTATATATCTCCATAAAATAAGAGGGTATCACTAGTACTTCTTATGTGGTTCAAACAATATAAAAATAATATAGAAAAATTCACTCAAGTACTTCTTTTTACAGTATATAAGGCGCATCAGTAGTACTTTCAAGTTTTCACTGGTATGATTAATTAAGCTTTAACACTTTAGTACTTTCATTAATAAATGGTTATCACTAGTATTTCTTATGCATTTCAATTAGCATACAAACATTTTATAAAGATTAATTAAGTACTTCCTTTTATCTATAATGTGTGTCACTAGTACTTTTAAAGGGGTTTTACTGTGTATTATATTAATTAGCACTCTGTTGTTTTCTGGTGAGAATCTGGGCCGTGGTGGTGGTCCTGATTGGCTGGGTGATAGAGGATGGAGACTCGAACTCTTGAGTGTTGGGTCTTAAATAATACGTACAATATGCCAGTGCATCTGTACAGTATTATCGAGCTAACGTAGGAGAGAACGCACTAACTACTCTGACCATTATAAGAGTTTTGATGCAGACCTTCCAGTACTCTTGGGTGTTGGGCCTTGAATGTCATAGTGCATCTGTAACATGTCATCAAACTAACGTAAGAGGGTTGTTTATGATGCAATATCTCTTAACTGTTCTGACCGTTATAAGAGTCTTTCAGTAATTGAGTTGATGAGGTAATTTTGGGCCTTTTCGTACCCCAGAACCAGTGCCTAGGATTCCGTATTGGATGGACTCTATTGCAGAGTGCCGTTATGCAGAGTTCCTATGTTATCTCGCTGAGCCCTGCCTTATAAGAGTCCAGCCAGTGCGTCAACTTATAATAAGACGGGGGTGGTTTACTTCTAATAGAGCGCTTGACAAATCAGGATTCTTTATTAATAGTAACGCCGGTATCAAGGCAGAGGAACGGATATTAGGTGGCCTCCAGTGAGATGTAATAACAAATTCCTTTGATGAGCCAAGATGTTAAATAAGATTGATAGCAAGGCTTTACCACCAGTGTGGTCAGGGACCTGCTTTAATATTAATTACCCAAAATCTTCCAGCTATTATATATCTTCCAGTGAGAGGTATCTAGGAGCTGTCCAACTGTAACAATCTTCACTTTGTGTGTGATAGTCACACCTTTCTCTGCATTCCTCCTGGTGTTCCTTCTCCGGCCAATAAGGGCACATGTGCAGGGGGGGGGGGGGAGGGACTCCTGGGGTGTTTGGGGTAGTCCCTCCTGGCCTCACGGTCATGGTGGTGATGCGGCTTAGGAGGAAGTAGGGTGCGTGGAGGTATGCTGTTTATGGAGCCGTTTTGTTGGTTTCCTTTCCTTTGCAGCCTTCCTTCTCTTTTGGGCATCAGGGTTGTTGATCGTGACTGTGATATTCTTGCCGGGTGTTGGAGGGAGTGCAACAACTATTTTAGCGACCCGGGTACATCAGAAGCGCGGGAAAAGTGCTTGGTGGTGGTGACGGTGTGGTGTTATTTTCTTCCTTATTTCAATTTTATTATTGACATAATCATTACCATAAATGGTGGGTTCTCCGCTGAAAAACATATGCTGCTTTCTTCATGGTGGTTCTGGCGGGTCACCAGGGAAAAATATTTATATGAATAAATTGTATTAAGTTATTATTTTCATCACTTCTTATTCAAGAAATATTAATTTTGTCTATAGAAAGAACATTCTAAAAAGAGACAAGATCGGCAATCATTACAAACCTATGTTAACTCAAAACAAACACAATTGTTTCTAAAATATTTTAAGACACATGTACAGTATTGTTTTGTTTCATGATTCGAGATGTATTTTTTTGTTTTCTTTAATTTCTTGCTTCATAATTGAATGTTCCTCCTAATTCATCTCTTTAGTCATCATCATGTCATTCTTATTCTTCTAGTTATCTACCTATATTCCATTCTTGCTATATCTGTATTCTCCATGTTGTGTGTGTGTGTGTTAGGCCTACCTTCAAAGGTTTCCCCGCATCAAAAAGATCGAGGGCTTTTATATTATTTTTTTTTTATACCGTGGTACAATAAAATAATTAAATCTGACACTGGAAAATTCAATTAAGTTTTATGAGTTTGGGGTCTTATTTGATTGCTGCTTTCAATCGTGCTTTATTTTATTTTAGTCTTTTCACTTTAGAGGGGCGCTCAAACAATGATATAACTAATTTATATTTCAGTAATCTATACATTTTTAAATATACAGTATTTATATATTTTTTCGTTCACATCAATACTGATTTCCCTTTGAACTTCAAAGTATCATATCTGTAATAATATTAATACTGTAATAATATTAATTCGCCATATACTTACGCAGAGCAACAACTGAGTCATAGCTTATGTCGATAGCTAAAACTCGTATAATAAGTCAGTCTCCCAAATATTATTTATAATTTGACTCTTCTTTTATAGCTTGAAGTGGTCAACACAGTAGATGTTTTGTTTTCATTAAATTATCTCTTGCTAAGGAACAAATACTTACAATGTATAATCCATGATAATTAAACAAATATTTGTTGCTATATCCATATTGCATCAACAAAATTAGTTTAACCTTTGCTCCTTGAAATTGGAAGATAAGCATTGATGGCGCTATAGCATGGCATATTAAATCCTATGTAACCATTACACTTGTAGACGTAGGAAATACCCTAGACACGAGACGTTCGCCGTTCAAACACCAACATATCCCCCTGCAGACATATTTCTTTTCCTTACACACAATACCAATTTTCCTAATTGCTTCCCTCATGCCAAAAGATAATTACCCAACCAAAAACATACTGGAAACACTTTATAAATTTAGCAGATATCTCACAGCTCTCGTTTTGAGTGCCATAAAAGCCCTGGCTGTGAACATTGCATGAATCAGTACATCTGCATCACCAAACATTCTTCCTATGCACTACATCATAGTTGTCTGATATTAAACATGCTCAATGTCATTGAAAATTCAACTTGTAGCATTCAATTTGCCCACCACCATCACCAGTGCCTCCAATAGGTCGTGCAACTTTCATCAATACTGGTCTTTTAGTTCTTGCTACCATCATCACTACATTCTCCAAATTCCTGGTACCATCCACACTACTAGTTAATTAGGTCTGCTTCCATCATCATTCCTGGACTACTAGTTCGTCACTACAGGTGTGCGTCTACTTGACACTACATAATCGAGTAACGAAAGTTACGTATTATGTTGCAAAAAATGGGGTGATGTAGATGGCTTGTAACGCCTAGTCGTTAACGTTAATTTTCCTTCACTGGTAAAATATGACTCCTCTAATATGTATGGCACATATTTTACCTTAATTAATTCTCAGCATGTTAGAAATGCTTCGCAAGCTCTAATAAAATGTGGTAACCACACCACACTAAAGCAATTATTACTGATAAAGGTCGTGGGAGTGTCGGAACACGTGCGGCTCCGAAAAAAATCATATGCCTATTAACGCCAGAATAGTATTTGTCATTAATGTATTACTATACAGTATACAGTATATATATATATATATATATATATATATATATATATATATGATTTGTTAGCTCATTTTGGATAATCTATCCTTTTTATCGAAATGTGTACATCTCTCTCTCTCTCTCTATATATATATATATATATATATATAGATAGATAGAGAATATATATATATATATATATATAATTATATACTGTATATATGTATATATCACTTAAGTGAAATGTTTGCTTTTAATCAATTAGTCTCAGAACCAATCAGTCCTCTACTCTGATCGTTGTAACCCTCTCAACCATACCCCAATATCACTCTCATACAGGTGTACTTAAAATATCCCTTAGTGATCATTATATGCCTTATACTGTTCTTACTGGGCAATATGCCAAAGAACTCCCTAAATAAATAACTATTCGTGGTTGTAAGTTATTTAATACTAACCACTTCCTAAATAATTTAAGACAAAAATACAACAATTGTTCTAGATTATATTTAAGGATATCACGGATATAAAGAATGTATGGAAACTATGGAAACATATACTAGATATTGTTAGTTCACGGTATGGAAACTATGGAAACATATACTAGATATTGTTAGTTCACGGTATGCCCCATTAAAACAAGTTAAAGTTAGATCCCATAAAAACCCATGGATGACAAACGATATATTAACTGCTATGTATGAAACAGTCTTCCTCCATAAGAAAGTTGTAACACTTAAATGCAATGGTTACTGGGCAAGATACAAGCAAACACGAAACTTTAAACAATAATATTATAACAGTAGTATAGAACACAGTAATAACAAACATCGTGATATGTGGAAATCGATAAATTATATCTTAAATACCAACAGTCAAGATTATATTAATTCTGAAAGTCTTAGTGCTGATGTAATAAATTATTTCTTCGCTAATGTTCGCAAGAATCTATCTTATAAACTGCCAACCATTAATTATGAATGGGAACTAGGTAAGAGTATTCATAGCGGATCAGTTGAAGGCAGGGTCCAGTCTAGATATTTTAAATACCGATGCCAAATTTGTAAAAGTAGGATTCCATGTTATTAGTAAAAGTCTATGTTATATTATAAATTTGTCTATTCATGTTCGTGAACTTCCTGAAGACTCGAAATTAGCCAGAGTAACACCTATGTACACAAACAAAGGTTCTAGAGGCGATTGTAATAATTATAGGTTGATAGCTGTTATAAGCCATGTAGATAAAATTGTTGAAAAGTCCATTCATTACCAACTTAAGGAATATTTATTAAGATATAATTGTTTTACTCCTGTCCAACCAACGTAGCTAGAGCATCATTCAACCTAATCCTCTCTGCGTAACATAGGCCTAGTCTCGGATTTACTGGACAGTATAAATCAGAATTGTGTAAATGGACTATGTTTCCTGGATTTGCATTTTTTTATTTTTTTTTTTATTTTATATTTTATACTATTGAGCATAGCATTCGTCTTGTAAAGTTAGAAAAATATGGTATACATAGGGATTGTTTAAAATTATTTTGTAATAATTCTGTTGGGACGAAAACAGAGAGTTTAACTACATAATTCACTATGAAACCTAACTGAAATGATATTTGGTGTACCACAAGGCTCAATACTGGGTCCAATATTTTGTTTTTGTTTTTGTATTTATCAACGGTTTACCAACTTGTCTCACTAAATGTAAATGTAACTTGTTTGATGATGATACTGAAATTTATACTATTAATTAATCTGTATGTGAAGGGTCAAATTAATTACAAACAGATATGAATATTATGAGTGAATAGTTGTTGGATAATGTGAATAAGACAATAAGTCATGTAGCATGTTAGTTTCTAATACAACTAAAATCGACTTGTTATGTCCTGGGATATATAAACACTGGGCTCTTTCTATTGGACTAGGTATGCGGCAACAAGCAACAACGGAAAACGCTAGATCCAACCCTTATCTATAAACCCAGGCAACAAACCACCCTAAACCGTCAAGAGTCCTGCCTGGACAACGAGGTATCCTATGACTCGGTTACAGGGTGCACGCACTATAGACTGCTGATAGTCAAGCAGGCTATATAAAAGATCACACAATTAAGTTGACTTAAAGCTTCAAGGAAAAGATAGATAACGGAATTAAATTGCAGAAACAATTTAATAACAAACTAGAAGAAAGTACATTTAACGTTACGTTAATTAATACAACTAATCACCCCTGCGTGAAAGAAGGTGAAAGCAAACAGTCCTCAAAATATCGTACAGGTAGACAAGATGCGGGTCTCTAAACTGCATGCGGCTACTGTAGGATCTGATGCTTAGCAAAGAAAATACGTTACGGATTTAGAGAACTCTTAACTCATAAGCAGGAATAAATACTAGTGATAGGACATACAGTGTATAATGGCATAGGTATAATTAAATAAAGGCAGCAACTCGCAACATAACCACATACAGGTGTGCTTCTCACTCTTAGTCAGGCAAGCCTGCTCGGACAGAGTCTCTAAGCCACACCCTGACTCACAATGCTCACAAAAACGGTAAACTGTGGCACAATAACAAGCATACAGAGATAATAAACCCCTAGCTGTTAATCTGCCAGGTGGCAGAGGTCTAGCCGGAAGGATATAGGCTTCGGATACCCGGGCTGAGCCACCTGCTCTAGCCTAGGGACGTTCCCAGGTCTGTGCGCCAAATTACTCTAATTGAAAGGGTGCTCTCTTGAGAGACTCAGATCGCAAGTATCTGACTCTCTCCTGGCGACCCTAAAACAAAAGCAAGACGTGCTAGCGCAGTGCTGAGTGGACTAGGCAATGGCCCTCACACAACACAACGATAGACACACAGGGACACAGACAAGAAAATGCCCCCAGACTCCCACGGGTATCCTAGTAAAGTCGTGCGGGTCCACGGGACTCGCACCAGCAGACTTTACTTAAAGGATCTCAAAAAGCCTCCCCTCCGGTCTAGCCCCTGCTAACCTGACACAAGAACACACTAGCAAGCATGAAACCACCAAACATGAGACAACAAAAAAGCTTCCTAGGTCTCATTAACAATTACATCCCTGCATAAGGCCCAAAATCCTATCTAGTTATCTGAGAGCTCGTCGTTAATACAATAATAGATATAAGGTCTATCAAGGGGATGGGATAATTAAATAGATTGGTGAAGTAGTGGAAAGAAGGTATACAAAGTAAGAGAGAACGTTTCTAAGTGGGGTTGAGAGGGATAGATATCAAGGGGGTCCGAAGGGTACGACAATGAGGTGAGCTCTGAGTCTTGAATCTGTCTGGACCCCGCCCTAGGCATGCAGAATACATCCAAGGCTTGGCAACACTCAACACAGTTGCCTGGTCAAAATCCTCTACCCCGTGCGTGAGTCGAAACTAAGCCTAACGTTGCAATCAAATGAATGTGGCAGCGCTTCAGGCTCGTCCCAGGCTAGTCTCTCCGCGCGAGGCAACGTCCCAAGCCGGTCTCTCTCTCCCGCTCGTTTCTTCCCGCTCTCACTAGACTTACATCTTATATATTATAATGAAACAATCAACTATCGAGAATAAAATATACTAAGATGTGTTGGTTAAGAATAAGGGCAGCTTCAAGCTGTGAAACAACATAAGAATATCCCAGACATTAGTTACATTGTTGTAGGATATATACTAAGGGAAAGCCTGCCGGCCGGCTACCACCAGCCGGTTTCTAATCGGCTGGGCAGCCGACGCGCGTGCATGCCCGCACGTGGTTACTATGCAGAAGCGTCACACCTCCCCCAAGATATAAGACCCTTGACTAAGTTCTTCATATCTAACAGAAAGCTTCTCATAGTACCACACACTGTTGCGACACAAGGCACTATATATAAACAAAATAAAGACTGTTGCGCTCCACCGAGCAAGTTCAACTAACTCAGCGACAATAAGCGAAAACATTCAACTTAGATACTGCTACAACATCTTATACAAAATTCTACAAGTTATAAAAAATAAAGTTTTTATAAGGTTTTTGCTTTTTTAATTTGTTTTTTTCGGCTGAACTACAGTGACAGCCTATTTTCCTCCACACTCAACCCTCAATCCTGTGGCAGTCTAACCAACATCATCCACCCTTGATAGACAATCGGCTATCACGTTATCAGAACCGGCAATATGGCGTATGTCCAGATTACACTCCTGAAGCATGAGTGACCACCTGGTCAACCTCATATTCCGGTTATGAAAGTGATTCAAGAATTTCAGAGGGTGATGATCGGTATAAACCACTACGACTGGTCCGAAAGCAGGAACATATACATCGAAGTGCCTGAGTGCCAGCACTATCGCCAGGAGTTCTTTTTCAATTACAGAGTAATTCCTTTGTGCACTATTGAATTTTTTACTCTAAAAACTCACTGGATGTTCGATACCTTCATCATCTGTCTGTAACAAGACATCCCAGCCCCTACGCCACTGGCATCAGTCGCCAGCTGAAAAGGTCTGCTGAAGTCCAGGGCCCTGAGTATGGGGTGGGTACATAACAGGTGTTTCACCAAGGAAAACGCCTCTGCACACTCAGGAACCCACCGGAACTTCTTGTCCTTAGATAATAAGTCAGTTAAAGGTGCAAGTACAGTCGAATAGCCTTTGATGAAGCGACGATAATAGTCTATCATACCTAGAAACCGCATGATTTGTTTCTTAGTCGTAGGCTGGGGAAACAGATCGATGGCTTTGATCTTTGTCTGTGGAGGGCACACCTACCCATCCCCACCTTGAACCCCAGGTACAAAACTGTGGCTTTGACAAAATCGCACTTACCCAGGTTTACCACCAAACCTGCTTCATTCAGTTTATTAAAAATCTGTCCGATGTGAGCACAGTGACTGTTAAAATCATCGTCGTATATTATGACATCATCTAGGTACACCGTACAGTTGGGAATGTCGGCTACAATGTCGTTCATTAATTTCTGAAACGTTGCAGGGGCATTTTTCAGCCCGTATGGCATAACATGGCAACGATAAGTGGCACCGTCCACCACAAACCCACACACCTCTCGCGCTCGCTCAGACAAGGGCACTTGCCAATATCCCTTAACAAGGTCTATCTTAGTGAGGAACTTGGCTTTTCCTATCTTATCCACACTGTCGTCCACGCGAGGGAGAGGGTAGGCATTTGTGGGGGTTAAACCATTCAACCTGCGGATATCTATACAAAACCGCACCTTGCCATCTGGTTTGGGCTGCAGTGTGACTGGGAAAGTCTACCTTACTGCACCCTCAGAAATCAGCCCACGTTTCAGCATATAATCCAGCTCTTCCCTAAGTGCTGGTAATTTAATAGGGGGAACACGGTATGGCACTGATTTAAAGGGCGGGTGGTCCCCAACATCGACATCGTGCACCGCTTGAGTAGTGAGGCCAGGATGCTCCGCGAAAACAGCTGGGTTTGAATCAAACAAGTGCTGCACAGCTACACGTTGTTGCTCAGGCAGGTGCAATATCAACTCGTGAGCAACTTGTCTAGAATTCCCCGCCCACTGATCCGCGGAAACATGACAATCCTAATTATCCACCCCCGCAGCTTGACTGTCCCTTCCTCCTTCTCCACCACGATCGCTGCAGATCAACACCCGGACAGTGAGAGGCTCGGAGGGGCGCCTCACATACTCTTTCATCAGATTTACATGGCAAAGTTGGTTCTTTTCTTACGATCAGGAGTAGCTACTAAATAGTCTAGATCAGAAACCTTCCTTACAACCCGATACGGACCAGAATACTTGGCAGACAAGGGGTGTCCCACCAGAGGCAGTAGTATCAGTACCTCCTGATCTACTTCAAACTCCCTCAGCTTCACCTTCTGGTCGTATCTGTCCTTCATCTGAGCTTGTGAACTCTAAGGTTCCGACCTGCTACATCCAGGCTCTTTAGCATTCTCTCACAGCTTTCAACAACATACTTTAGAAGCGAGCATGGCTTTGTGACTCCCTCCCAGATCTCCTTGACTATGTGGAGGGGCCCCCTGACCCTGTGTCCAAAAACCAACTCGTTCGGGCTAAATCCCAAGCTCTCCCCAGGTACTTCTCTCGCAGCAAATAAAACGTATGGGAGACCTAGATCCCAGTCCTTCCCATTTTCCATGCAATAACACCGCAACATACTCTTGAGAGTCGAGTGCCACCTTTCCCGAACTCCCTGACTCTCGGGATGGTAGGCAGATGACACCACAGACACTATCCCATGTTGCTGCATGGTCTGCTTAAACAGAGCAGAAGTAAAATTGGATCCCTGATCAGACTGGACCTCCTGAGGGTAGCCATAACGAGAGAAATAGACAAGCAGGTTTTTGACAACAGTCTTAGCCATCCCGTTGCGCATAGGGTAAGCATCTGGATACCGTGTTGCTACATCCATTACAGTTAGTAAAAATGTATTGCCGGCACTAGTGGGGGGCAATGGGGAGGTGTGGTGGAGTGGTCATGCCACTGGATTAGTAATCCAATGGACCCGGGTTCAAATCCCGATATGTCAATGGGAAGATATTATTGGGATTGAATTTGTGCTGTACCTAGTATCAGTGCATTACCACAAAACCCACCGAAATGCCAAAAAAATACCCTCATTGTTCCCTGATTAAAATAACACTGTATGAATATTCCCATATTCAAAATATGTTACAGGGGGACAGTGCCTAGTGAGTTCACTGCTCAATAGGTGGCGTTCTGAGAGTGAGGGTCTGAGTCTGGAGGGTGAGACGGTGAACCGCTTGAGCGAAGCAACCAGCCGCTTCAGAGATGGAGCTGCTTCGAGCCATGATGGATGCTTCGCATGTCTCACTCCCCAGACTGGAACAAGACCTCACGGGCTTCACCGTGTTGAGCGGTGGAATGTACAGGCTCTCAGCCTATGCCCGAGAGGGAGTAGTTGGAATATAGAAAAATAAAAAAAAATAAAAAATGCGCCGACCATATCGATAACTACTTTGCTGAAGGGCGGCCCAATGACAGGGATGGGTTGTAACGGGGCTCTCGGGATGACCTGATTGGGTTTCCAAACAACTTGACAAGTGTGACACTGTGACACCCATGACACGACACTCGCCTTTAACCCAGGCCACCAGAAAAGCTTGCTCAGAGCTGCCTCCGTCTTACGTGCCCCCAGGTGCCCTGCCAAAGGCACATCATGAGCTAATCTCAATAAGCTCTCACGGCACACCCTCGGTACTACTAACTGGTCCACTAATCCTGACCCGCCATCCCACTTTTTCTTGGGATCCTGATGTCTCTGATACAAGATCCCCTCGGACAAGAAAAAATCACCAGGCTGCGCATCCCCATCGCTCTCCAGTTCGACAGCACCATTACCACACGCCCTGACTTCAGGATCGTCCAGCTGCAAGGAAC
Source organism: Paralithodes platypus (assembly GCA_032716605.1). Lineage (NCBI taxonomy): Eukaryota > Metazoa > Arthropoda > Malacostraca > Decapoda > Lithodidae > Paralithodes > Paralithodes platypus. The sequence goes on from CM064507.1 coordinate 20,383,320, forward strand.
ATATTTCAGCAGGTGCGAGATTATCCAAGTTCATCTTAAATAATTTATTTCCACTTCCAATGTCCCGCTGAGCCATCCTTTCCTCACGCTGCGCATGACAATGCTGTCGCAGTGTCTCTTCCTGCCCTGCACCTGCACTAGCGGTGACAGGCCCCGGGGCCTCTCCAGACTCTAACATAGGTGCCAATAATGAGTCACCAAGAAACACTGCCGGCTCAAAACTCTCCAATTGACCAACACTTCCCGTTTTCTTGTGACCTTTCCTCCGCGGTTTGATAGACTGAGGAGGTGGCTGCAAGGCTCCGGATGTCTGAGAACGCGTCACAACACACGCCATGGTTTGTACGCTACACTTCTCAACCCACTCCTGTTCCTCCCTACTAACGTCGGCCGCCTTCTCGGCAACGACCAAGGGTGAAACCTTAGAAGCAGGCACCGCAAAGTCGTTGCCGAGGAGGAGAAGGTCGACGCCCCCAACAGGCAAGTTCTCTACAATTCCTACATCCAGCTCCTTCGACACACCACCCACCTCCAGCTCCATCCGCACCAGCGGGTAGGACTTCGTAGCATTGATCCCCTGAACTACCACCACCCAAGCAGCGTTAATCGGTCTACCAGTAAAGTTCTTTAACAAGGTCTGAGAAGCCCCCGTATCACACAATAGCTTAACTCCTCGCCTTTCGCCAGCCCACCTCACAAAACCATGCCCTCTATGACCCCCAAAGACGTCGCGGACAGGGTTCGAGCCTTCCGGACTCTTGAACACAGGCTGTGTCCCACCCTCTGACGAACTACCCTTGGCAAACTCAGAAGATATAGGCGACACCCCTATGCTGCGGGCCAATGACACAACCTTGTTTGGTGGCTTGTTCGGACAAGCATTTGCAAAGTAACCCTCCTTGTGACATGCGAAGCACTCTTTACTCTTTGGTTTCCCTTGGGAGTGGGAGCTACCATTAGACTTCTTATACGGGACGGTATTTGGTTTATGTTCAGTTTTATTGTCAGTGCTAGATGGTTTTGTGTATTTATGTGTATCAAAATTCTTGGGAGGGGGAGGGGTACGATCCTTTGCACCCGACTCACTCCTAGCTGCTGCTCCGCACCCTCGAATTAATGACAGTCGGAGGTCAGCCATTTCTGCTGCCTCCTGGAGAGTTCTAGGTTTTTTTCCTTTATATTTAATGTTAAGTCCCCGCCTGTGCACTTAAAGAACTGCTCCAAGAGAACCAGCTCACTCAACTCCTCAAAAGTAGCTGCCCTCTCAGAATGCAGCCAATGTCGTAGTGCATCAGACAAGTCCCGGGCGTGTTCTAGGAAGGTACTATCCTTGCCCTTAGTAACACCCCGAAACTTCAAGCGGTAAGTTTCTGGTTGTAACTCATAGGCCCGTAGCACAGCCTTCTTTAGCTCATCATAAACTACACAAGGACTCTATAGGTAGTGCATCATACGCTTTTAGCCCCTTTCCTAGGAGTCTTGATGAAACTAATGCAGCCCACTTTTCCTGAGGCCACTGGTGTTCCTGACACTTCTTCTCAAATCGCATAAAAAACTCAGCCACACATAATTAATCGAACACAGGAACTAGTTTAAGCAGGTGCGACAATGATTGGTCCCGATGTCTGTTACCTCCCCCAATATTTCGCCCTGTTACCTCCACTCGAGATCTCTCCAGCTCCCTGTCAGCCCGATACCTAGTAGACTCTGCCTGCAGTTCAGCCTTTCGTATAGCTGTTCTCTCTGCAGCCTCAACCTGAGCTCTAGCGGCCTCAACCTTGGCCATCTCAAGCCGAAACAACAAATCTGGAGTCAACCCTTGAGGAGGGGAAGGTGCATTTAATGGAGAGGGTCCCTGTGATTGAATTCTACGCTGCCATTGACCATCAACTTGGGGGTATGTACTAAATTCATGTAACCTGACGTTTTATATGGGGGTAGAGTTGAGGGGGGGCTGGGGACCGGGGCCCCCAGTCGCCTCTCCACCCAGGTCTCTCCCTTCTAATCCCAATATCAAAGTCCTCAGCTGATCTTTCCTCATGCCACTTAAACCCTGGTGACCCTGAAGACCTGCCACACACTTTAAGCCATACTTATTCAGCTTCAACACCCTGGCAGCGGTAAGGGGCACCTCTTAAAATCTTTTAGCTCTCTCTCCTCGCTATCGACTAGCCACTCCACAGGTCTTTCTCCCTCCGAGCCCGTATCGTGACCTGACCCATCACTGTGTTCTGATGTATTAGACATGTTTGTGTACTGCAGTAATGATCACGGTTATAGAATGTGCCTTATCTCCTATGCAAGTATGTATATACTAATGTTATTTAAAGTCTTTAATGTGTTATATTGGTTGCTCCCCCCAAAAAACTCTATGTCCACTGTATTCCTCTAATCATAAGGAATCTCAAAACAAATGACCACTATATTCCTCTGTTCAGTAAATCCTGGCGAGGTCGCCATTTGTTACGTCCTGGGATATATAAACACTGGGCTCTTTCTATTGGACTAGGTATGCGGCAACAAGCAACAACGGAAAACGCTAGATCCAACCCTTATCTATAAACCCAGGCAACAAACCACCCTAAACCGTCAAGAGTCCTGCCTGGACAACGAGGTATCCTATGACTCGGTTACAGGGTGCACGCACTATAGACTGCTGATAGTCAAGCAGGCTATATAAAAGATCACACAATTAAGTTGGCTTAAAGCTTCAAGGAAAAGATAGATAACGGAATTAAATTGCAGAAACAATTTAATAACAAACTAGAAGAAAGTACATTTAACGTTACGTTAATTAACCCTTAATTAGCGGCGAGCAACATAAGTCGAGTTAAAAAAAGCTGGACTATGTGGCGGCGCTCGACATAGGTCGAGTGGCAATTTCAGCACGTAATGTGGCTGAGAGAGAGAGACAAGTGGTGGCAGGAGACTAGCGAGCGTATGACTGCTCCAGACCACCGCGGCGAACCTACTGACACAAATCTCAGCTCCCTCCTCCCTCTCTCACTCGCTACATACTCAATTATGTACCGAAACTACCGAATTACCTGCTTTTTGCACTCGCGTTGCACGGTTATTGCAAGAAAACTATCCATCATACAAGGATCGTTATGGTGTCATTCGAAAGCTCTGTTTATGCCCTTTCAGGGATAGGTACTTGTTTTACGTTCTGGGTCTTATTTAGGCATGAAAATGATCACGTAAACAGCCCTATTTTGGCTAAAAACACCCCGCTGTGCGGTACATATAATAAACCGCATAGGCCGCTCGTAAGGTGTTAATACAACTAATCACCCCTGCGTGAAAGAAGGTGAAAGCAAACAGTCCACAAAACATCGTACAGGTAGACAAGATGCGGGTCTCTAAACTGCATGCGGCTTCTGTAGGATCTGATGCTTAGCAAAGAAAGTACGTTACGGATTTAGAGAACTCTTAACTCATAAGCAGGAATAAATACTAGTGATAGGACATACAGTGTATAATGGCATAGGTATAATTAACACCTTACGAGCGGCCTATGCGGTTTATTTATGTGTACCGCACAGCGGGGTGTTTTTAGCCAAAATAGGGCTGTTTACGTGATCATTTTCATGCCTAAATAAGACCCAGAACGTAAAACAAGTACCTATCCCTGAAAGGGCATAAACAGAGCTTTCGAATGACACCATAACGATCCTTGTATGATGGATAGTTTTCTTGCAATAACCGTGCAACGCGAGTGCAAAAGCAGGTAATTCGGTACTTTCAGTACATAATTGAGTATGTAGCGAGTGAGAGAGGGAGGAGGGAGCTGAGATTTGTGTCAGTAGGTTCGCCGCGGTGGTCTGGAGCAGTCATACGCTCGCTAGTCTCCTGCCACCACTTGTCTCTCTCTCTCAGCCACATTACGTGCTGAAATTGCCACTCGACCTATGTCGAGCGCCGCCACATAGTCCAGCTTTATTTAACTCGACTTATGTTGCTCGCCGCTAAATAAGGGTTAAATAAAGGCAGCAACTCGCAACATAACCACATACAGGTGTGCTTCTCACTCTTAGTCAGGCAAGCCTGCTCGGACAGAGTCTCTAAGCCACACCCTGACTCATAATGCTCACAAAAACGGTAAACTGTGGCACAATAACAAGCATACAGAGATAATAACACCCCTAGCTGTTAATCTGCCAGGTGGCAGAGGTCTAGCCGGAAGGATATAGGCTTCGGATACCCGGGCTGAGCCACCTGCTCTAGCCTAGGGACGTTCCCAGGTCTGTGCGCCAAATTACTCTAATTGAAAGGGTGCTCTCTTGAGAGACTCAGATCGCAAGTATCTGACTCTCTCCTGGCGACCCTAAAAGAAAAGCAAGACGTGCTAGTGCAGTGCTGAGTGGACTAGGCAATGGCCCTCACACAACACAATGCTAGACACACAGGGACACAGACAAGAAAATGCCCCCAGACTCCCACGGGTATCCTAGTAAAGTCGTGCGGGTCCACGGGACTCGCATCAGCAGACTTTACTTAAAGGATTGCAAAAAGCCTCCCCTCCAGTCTAGCCCCTGCTAACCTGACACAAGAACACACTAGCAAGCATGAAACCACCAAATATGAGACAACAAAAAAGCTTCCTAGGTCTCATTAACAATTACATCCCTGCATAAGGCCCAAAATCCTATCTAGTTATCTGAGAGCTCGTCGTTAATACAATAATAGATATAAGGTCTATCAAGGGGATGGGATAATTAAATAGATTGGTGAAGTAGTGGAAAGAAGGTATACAAAGTAAGAGAGAACGTTTCTAAGTGGGGTTGAGAGGGATAGATATCAAGGGGGTCCGAAGGGTACGACAATGAGGTGAGCTCTGAGTCTTGAATCTGTCTGGACCCCGCCCTAGGCATGCAGAATACATCCCAGGCTTGGCAACACTTGACACAGTTGCCTGGTCAAAATCCTCTACCCCGTGCGTGAGTCGAAACTAAGCCTAACGTTGCAATCAAATGCATGTGGCAGCGCTTCAGGCTCGTCCTAGGCTAGTCTCTCCGCGCGAAGCAACGTCCCAAGCCGGTCTCTCTCTCCCGCTCGTCTCTTCCCGCTCTCACTAGACTTACATCTTATATATTATAATGAAACAATCAACTATCGAGAAAAAAATATACTAAGATGTGTTGGTTAAGAATAAGGGCAGCTTCAAGCTGTGAAACAACATAAGAATATCCCAGACATTAGTTACATTGTTGTAGGATATATACTAAGGGAAAGCCAACCGGCCGGCTACCATCAGCCGGTTTCTAAACGGCTGGGCAGCCGACGCGCGCGCATGCCCGCACGTGGTTACTATGCAGAAGCGTCACAGACTCCTTTCAGATCAATATGAACAATTCAGTTATTCATTATGTACATGATTTCAAATATCTAGGATTAACACTCACTACAAGTATAAACTGTGAAAAGCAAATATCCAATATTTGTAGTAAAATCAGTTATGCCATTTATGTATTATATAGACTTAGACATCAACTAGATGGTAATTATGTGGTACGTGTTTATAACACTATTATAACCACATATAGATTACTGGATAACGGTATGGGACTATGCTAAAAAAAAAAAAAAAAAAAAAAAAAAAAAAAAAAAAATCCAAGGATAAAAACTGCTAGGCTTATAACTAAAAACTATGATTTCGATGTCAGCCTATCATCTTTGTTGACTAATGTAGGTATAATGAAATTAAAGGGATTATTTTATGTCTTTACAAATGTACAAGTGTGTTAATAGTGTTGCTCCCACATATTTAACTGATCGAATAGATTGTGTTCAAGACATTTAGTGGCTCAGGTGTATTTGTGAGATATACTTAATATTAATGACTCATGTTTGGTGGGATAGAATTAAATTAAATCAATTTTGGACGAGTTGCGTTGGGACACTTAAAAATCCTTGTATGGTATTCTGGAATATGGATCCAACGACTAGGTATGAATAATTGAAATTACATTCTCCTCGTGGGTTTCCCTTCTCCTTAACATAAATTGGATAGAAGGTTGAGTGTCTTTTAGACTGCCGTGGTGGAGATGGCTAAAGTGTCGGCTATCGTCCTGATGGTCGACGGTTCGAACCCCACAGAGAGATTAAAATATTTAGTGGCTCACGTGTATTTGTGAGATATACTTAATATTAATGACTCATGTTTGGTGAGTTAGCATTAAATTAAATCAATTTCGGCCCGAGTTGCATTGGGACACTTAAAAATCCTTGTATGGTATTCTGGAATATGGATCCTACGACTAGGTATGAATTGAAATTACATTCTCCTAGTGGGTTTCCCTTCTCCTTAAAATTAATAGGATAGAATGTAGAGTATTTTTTAGACTGTTGTGGTGGAGTTGGTTAAAGCGTCGGCTATCGTCCTGACGGTCGACAGTTCGAACCCCACTGAGATATTAACCCACTGAACCCCAGCTAGCTTAGAATAAATGAACATCGAGAGACCAGCTGATTTGGCCTTTTTTTTTTTAAATAGCTTAAATAGGTGAGAAATTACGAATAACACACAAAAACACTCACCTCGGTCATGGGGGTCCTATGGGGGGGGGGGGGGGAGCCATCAGTTGATGCCGGGCGGCCTTCAAGCTTCCCGCCCGGCTAGACACAGCTGAGCGCGGCAGCATGGCAGATGTACGATGCGTCCAGTTTTCGAGTGACAGTTATTTACACCACCCGAGCATCATGTGTGCTTTCATAGTTCAGATATTAGCAACATGTATCACATATTGTCATTGTAAGTGAAGTTACAGTGTGATAAGTGCATAGATTCAAGTTTTATAAGTGTCGAGGGTGTAGCAAGACTCGCGCGCGTCATGGTCACCATGACGACTGGCGGGCTGGCGGCCACGTACACACTGCCAGCTGAATGACACCCGACTTCCCCTTCACTCACTCTCAATTTTATTATGCCTCTCTCACGTACTCTGTTTATTGATTTTATACTTTACCGTATATTTTATAGTTAGTATATGAGTGTTACACATTGTTTTAGGCACCTTTGACTTAGAAATATGGGTTTTGATGTATTCTTAGTGGGGAGACAGGGGAGGTGGTGGTGAAGGCAGAGGGAGTGGGGGAGGACCAGTGTACATAAAAGCCTAAACTTGCTGTGTACGTAGCAACATGACACACTATCTCGTCTCTTCTTACCCCTACCATGACCTGGCGGAATTTTGAGGAATGTCGTGGGGTCTGGGTTACCCTCCTCCTCCTCTTCCCCACTTGGTGGGGAGTCAACTATGTTATGGGAAACGTTAGGGGAGCGATAAACATAGCGAGGCGACGAGGTAAACAAGGCAACTGGGCCGGGAGGGAGGTGGGAGGCCGCCCCGTCCTTCCACTCCCGCGCTCTCTCTCCATACTCCCCACCGCAGCGGGACTTGGGTATTGCCAATTGATAAGTATTGCCACTGTTGGGCAACATCATAAGGTATATCTCATATGAATTGGAACCCTCTAGCTACCATAGGATAAGAATAAATAAGCACAAAAGTGGCGGTGGGATAAGTAAGTAAGCTGGCTTTCCCCATCCGCCCTTACTCACCCGCACGGATGGGCTATAGGCCAGGCAATAAAGTGCCGAGGTTGGACAAAAATGTTAACAAAGCAATTTCACCTGAAATGGGTTCTTTGGAGGTATCTCTAACCACAAAAAAGTCCACTCGAATCCACCCATGGCAAATACTCGTTTTCACTGAAAATCCTAGATGTCCGCCGCCGCGGAAGGTAAAATATTGAAATAGGCATAACTTTGCTGAAAATCAACATAGAAACACAAATAAAGTGTCTAATCCTACTAATTTTGAGGTGCTTTCATTTAAAGTTATTTTGGAGGAGATTGGAAGATGTGTTCATATTGAAATCCTCAAAAAATCTAAATTTTGGCCTAAAATTACCCAAAAATTAGCAAAATTAATTGTCTGAACAACCAGCTATAATCTTTTACATATGTATTATTGTATTGTGTATATTGTGTATGTATATATGTATATAAATATGTATATGTGTATATTCCAAAATGACTTTCAAACACATTAATTTATTTATAGTCCCGTTTCATCATCATCGTTTTCCACCTCATTTTCTTCAATGTCCACAGGTTGACCGTTCAAACAGGTAATGCCCTTGCATTGACCACAAGCTAGAGTGCAATGGAGCCCATTTTTGCGGCATTTACATGTTCTTGTGTTGCATTTTCCACCACAATTGCATTGCATTATCTTAAGTAGTCGATCAGGTGCCGACGGCTGAGACATTTTGACGGGATATAAGCCAGAAGGAGAAGTCGTCCAGCCCCATTCTTCTGCAGGAAGATCATTACCACACCATGCCTGAACCTGATGGTATGCGCGATGACTATGGAAAATGGCTGCATCAGATGTTGGCGGAAGCTTCTCTGGCGACACATACTGCGTGGCAGTACCCACTTTCTGCTGAAACTTGTCCACTCTTGCCGAGTCAAGGCTTAGAGATGTTGTGCAGCCATAGATGATCAACAAGGCATCTTCTCCAGCTCTTTCTATTTCTGCTTTAGATGAAGATGGACATGAATATTGAACTACACCGCTCTAGTTCTGCATATTTCTTGAGTACTGACAATTTGACAATCCCATAAGGTCTTGACGTAGTGTCACACCCACTGAAAGCGTGCAGAAAGAGCAGGGCGCCAGAGAGTAATGGGACAAGCTTCTTTGCCAAAGTTGTGACACACACCGTTTGTTTGGATGTCACCATGTATAAGTCTTTGTCAGTGTAAAGGCTCGGTAACATTAATACAAAAAAAAGATTCTCACACCTAACACCCAAGGTAACCAAAAGGAAAAGTCAGAAATAAAACTTAACATTTATTTACAATATATATAAAAGTTCTTGCCAAAAAATTATTAAGTAGCAATTAGCTTCTGTAAGTGAAACCAAAAGAGTATAAATTAATATAATTCCTCGAGTAGTCTACCCAGGTATACTTAGCCCCACTAATATTAATATTAATAGTAATATTAATAAAGTATGTGTCTTTAGAAGTTCTTCAGTTCTCCCTCCCGAAGCTATGGCCGGGAAGAAGACAAACAGGGTCAGTCTCAGTGAGGGATGATGCAGGGTAGCACGCCAGAGACCATCACTACTGGGCGGCTCCAAAGGGGACGACCTGGGGAGACTCTCATTGGCATGGGAATGATGGACGCCTCACCAACCCGGCCCTCGGCTGGTGTAGGATCCTTAATAGAATAAACAAAAACATATATAAACTATATAAAATTGACATACAGCTTAATAAATAAATAACTTTAGATTAGCCTCCTAGAATTTAAAGATTTATTATTCTCGACAGAGAAAAGAACTCCGATAACTTAAAGAGTAATTAACTAAGTAAATAAAACGAAAATTACACTCTTATAACAGGAACTGAATATTAAGGTTCTGAAGTGCAATACAAAAACAAAAAGTATCTTTACCTTACAGAACCAATGAAAATCTGTCTTATTATAGTTACAACAATATTGACTCCCTATCAGTTAAAATTCGTCTAATGTGGTAGAAAGAAAAGATCAAAAGAAACAAAAGAATATGAAGAGTGTTAAGCTCCATTACCTTAGTCCCGTTGATTCTGAGGCTGGACGTAGAGTGAAAAGACTAGCTCCCTCAAACCCCTACATTACCTCTGACAAGACCCATAAATACAGAATGAGATAGGGAAGATAATTAGTTGAAGCACTGAAACCCCGAAAGAAACTGTATAACTATAATCCAAAGTTCGGGTAAAGAAAACGAGACTAAAATGAAGCAGGAACGAAACTCCATGAATAATCGTAACCTTGAACCTTTACATAGTGAAACAATAGGAATGAAACAATATGATTGAAGCAATAAAAGTCCAAGTATATAATCTAATTTGAACCTTACCATATTAGGCGAGGAACGGACAGGGTTACATACATACGTACACACAGGGTTGCTCGGTACAGTTGCCTCACCGAGTCTGTTACAAATAGTGAAGATACGATATAATATAATAGAAAAAAAACAAAATACAGTAATAAATACATTGCCTTTACATGGCTCCATCCAAAAGTATCTAGCTATAGAGATAGATACAATTACAAAGGCATATTTAAACCAGTACCCACTTACATCAAACAGGTAAACCCAAGAAAATTGACATACTATTGTCAGTGGCCTGGCTTAGAAAATCTGCTCCAATATTCTCTTTCCCAGGTATATGTACAAGTCTAAACCTAAATGACTATAAGCCTAGGGCCCACCGGAGCAATCTGTCATAGTTTCCTTTGAACTTCCTCAGGTATACTAATGGCTTATGATCTACTTCCAGAACAAATTCTGCTCCCAGTAGGTAGTACTTAAACCTGTTAACTCCGAACACAATGGCTAGGCACTCACGTTCGATGGTAGAATACCTACGTTCCCTGTCAAGGAGTTTCCGACTAGCATAAGCAACCGGGAAGGGCGTATCACCAACATACTGGAGAAGAACCGCACCCAAACCGTAACCTGAGGAATCAGTTCTAAGGACAAAAGGAAATGACATATCAGGGATTTTAAGAACCGGTTCATTTGCCAAAGCAGATTTAAGTTTCTCAAAACTCTCAGTAGCCTCTTTACTCCACTCTAGAGGTTCTTTAACACCTTTTCTTAACATATCAGACAACGGTGAAGTAAGAGAGGAAGCATTTTCGATGAATTTCTGGTAAAATGATATTAAACCTAGGAATGATCTTTAAGTTTTCTTGGAGCAGGGGGGAGAAATATTGAGTACTGTCTGAACCTTATCATTAACAGGTCTGAGAGTCCGTCCATCTATAACAAATCCTAAATACTGGATAGTGTGGAGACCAAAACTACACTTTTCATGCTTTACCGTCATACCATGCTCACTGAGGCGTTGTAAGACAGCACGTACAGCTTTCACATGACTTACCCATAAATCGGCATAGATAACCACGTTATCAAAGTAGAAGGACACATTCTCCAAACCTGCCAATACAAGGCGCATTAGTCTTATGTATGTAGCACAGGCAGTGACCAGACCAAATGGCATCCGGCAAAATTCCATCAAGCCTTTATGAGTAGGAAATGCTGTTAATGGTTTTGATCTTTCCGTAAGAGGAACTTGGTAATAAGCTTTGGTTAAATCAAGCTCAGAAAAATAATTTGCACCTGAAAACTTATGAAGATCATCCACTAGTTTACACATAGGTTCTGCATGGAATTCAGTGACAGCATTAAGAATTCTATAATCTATAGCCAGCCTATACTTTCCATCAGGTTTCTTAACCATAACTACAGGAGAACAATTGGAGGATTGTGAAGGTCTTATAATTTCCTGACTTAAAAGAGTTTCGACTTCATCCTGAAATTGGGGTTGAAGGTGGATAGGAAGAGAATAAATTCTTGGCTTTAGTCGCTCCGTAGTACAGAGAGTGATATCATGATACACAGTGGTGGTACAACCAGGTTTATCCGAAAACACATAATCGAACTCCTCAATAAGGTTGTTGATTTCTTCATTCTGCTCTGAAGTTAACTGGCCACCAAACTGTACCTTTGATCCATTAGAGTCATAAAGTTCTGAGAAAGGAGGAAAGTTCAGTTATGAATCCAAGTTTGAATCTTCCTCCATACTTACAGGTGAAACTAAAGGCTGATCATCAAAGGATAGTGTGGTAGTCTCATCTAGTACATATGCCAAGGAAATTTGCGCCCTACGGTAGTACTTCTTAAGGAGATTAGCATGATACAATTTTGAGTTTCCTGGTACATCTATCAGATAATTCACTTTATTCCTATGCTCTAATACCTTGTAAGGGCCCTTCCATGACATAAGTAATTTACGGTGATCATCTGGGAGCAAAATAAGCACTTCATCACCAGGCATGAACTTCCTATCCTGAGTCTTTAAATCAAAGTAAGTCTTGTAATTTTTAGCACTAATCTCAGCATTCTGAGCAGCTATCTTGGCACAATCTTCTAGTTTATCTTTAAGCTCAAAGACATACTGATACAAAGGTCTATCATCACTCTTTACAGTCTTATCCTCCCAGAGATCTCTCAGGACCATCAAGGGACCTCTTACCTGTCTCCCATATAGGAACTCAAAGGCAGGGAATCCGGTGCGGTCACTGGGCATCTCTCGCAGGGCAAACATCAAAGGGGAGAGGTACCGCTGCCATTCTGTGGGTTTGTCCTCACATACCTTTCTAAGAGAATCTTTCATAGTGGAGTGAAACCTCTCATTCCTACCATTCCCACTAGGGTGATATGGAGTAGTGAACAGGGGCTTAACACCTAACAGTCTATGCAATTCTTTCATCAAGTCAGATTTGAACTGGGCTCCATTATCAGAGAGAATTTCTTTGGGAATGCCTACCCTGGAAAAGATTGAGATTAATGCTCCAGCTACTGCAATAGAAGTTATTTTTTTCAGTGGAAACCCAGTGGCAAAATCTATCATTGTAAGAATGTACTGGTGTCCCTCAGATGACAGTGGATTTATGGGTCCCACTAGGTCTATAGCTACACGTGAGAAAGGTTCTGTCATTATTGGCATAGGTTGGAGAGGTACTGGTTTCACCCGGCCTTTTGAAGAAAACCGCTGGCACTTGTCACAGGACCTGCAATAATCTCTAATGTCTGGGGTAAGACCGGGCCAATAAAACTGTTCCTTAATTCTAGTTTCTGTCTTCCTATGTGAAAGATGACCTGCAAGAAGACTTTCATGAGCCGTAGAAAGGACAGACTTCCGGCAGTCAAGAGGAACAACTAAGGCTAACTTATCCACCCTGTCTCGTTTCTTTGACTTAATACATTTCCTGTACATAAGGCCGTCAATGTTATCATACCTGAACATATTACCATCTCTAGTCTCTTCGGTCTCACCTGAAGCGCACTTCATCCTAACAGTGGCTAGGCTAGAACAATTTTTCTGTAGGTCTGAAAACTGACTAGGAGTCACTTTTAAAGGCTCGAAGGAAGGAGCTACAAGAGGATGGAGTTTCCTAGTTTTAGACGACCTAGTCTGGACGGCTAGAACATGCTTAGAGGTGTCAACAGAAACCGTAGGAGGATGGGTTAGTTCATTCTGTACAAAAATAGGGTTATCCTTCAATGGGGGTTGGACTTTAAAAGTATCAGGATCAGGATTAGAGGCATTATCTGGGAGTTTAACCCCTGGGACATTACCTACTAAAACACTGCAAAAACTAATGGGAGCTCTTATAACATCTGTCCAACCGTCAAAACAAGGGCATCGTAGGTAACACTTAACCTTGGGAAAAGTATCAACCCTACCTAGATAATCAGCTACTTCAACCTTATCACAATTAGTCACGTCTACATCAGGGAGGGCCTCCTCCGACACTATGATGCCGCTACACCCAGTATCCCGAAGTATGGTAGAGACACAGGCCCCATTGACTGTACCAGAGAACATGTATTGAGAGTAATTAAAGCGATCATCAAGACAAAACCCTATATGTACCTGAGGATTGGGAGGAGAGGCATTAGTCTTAAATCTTGAGGGATTCTGAGGACAGTTGGGACGGATATGGCCCCTTTCACCACAACCATGGCAGGTAACATTGCTATAATCACTCTTACCACGTGAAGTCTGAGTTGGTTTAAACTTGCTTTGGATAGGCTGTTCGGCAGTAGGTTGCTGAATATTTCCAGTCCTTTTTGGCTTACCCTTACTCTGAGAAATCCTGGAGGGAATACGATGGGCAGAGCTCCAATTATCGGCCAGCTTCACTGCAGTCTCCAGATCTCTTACACCACTCTCCTTGATGAAAGTTCTCAATTCTGGGGTTACTGAGGACACAAGTTGATCAAGAATGACATGGGATCGGAGTGAATGGAAATCTTTCTGAACGTCATTGGCTTCAATCCATTGGTCAAATAACCGGCCTAACTTAATAGAAAAGAGCTCATATGTCTCTCCTTCTTTAAGGCGACTTGATCTGAAATCCTGCCAGTAGCTATCAGGGGTTTTGTGGAAGCCTTTGAGTAAAGCCTTCTTTAAGAGCTCATAGTCACCAGTTATCTCTTCGGATAGACTTGTATAGATATCCACACACTTGCCTGTCAGAATGCTACCTAATCTAGCAGCATAAGATTCCTGAGACACATTCAGCAACTGGGCAATTCTCTCAAACCTAACTAAGAAGGATCCAATATCTTCACCTTCTCGATACAATGGTAACGTGGGTCTACTAACATGGGCCTGGCTATCCAGGGACTTACCTGTTTGAGCTTTTATCCTAGCCAACTCCAACTCATGTAGTCTCTCTGCCACCTTAGCGTTCTCCTCATGTAGTCTCTCTGACGCTTTAGCGTTCTCCTCTCGTTCTCTTACCCTGTCCTCCCTGGCTTGACTTTGGGCATTTATAACATACTTGGCAATATCTGGTCCAATAAGACCAATTAACTCCTCTTCCGATCTTAAGGCTTCTATTGTATGTTCCATGTTGCGAAGTAAAATATTAAAATATTGGAAATTTGACTCAATATAATGCAGCTATAACCCAACTAGACAAAAGGCTACTGTGATCAAGTACCTTTATGATTAGTCTCAAGATGGGAGTTTGTCACTTCCGGGCCCCAAGGACAGTGACAGGCCCGATCTGTCTACCGGACCTAAACAGAAACAAATGCATAGCTAAATTCCCAGTTCCAAATGGATACCAGATGTGAAGTGAGAGAATCCTGGCAAAGGTCGCCACTTGTAAAGGCTTGGTAACATTATAAAAACAAAAATCTCACACCTAATACCCCAGGTAACCAAAAGGAAAAGTCAGAAATAAAACTTTACATTTATTTACAATATATATAAAAGTTCTTGCCAAAACAATTATTAAGTAGCAATTAGCTTCTGTAAGTGATACCAAAAGAAGAGTATAAATTAATATAATTCCCTCGAGTAGTCTACCCAGGTTTACTTAGCCCCACTAATATTAATATTAATATTAATATTAATAAAGTATGTGTCTTTAGAAGTTCTTCAGTTCTCCCTCCCGAAGCTATGGCCGGGAAGAAGACAAACAGGGTCAGTCTCAGTGAGGGATTATGCAGGGTAGCACGCCAGAGACCATCACTACTGGGCGGCTCTAAAGGGGACGACCTGGGCAGACTCTCATTGGCAGGGGAATGATGGACGCCTCACCAACCCGGCCCTCGGCTGGTGTAGGACTCTACGTCCAGCCTCAGAATCAACGGGACTAAGGATCCTACACCAGCCGAGGGCCGGGTTGGCGAGGCGTCCATCATTCCCCTGCCAATGAGTGTCTGCCCAGGTCGTCCCCTTTGGAGCCGCCCAGTAGTGATGGTCTCTGGCGTGCTACCCTGCATTATCCCTCACTGAGACTGACCCTGTTTGTCTTCTTCCCGGCCATAGCTTCGGGAGGGAGAACTGAAGAACTTCTAAAGACACATACTTTATTAATATTACTATTAATATTAATATTAGTGGGGCTAAGTATACCTGGGTAGACTACTCGAGGGAATTATATTAATTTATACTCTTCTTTTGGTTTCACTTACAGAAGCTAATTGCTACTTAATAACTTTGTTGGCAAGAACTATTATATATATTGCAAATAATGTAAAGTTTTATTTCTGACTTTTCCTTTTGGTTACCTGGGGTGTTAGGTGTGAGATTTTTTGTTTATAATGTTGCCGAGCCTTTACAAGTGGACGCCTCACCAACCAGGCCCTCGGCTGGTGTAGGATCCTTAACCTCTGAAGTGCGCATGGGGGTAATTGGAAACGTCCCCCTGTGCTGACGTATTTGAGGTGTTTCCGTCACTAAAATATTCATTGTGCCATTAATAGCATTAATACTTATCCATATGCGCCTATTATGGGTTGATTATAAAGGTATTAACCTGAAACAACAATAAAACGAGTGAAAACAGCGTTTGGATGGTCAAAATCGGAGATATAGCCCGCGAGTTGTATTATGTATGGGTGAGGCAATCTGCTTTCCCGCCAATTTCCCCCAAGGCCACTGAGACACAATCGATCGATACTCTCTCTCTCTCTCTCTTGCACTCGCTTGCTATCAGTGATGACCACACCCTCCAATCGGATTTCTAATGTTAGCACGAAAATATACCTCAGAATAAGGGAATAACAGGGAAAATAGGTGATAACTGAAGGAGAGGAGGAAAGTGGGGAAGGAGGGGAGGTAGAGGACTGAGATTTTGCATGGCCCAGGGGCCAAAAAAAAAAAAAAAAAAAATATAAATTTTTATTTTTTTTTCGATGTCAAAAGTTGATTTTTGTTTTCTCTGACTCTTAAGAGTCTCCCCGCAGTGCGCCGGGGGATCTCTTAAGAGTCTCCCCGCAGCTCCCGGGTTAATAGAATAAACAAAACAATATATAAACTATATAAAATTGACATACAGCTTAATAAATAAATAACTTTAGATTAGCCTCCTAGAATTTCAAGATCTATTATTCTCGACAGAGAAAAGAACTCAGATAACTTAAAGAGTAATTAACTAAGTAAATAAAACGAAAATTACACTCTTATAACAGGAACTGAATATTAAGGTTCTGAAGTGCAATACAAAAACAAAAAAGTATCTTTACCTTACAGAACCAATGAAAATCTGTCTTATTATAGTTACAACAATATTGACTCCCTATCAGTTAAAATTTGTCTAATGTGGTAGAAAGAAAAGATAAAAAGAAACAAAAGAATATGAAGAGTGTTAAGCTCCATTACCTTAGTCCCGTTGATTCTGAGGCTAGACGTAGAGTGAAAAGACTAGCTCCCACAAACCCCTACATTACCTCTGACAAGACCCATAAATACAGAATGAGATAGGGAAGATAATTAGTTGAAGCACTGAAACCCCGAAAGAAACTGTATAACTATAATCCAAAGTTCGGGTAAAGAAAACGAGACTAAAATGAAGCAGGAACGAAACTCCATGAATAATCGTAACCTTGAACCTTTACATAGTGAAACAATAGGAATGAAACAATATGATTGAAGCAATAAAAGTCCAAGTATATAATCTAATTTGAACCTTACCATATTAGGCGAGGAACTGACAGGGTTACATACATACGTACACACAGGGTTGCTCGGTACAGTTGCCTCACCGAGTCTGCTACAAATAATGAAGATACGATATAATATAATAGAAAAAAAACAAAATACAGTAATAAATACATTGCCTTTACAGTCAGCAATATTGGCATGATGCGTTAGCAGCTGGAACACATCAGAATCCTCTGCGACAACAGCTGTTGGCTCCTCTTTGGCGTGAAGACATGCTGACATACATATCTTGTAGTCAGCATCACCTTTTGCATGTTCAACGGCGATATCCGCTTTGGTCATTTGCTCTGCAAGTAGATTGATGAATGCTTGCTTGTTGGAAGGATTGGCAAGAAAGCTACTGCACTACTGCTCTCTGGAACAAGCTTGAGGAGATGGTGAATGATTTCCGATTTATCCCCCATCCTCATGCACACATGGTTGTCAAAGAGAGATGGTGGGAAAGAGCACATCTCATATCGGAAGAGATCTGGAAGTGGTATGTCCCCATTGAAACCTGTAAGAAGAAGACGCTGATAGAGACGCTGTGAATCCATCTCAATTTGGGCACCAGAAGGTGTTTTCACATGAGTAGCTGATGCCAGGGTCTTAACTTGATTCTTCTGAGAAAACTTGTATTCTGCGACAGATTGTCCGACCATGGAATCAAGGATCTTCTTTCCAACACTTTGAGCCTCATATGCATTCACAGAATCATTTGCCACCAAGCCAGTTGATAGACTTACAATCTTCTTTGATGGTTTGTTGAATACGCCACGCTCAAGGAACACTTGGAGAATCTTCTGTATATCACTCATGTCATGACGTATCCTGGCTGCTTCTAATTCACGATGTCCATCAGGTGTATCCATAGATAAACCAGCTATCGCGAAAATGGACTGGCTTATATTGGCACACACAGGTCTTGAGAGCAGGAAGATAAGTCGAGTGCTGTCACTGAATCCACGCCCTTGGGTTAAGCCGCCAGTTGATTTGATGCTGGCCATCAGAACTTGCTCTATGAAGAGGTCTGTGAAAATTCCTGACCACGCACCGTCACTTCTTCTGACTGGAAAGAGGCCATTCATAAATGCCCTATATACATCTGGATGGGTTTGTTCCAGGTCAATCATTCTTGGGATGAACAAAGCCAAAGACTTCGTATAGTTGTTGTGACCGGCAGCAGCAAGAAAAGGGTGCATTTCACGCAGAGACTGCAAATTCAGAGACCAGCAACCTATACGAGCAGAACGAATGAAGGACCTAAGAATGGATACCATATTTTGGTATTGTATCCACAATCTTGCAGTGCCATAGCTTTGCAGTGATGTACGCCAATCTTCAAGAGCAGTATGGATGTTGCTCAATGCATCGCTCTGTAGTGCATCATCCAGAGTCATGCTTCCGTCTTGAACTTCTTTGACAAGCTGAGAGATATCAGAAAGCATATCAGCTTGAGGATGGTCTCCAACCCGTGACTGTGGCGAGATTCCAGGCAGGACATCGTCACCAGCCTGATGGGAAATACCAGACTGATTGGTTGAATCAAACGTTTGAGAAGATCCTGCCTGAGTAGAGTCCTTTGACTCTGTGGTTCTTGGGGTTTGGTTGGAGGTGCTAGAATTGGGCAAGTTTCCAGTTTGTACCGAGCTATCTGATGTTTGAGAGGTTCCAGGGTGGTCAGATTCATGGGACTTTCTCGGTTCGTTGGGCTGCTGGGGTGTTTGGAGGTTGAAGGCTGGTTTTCGCTGCTTGTCTGGAGCATGGGTGACGACGTAGAGGAGTCCGTACCTTTCAAATCCGGAAGAGGCAGGTGAAGGGCTTCTGATGTAGTTATTATATTCAGAGCACTGTCAATGAGAAGATGACCTCGCACTGCACGGGCCACTGCCTTTCCACTCAACATCTTGTCAACTGAACCCTCGGCATAGACCTGTGCCAGCATTTCCTTCAAACCAGAATCTGCCATGATAACTCCAATGGCTCCAAGCATGCTCATCTCTGTGTGGAATCCGCCAAGTAACAGGACAATCTTTCGCAAACGACTTGATGTGGGTTGATCCTCGATAACCATCAGAGCTATCCAGTATAATTGCTGATCGAAGGTGATGATGGGAGTACAATTCTGCTTTTCAGCTAAGTCGCTCATGTACTCCAGCGTTGACCGAACACATGTTGGGCTACTTGGTGACATGTCAATCATTGGTAAGAAGAGTTGTGTACTCTTCCCTGGGTTGGCCATTTGCGTATGAAGGGATTGCATGTATCCAGACCACAAAGGCCGAGGTTGAGAGAGATGCATCGATACCTGCCATATTATGTCTAACTTGAGGCTCTGCATGTCCTGGGTATATGGGCGAATAGTTTCATACTTGATACTCTTCAATGCTGACTTTGGGTCTCTTTGAAATACGATTGAATGTTTGCCAACATTTTTTATGTCATCGAATGGCACCTGGTTCCTGGGAATTGGTCTGGAAGTTGAACGAGCTGGTGTGATTGCTCCCATCTGACCAATCATGTGAATGACATTTTCACCATCCAATGTCTTTGCATTGTGATCAACATTGTCGGCAATGAAGTGCAGCAAAGCATCAGCAGTGAGATCTTTAATGTCTACTCCTAGGGTGAGAGCAGCGTTTTTCTTGTAGAGTGATGATTCTGAATATGAAGAGCAGAAACAAAAGCTGAAGAGTAAGTCTATCAAGTCACGATGTCCATATTTCTGGTCCAAAGTTACACACAGACCAACTTGCAGAGGACAGAGGAATGCTCTTGGACAAGTGGAGCTCATTATGGCTTGGCCAATAGATGCACATCGAAGGTCTGCTCTTTTGCTCTTGATGATTGTCTGTAACAGTAGAGGCAGGGCAGGGGTCAAAGTGGAGAGATTGTGTTCGAGCGATTTTATATCAGAGGCGTCTGGATATACATTGTTGTGTTTCTCGGCATTCTTTATTTCATTCCTGATATAGGCCTAGGTGCCGACAACTTTGATCAACGAATCCATGTCATCGGGGTTGTCCTTCATTTTTGAGTGCGCATCCTGAATCAACTGCTTCACATTAGATGTGAGTGTGACAATCAGTGGTTGCTTTTTCGTTGAAGTTATCGATACTCTGTTCCCATAATGTGCATAGAGTTGCCTTTGCAAAGACTTTTTGGAATAAACCTCTCCACTGGTTGCATGGCTTTCCATGATTTCATAGAGTTCATCTAGAGTGACAGTTTCATCATAATTGTTTTCCAGATATTCAATAACGTGCATGAAAGACGGTCTTTTCATTTCATCGATGGTACCAGAAGGACGTCCTCGTTTCCGAGGTGGTGCTCCATCCTTGTTTGTAGGTAACATGTCAAGTGTAAGATTTCGTGGAGACATGTAATATTGGAAACATCTGCGGTGGTAAATGGCCTCCTCTGCTGGTAAATCATTAATACATGCAAGTCGATGTGCAACTGCATCAGCCCAAGAGTCTGGATGAGTTTCGCGACGTTCATTACATCTTTGCAAGATTGTCTCTGACACAGTGAGGAGCATAACATGGCTGAATTCATATTCAACATTGGTGGGATACTTTCTGGCCTTCTCCTGATCAACATGCATCCCACAGAGATAGCAGTCAGTGTGAAATGAGAATTTTTTAGTATCACATCGCAGTTTGTGTGAGGTAGGACCAGTTTCATCGACATGTTGGCGTTTACCGATCTGCTCATATCGTCTGCTGTTTGTGTGACTTTTGCGACATGATGTGTGGACATATTGCTTTCCATTTTCATCAAATTTATATATTGGGAAGGGGTTCGTTGGATATAGTTCATTGTGTCTATGGGTGAATTTATTAATGGAAGTGAGGCCTTTGCGTCCAACGCTGGAATATTCATCGTTCTTAACCCTTAATTAGCGGCGAGCAACATAAGTCGAGTTAAATAAAGCTGGACTATGTGGCGGCGCTCGACATAACTCGAGTGGCAATTTCAGCACGTAATGTGGCTGAGAGAGAGAGACAAGTGGTGGCAGGAGACTAGCGAGCGTATGACTGCTCCAGACCACCGCGGCGAACCTACTGACACAAATCTCAGCTCCCTCCTCCCTCTCTCACTCGCTACATACTCAATTATGTACCGAAAGTACCGAATTACCTGCTTTTTGCACTCGCGTTGCACGGTTATTGCAAGAAAACTATCCATCATACAAGGATCGTTATGGTGTCATTCGAAAGCTCTGTTTATGCCCTTTCAGGGATAGGTACTTGTTTTACGTTCTGGGTCTTATTTAGGCATGAAAATGATCACGTAAACAGCCCTATTTTGGCTAAAAACACCCCGCTGGGCGGTACACATAAATAAACCGCATAGGCCGCTCGTAAGGTGTTAAATGAAATAGTGTCTCTACAAATTAAACACACCGCATCTGTCTTGGGGGATGCCATCACAATCTCAGATCTGGAAATAAAAGAGAAAAGTATTACTAAATGCGTTGCATACACGTATATACATTTCTCAATCGTACTGGTGTAATAGTCGCACAGATATGTTCAGAGGATCATATAATTTTCACATTTTCCTTCAATATTATACCAAAAATGACGTTGATTTTGACGTTTGAGCATTAATGCCACCTTATATAACCTTGAAAATATTTCCAAGTGAAAGAGCACCTCAAAATTAGTAGGATTAGACACTTTATTTGTGTTTCTATGTTGGTTTTCAGTAAAGTTATGCCTATTTCAATATTTTACCTTCGGCGGCGGCGGGCATCTAGGATTTTCAGTGAAAACGAGTATTTGCCATGGGTGGATTCGAGTGGACTTTTTTGTGTGGTTAGAGATACCTCCAAAGAACCAATTTCAGGTGAAATTGCTTTGTTAACATTTCTGTCCAACCTCGGCACCTTTTTGTTGCTAATTTCCTGGCCTACTACGGCAGTGGTTCTTAACCATTTTAGCACCGCGCCCCCCTTTGGTCAGGACTCTATTCATGATGCCCCCCCCCCCCTGCCTCTGGTGCCTAGAAAACTTTTGTTTTTTTATCCACTCCATATGGATGATAAAGACGCAAGATACTGTAAAAAGGGCGAACAAATAACCTATCTGCATGCAAGGATTAAAACATATTAATGGTTTTATGTCAACAATACATCTGGTTGCTCGGAATGACGGTTGTGAATTTTTCCTATCACAGTTTCTTATTTATATATATCTTTGCGATTACCCTGTATGCATTTGAATGGCCTAGCCCTATTTTGAACTTTGATTACCCCACGCCCCCCCTAGCATTGTCTAACGCCCCCCAGGTTAAGAACCACTGGGCTAGGGGGTTGCCGCGTACTGCCACTGTTCGGCAACATCATAAGGTAGTTTCCCATACCATCCTGAAGCCTCTAGCTACCATAGGACAAGAGTAAATCATTTTGAAGTAGCGGACGCAACGTATGCGGCGCTGGGGTTTAGCGTTACATACATTGCCGACGCATACGCTGTGGCGCTGGGGTCCCATGGGTTAAGATATATATATATATATATATATATATATATATATATATATATATATATATATATATATATATTCAGTGCTAATATATTATAATACTATACATTTTTTACCATTTGTGTGCAATTATTTCAATAACATATCGGTGCATTTATAGGACAATTTAGTCTTTTAATGCAATTTTTTAAGGTAAACATTAATATTTTAACGGGGGGGGGGGGATGCTATCATGTTTATAGGCATTTAGATATTCTGGTATATTTATTTTGATCACTTACTGTAGACATTTCTATTATTTTGATCACCTACTGTAGACATTTATATTATTTTGATCACCTACTGTAGACATTTCTATTATTTTGATCACCTACTGTAGACATTTCTATTATTTTGATCACCTACTGTAGACATTTCTATTTCTATTATTTTGATCACCTACTGTAGACATTTCTATTATTTTGATCACCTACTGTAGACATTTCTATTATTTTGATCACCTACTGTAGACATTTCTATTATTTTGATCACCTACTGTAGACATTTTTATTATTTTGATCACCTACTGTAGACATTTCTATTATTTTGATCACCTACTGTAGACATTTATATTAATCCCCTGGACCCCAAGCGATATGATAATAAGTGACACTCCAGGACCATCCACTTTTCATTTTTTTGTTTTGCCGGAAAACTCATGGGATGGGTTAGTAATAAAGGAAAAACAACATAAAACCGCTCACCTAGGTCATAAGAAAGAAGATTACCAGTAGAGCGGCCCTTAAGGAAGCCATACTGGCGGTCTGAGAGTCAGGTATGGGAAGAAAATGCTAAAGAAATTTTGAGGTAAAAATAGATTATAACACTTTAGATATGCAAGAAATGAGAGCAATTGGACGATAGTTGGAGGGTTGAGAGCGATCACCCTTCTTTGGGACAGGTTGAATGAAACCAAACTTCCAGCAAGAAGGAAAGACGTTCGAGGAGAGACAGAGAAGGAAGAGTTTGCTTAGGCAGGGAGTCAGCACAGAAGCACAGTATTCTAGTACAATAGGAGGAACACCGTCCGGTCCGTACGCCTTCTTAGTATTAAGTCAAGAAAGGGTGAAAAGTACATCCTTGGAAGAGATTATGATGTTAGGCATAAGTAGGGTTGGAGAGGGATGAATAGCACCGGAATCATCCAAAGTGGAGTTATTAGCGAAAATGTAAGTGAAGAGTTCCGCTTTGTCGGAGAATGAAGGCTATAATGTATTCATGAGTTGCATTCAATATTTGTATGTAAAAATAATGTGTTTAAATATCATAGCCTGCGTATCTGTTCACTGACTGACCTACCCAGTCAATAAAAGGATCTTGTACTCAGTTCCGTAAATATTTACTCGTTCCCTACAACCATATTCAGGGGCGGTATCATACTTACTGCATTAATATATTGTATACGGTAATAAATGCAAGAAGATATTTGTATTTTATATGGTTCATTAACCCGGGAGCTGCGGGTAGACTCTTAAGAGTTCCCCCGGCGCACTGCGGGTAGACTCTTAAGAGCAGAGACTTTGAACACGTACCAAAACCGCGCGTTTATAGCCAGGCGGCTGAAAATTGGTGTGGGTATTGTACTACATGTCAACTCTCGATACCACCCCGCCAAACGCTCGCCCCGCACTCGTGCAAGCACCACCGCGCCAGTAACCACGCACTAGTCATGGAGCCTACACGTCCCTCACGCTCGCTCCCTGATGACACAACCAGCCCTCCTTCTGGTGGTGTTAGCCGCCGTGGAAGGCAGAGGGTGGCTGCCAAAGACCCTAGCTACCAGTACGACACGCCCTACAGCTCAGAGGACGAATCACCAGCACCAAAAGCACGTAAAACACGTGCAAGCAGGGCAATGGCACAGAGGTCATTGGTCTTTCGGGACACTGCCACCACGACCCAGGCCACTGCAACAACCACTACCACCACCACTGCCACCACTGCCACCCCTGCCACCCCTGCCACCGGTACCAGCGACGCAGGAGGCCGCCCTAGGGCTGCATTACCTGCGGGGGCAGGAAAAATTAAAGGCACGGGCGTAGGGAAGAGAACCCGTACGCCAGCCACAGTGCCCCTACCACCACCCGCACCACCAGCCGCCCCTGGCCCAGCTGCCCCTGCTGCCCCTGCCGCCCCTGCCGCCCCTGCCGCCCCTGCTGCCCCTGCCGCCCCTGCCGCCCCTGCCCAAGGAACAGGGAAGGGGAAGGGGAAAGGGAGAGGGAAAGCGACTGGGAAAGCGACTGCTGGCCCTGGTGTCCCTGCCGCCCCTGCCGCCCCTGCCGCCCCTGCTGCCCCTGCCGCCCCTGCCGCCCCTGCCCAAGGAACAGGGAAGGGGAAGGGGAAAGGGAGAGGGAAAGCGACTGGGAAAGCGACTGCTGGCCCTGGTGTCCCTGCCGGCCCTGCTGCCCCTGCCGCCCCTGCCGCCCCTGCTGCCCCTGCCGCCCCTGCCGCCCCTGCCCAAGGAACAGAGAGAAGGGCGACAGGCACCACCATCATCTTGCCATCAAGGCCACGCACCACTGCTGCCCCTGCCGCCGCCGCCCCTGCCGCCGCCGCCGCCCCCCTGCCCGCCGCCCCTGCCACCACCTCTCTCTGCCGCCGCCCCTGCCACCACCTCTGCTGTCCCTGTCCATAAGACTCCCGCACGTGCCAAAGTGACCCGGAAAAATCTTACACCATCTAAGTATGCCGCCCTGCTGTTTGATGGTGATTCGCAGGACATTGGCAGCCCGGGTTTCGACGACGAAGCCCTAGCACGGGACCAAGGGTGGGGGGATTTGGGAGTGGACAGTGGGAGTGAGTCCGACGTCGGTGACGAAAACGAGGAAGGGCATCGTCTGTCGAGTGAAGATGAGGGTAATGATGATGAAGTGCTGTATCGCGACCATGGAAGCGATATTTCAGACGCAGAAGAAGACGCAGACGACATTCCGATCCCTGGCATGCCTTCGTTCGATTGGTCTGACGGGGTCAATTTTGTACCTGACGTGCCCCAGTTCAATCCTGGGACGTCAGGAACAACTGACAACTGGCCCTGTGATGATCAAGCGAACGAAAGCGACTTCTTCCTCGCTTTTTTCGACATGGAGGTAATGACGTACATCGTTGCCCAAACAAACGCCTACTACAGGTGGGTGTTTGGCAGATTGGACGTCCTTTCTCCAAAAGCGAGAATACGAGGCTGGGTGGATACGACTGTGGCAGAATTTCTGACGTTCTTTGCCTTGTTGTTCCTCATGCCTCTGATCAAGAAGCATGTGTTGCAACACTACTGGAAGCACGACCCTCTCATCGCCACCCCAACTTTCAATAAGTTCATGACTCGTGACAGATTTTTGTTGCTGCTAAGATTTATGCACTTTGCAGACAACGAAAATCCTAACAGGATTGACAGGATATGGAAAGTTCGGGATGTGTTCACCATGTTGTTGGAGAGGTATAGGAAATACTTTTACCCCTTCCTCAATTTGGTGATTGATGAGTCGCTCGTGCTCTTCAAAGGACGTCTTGTTTTCAAGCAGTATATCCCCTTGAAGAGGCATAGGTTCGGAATCAAGCTCTTCGTGTTGTGCGACTGTGAAACTGGAATAGTGCTTGACATGATCGTGTATACAGGCACTGACATTGACATACCGAAAGCCGCTGCCAATGACCCCATGGGCATGTCAGGTGCCATCGTCAGGAAAATGTTGGCACCTTACCTGGGCAAAGGCCACATCATCTACACTGACAACTGGTATACTTCTCCTGCTCTCTGCCAGTTTCTTTATGACAACCAAACGGGGTCATGTGGGACTGTCAGAAAGACAAGAAAGTTTATGCCAAAGTTCACAGGTGATGTCATTCCTCTCACAGATGCCTCCTCCAGTGACACACCTTCAGAAGACGACCTGGCCAAGGAACACCGCGAGAGGCATGTGCGAAGAAGGCGACGAAAGGGGCAGAAATACAAGCAGCTCGAGAAGTGTGGGAAACTGATAGCCCTGAAGTGGAAGGATAAGCGAGACGTCCACCTGCTTTCCACCGTCCACACAGGTGCCCAGGTGGATTCTGGCAAAATCCACTACCGAACCAGGAAGACAATCTACAAGCCCGACATGGTAGTGGACTACACCAAAAACATGCGCCTGGTGGACAAGTCTGACTGTCAGCTGTCAGGTGTTGAGTGTCTGAGGAAGACTGTG
Source organism: Paralithodes platypus (assembly GCA_032716605.1). NCBI lineage: Eukaryota > Metazoa > Arthropoda > Malacostraca > Decapoda > Lithodidae > Paralithodes > Paralithodes platypus. The sequence continues at coordinate 20,410,113 of CM064507.1, forward strand.
AAGTGGTATCACAAGCTCTTCCTCCACCTAGTTGACATAACGATGCTGAACGCCTACAACTTGTGGTTGGTGAAGAAGGATATGGCCCCAAACCAGAAGCTGAAATTCCGGGAGTTCGTGTACAACGTCTCCTACCAACTCCTGGAGAAGTATGCCACCACCACTCACAGACGTACGGCATGGCGTGGGGATCACGTTCCTGACCGCATCCAGCTGGGTGTCGAAAGACACTACACAACCAACACCGAGCTGATTGGCACTCGTCACAGGCAGGTGCAGTGCACCGTCTGCAGCTCCAGTGTGAGGAAACCCCATGTGACCAAAAGAGTCACCTCAATGTGCGCCGAGTGCAAAGTTGCACTCTGCCTGGGTGACTGCTTCAGGGACTACCACACCTTCAAGAACTACTGAGTGTCGGCCCCTGCCCTGCCCTGCCCTGCCCTGGACTCGCCCCGTGCCCTGCCCTGGACTCGCCTCCTGCCCTGCCCTGCCCTGCCCTGGACTCGCGCCCTACCTTACCTGACCTGACCTAATTGATCACGCTACCTCATAATGTAACATATATATTATATAATGTATAAGTTCCAAAGATGTCCCTGTGATATAGCTTTTACATTATATAATTGTATGTTTCATTATTTAGTTTATAAGTTTCAAAGATTTACATGTAATATGCCTTATTTTTTTAGTATATCAATATATATGTTTGTTATTAGCCTAAGTAATGTGTATATAATTATTTTCTTACCTCAAATGAATTGTACAAAAATATATATGTTTCAATAAATCATGTCAAACCTACAAAGATAATAAAATAAAACAATAAAAAAAGAAAAAAGAAAACAAGGTCATGTCATTGTATTCTTACAATATGATATATTCTATGAATATTTCATATTGTTTGAATACAATGGCATGATCTTGTAAAAAAAAAAATTTATAAAAAAATTTTTCTAGACAATATAAAACCTTCCCCATAACCCCCTCCTGGATTCGATCCCACTACCCTACGACACTTTGAGTTTTCCAGTCCGCGACCTTACCAACCATGCCACAGGAGCTCATACCAAATATCACTCAAAACTTCGTGTGTACAATCGAAATGACAATATACAAAAAAAAATGAATTATCCCACCAATTTACGTTTGTAAATTGATGGGATTATCAATTATATCATGCCAAGGTTTATAATAGTTTGTCTCTGTCAAGAATTAGTAATTATATAACTTTATTCTGTCAAAAATTGCCCAAACACTCAGCAAAATTGCCCCTCTCAGTGTGACTCCACTCATTTTCACACGGTCAGGCGGTCACGAGGTGACCCTTGCCGCTCCTTGATTCTCCAGCTACAGCAGCTCTGTCTGGGAACAAAATTGGTATAAATACAATAATGGATAAAATACTCTTCACAAATACATTTGTATTGTATAATATTGTAAATAAAAATGAATAATAACTGTGTGGGTGTCGAAAATTGCTCAACCAGCTTTCTTATGTCTCGCCTACGCGCGTATATTGGATTATACATAGTCATGACTGTCATACAAATAATTGCAGTAGGTCTCGAATATACATTTAGATTGCATATTACTTCGAAATAAATAAGTAAACGTTTCTCTGGTGGCAATCTACCCTTTCGCAGGTGTAAGGAGACACCAGTCTATATTTAGCCCTCTATCACAACAGGCAATCTGCCTGTGTTGACTCAGCACCGTCGCTGGTGGTCTATAAATATAGTACTTTATTTACAGTCAATGGCCTACATGTTTCTGTGGTACTTCACATGTGTCTAAAATGCAATGTCTGCTTGCATAAAAATGCAATTCTGAAGTCCATTTAGATGTACGACATACGCATGTCTCAGTTTCTCTCTCTCTCTCTCTCTCTCTCTCTCTCTCTCTCTCTCTCTCCATTCCTGACTCATGTTATTGTAGACCTGTTGATGGCAACGAACACCAGCCATCTGGTAGACATAAGGGTCAAAATACCAAACATCAATACGCCTGGGGCGCCTCCACAATTATCACTAAGCTGGTTATCTATCTAGAGATCTGCCTGACTTCCATCTCTCCACGACTCACTCACTCACTGCACCCCTGCATGCCTCCCTCCCACCCACCCACCCACCCCCAACCCCCCCTTTCAGGCTTCCGTCTGCTAGAAACACATTCACAATTTGCGTAAATATCGCATCAATTGGGCTATATGCGGTATATTCCTTGTTATATGGGACGCCTACATATGTACACGTCTTTATTATAGCATGAGAGTGCTCTAAATACAAGATTGACGTGATATTTATGGCGTAACACACCCTCTCCCCCTTTCATTCCCACCACAACTCACTCACACCTTGGTTCACGCATAGAAACTCATTGATAATGTGCGTAAATATCGCATGAATTGGTTTATATGCGGTATATATTTTGATATATGGCACGTATACATACGTACAAGTCTGTATTATAGCGTGACAGTGCTCTACGTACAAGATATACGTGATATGTATGGCGTAAACCACACTCTCAGCTCATAAATTGCCGCCAAACCTCCAACACATCTTCATTCCCGCCTAAATATTCTCTTATAATTCCCTTATATATTGCAATTTTTGGTCACTATGAGGCATATTCATTGTTATATGGGTGCCCTACACACGTATACATACTCTAAATAGCCTAAAAGGGCTCGAAAAAGGAGATATACGTGATAATACGCGGTAACCCACCCCCTCCTCCCTCTCCTTCTATCCCCTGCGCGCGTAAATATTCGGCAGGGAAATCTCGCCGCTCGATGACAATCTAGCCGCGCGGTGCCATTCGCTCCACATTTTTCAACTACGGACCGTTCCCCTACCCCCCCCAGACATTTTTTGAGGGGTCAAATATATATGGGCCGATGCACGCAAACATTCCCTACACGATGATGTACTTTTTATCGAAATTGGCAATAGGTCCCAAAATCATCATAGGTGCGCACAGTCTTACCCTGTAGAAAACCCCCTGTGCGCCGCGGAGAGGTTAATAACTTGGATCTTGGACTTTATACAATACTGAACACAAGTACAAATTGTTGTTAGAATTTCATTAATTTCCTAATCTTTCTTTCTTTAAGAGCTCTGATTATAATAACTGTACCACAAACCATCCCAAAGCCAAATAATATCTAATAGAATTGCATACTCAATAAGAAGACAGTATCCGTGGTCGTGTGTGCTCTCTTACAGCTGGTGGGTAGGGTACGCTGTAATATATCAAGGGCTTAATAAGGTATAGAAAAGGTCTTTGGGTATCTTGAGTGATTTACCTTTCTATTGTTATATTAATAGGTTAATTACTACCTAAATACCTGTATAATCATATATAATTACAGACTCTCTAAATACCCTTTTCATATTTGTAATTGTTTACAGTGTAGCGAGGACTATATGGGAGACCTAGATGAGATAAGAATACCCCACCGAGTTGACTATATACTCTTGTTAGTCTACGGCGCTCTAACCAATCCCCTTCTCCGTCCCTTTAACGAATGGATGAAAGTGAAAAAATTCATGTAATTTACACGGAGAAGTTGGAAATGAGAGACATTATAGACATTGAGAAAATAGAGAGTGGTAATAGTTGTGAGAGAGAGAGAGAGAGAGAGAGAGAGATGGTTGGAGTGAGAGTAACGATCTGATTGAGATGTTTACGGTGAATAATTAAATCCTGAAAGCATTATTGCTTGAGTGCATGGCAGAAATGTTGAATGTGCAAGAAAACAAGGTTTTACAGATCGAAATAAAACATGTTAAATATTTGTTTTAGTAATCACTGAAGATAACAGATAACATATGAAAAGGGATGATAAAGCAACGTATTTGACACGGATTACAACATTGAGAAAGTGAACGAGTAAATAAATAGTGTCGGCAGAATTATTCATTGACAATTTATAAAAGTTGACGGACAAGGGAGCAGTGAAAAACAGATTAAAGACAATGCATGAGAGGAAATAGTTTTGCACGTAGCATACATACAGTGATAATATACGTTAAAGGAAGAAAACAAAAACAATAAGTGACAACATTAAGAATAGAAACTCAAGAAAAAGGGAGATGCATAAGACGAATATATTTATACAACTTGTTTCAAATGTGTTATTTGATGTGTTTATATATTGTGTGCGTGTGTGTGTGTACGTGTGTGTGTGCGTGTGTGTTGGTGGGGGGGGGGTGGGGGAGGTGAAGACTTTCACACATATATCGTAGCACAAATATGTAAAGCTACAATGCTTATCAACGTTCACACATATATCGTAGCACACATATGTAAAGCTACAATGCTTATCAACTTTCACACATATATCGTAGCACAAATATGTAAAGCTACAATGCTTATCAACGTTCACACATATATCGTAGCACACATATGTAAAGCTACAATGCTTATCAACTTTCACACATATATCGTAGCACAAATATGTAAAGCTACAATGCTTATCAACTTTCACACATATATCGTAGCACAAATATGTAAAGCTACAATGCTTATCAACTTTCACACATATATCGTAGCACAAATATGTAAAGCTACAATGCTTATCAACTTTCACACATATATCGTAGCACAAATATGTAAAGCTACAATGCTTATCAACTTTCACACATATATCGTAGCACAAATATGTAAAGCTACAATGCTTATCAACTTTCTTCCTCTTTTAACTAATTCTCTACATACTTTTTCCACTTTCCAAATGCTACATCTATTTATAGCAAAGTGCTTATTACACATGGTGCTATGATCTAGATTGGTTTGCATATTAAACCAAAATATCCCTGCAAAAATACATTCCCTTTCCGAAATTCTCAACACATGGCATAAAATTCCAGTTGGTATTGGAACATTTGTTCCCAAAAATATTGGTTGCGATGCAGTAATTCCGATATACTCTGAAACTTTTAATTATTGGTGGAGTGAATATTACTTGGCAGGGAGAGGTTGCCAATTGCTGTTAGGATTCTACTATACTTGTTGTAAAGAAAATAAATTATATATCATATAATATTTGCATAACCCTCTACAGGATTTTCAATTGGGATAATTACATTGTTTATTGCTAGTCATGAAATGAACACCACAGATAAGTATTCTATGAAAGCATCCCAATTCTTGAGTAACGTCGTGAAGATGGTGTGTTACCTTCAAATTCAAGAATCTCATACTTCCTATGTTTTTGCCCGGAATCAAGCCAAATCTGTCCTTCGCCTCGCCAAACATTCTTTCATCAATAATAAATGCACTGAACTATCCAACTCTAGCTATTCCCAAACCTTCTAGAAAGAAAAAAATAGGACAAAAATAGGAAACAGACATAAAGGAAAAGTGGGGATTGGGCCGGAGTATATAGAATAGAATAGAACAGTAAGAGACACTCGAGGTCCCCTAGTTGAATTTGAGCATAAGATTTATACAACATTTGCAATGAATAACTATCAACAAAACTACACTATATACATATGGATAATTAATGAGAATACAATTTAGTATTTACGTAGTATTACCCCAAGAAGGCGAGTGTTACATTTGTTAAGTTAAATATGAATGGGGGCATGGTAGCTGGAGCAAAAATATATAGTGTGTCAAGCAGGTTTTGTATCAGGCAGTTAATCAAGGTCCTTAGCTTAAACTCTTTAGGGGCATTCCAACCTTCGCGAATCATGCGCAGACATGCCACGATCTGGTGTTATGGCCTATTCTTGGTCTAATCAGGTGACTGTTCACGAATATACTTGGAGTGTCGCCAAAATTTTACAAAGTTCTTGGGGGGCGACGACCAGCAACTGTATCGTAAGTGATTTGTGGGTGATTCTTAACTGTTCTTAGGACATTGTAGCTAGCTTGTAGGTGTGTTGTAATTTGTAGTAATCATTCGTCGCAGGAACACAAACCATACGACAAGCTATGACATTCCAAGAATACGAACCATTGCGACATGCCTAACACAAACCTAGCATTCGTAATTTGTTGTGATGTATTTACGACAAAAAGGGTCGCTGGCAACCTACGAAACGTTGCACCCTTGACAAACAGCTGCCAAATCAGCTAGAATGTGCTGCAAACAACTTAAGACACTGCAGGAATCAATACAAATTCTTTAAGAAATTGCAAGAACAAGCCAGGAACCTGGTCAGATATGATAATAAGAACAATTAATAAGCATGCATTTATATGTTTTTGGTGTATATTTGTTTTCGTTTCAGGTTATCTAGGGTTGGGTTTGTTGGCTTTGGTAGTGTTGTGTTTGGTTATTGTGTGTTTGCTTTGTCACACAAGCTTTGGAATTTGTGTACTATTATGTGTGTTTCTGCTTTTTTAGTGTGTTTAAGTGTTTTTGGTTGCTGTGATTTTGTTGGGTTATGTTTGGTTTGTTGTGTTAGGTAACTGTGGTGTAAATTTGGTTATTTGAGGTTGATTTAGGTTTGGCATGGTTTTGTTGAGTTACTATTTGTTTGGTTATTGACCTGTCTTGGTGTGTCTTTTTAACGTGTATCTCTTTATGCGTTACACTAGATAAATTAACGATGTACGGTACATATCTTATCAAAAGACGGCTGACTGAGGAGTTATTGGAGGAGTTGGTGAGAGGATTCTTGAGGAGGGAAGAAGAACTGATGAGGAACTAGACTGTGACTCGTACTGTTGGCTTGAGAACATTGTGACATACGAGAGCCGTACCCCCATTTAAACCCTTGTATGGGCAGCAATGGGCAATTAACTTTTGACCCATGGCAAGGAAACAACCACCAGCATGCCTGGCACGAAAAAAAACTCCAAAGCCCAGAAAACTGCTACCAAGCCCAAGAAGTCCTCATCACCTCAAGAAGTCCACATCACGTTACTCTCAAACTTTCTTCTACTCAACATCTGAGCTCTGGAACTCTCTCCCAGAATCAGTCTTTCCCTCTTCCTATGACTTAAATTGCTTCAAACTCCGTGTGTCCAGGCATTTTGGCTCGAACGTCCCTTGATTTTGGCCCTGTCACTCTTTCAACTATGGGGGAGGCACTCGCTATAGGCAGTTATGCCTTTTGCCTCCCTCAATCACATAGAAAAAAAAAAAAAAAAAAAAAAAAACCCACCCCTGATGTCGTAGATGAGCCGACGATGCCCGTTGCCTCTACTTCTAAGGCTGCGCAGGTACATACGCCAACAGAAGAATAAAATCAGGAAGAAGAGGTCATAGAAGGCCAGGATTCGCCCCTTGTTGGTCGTCAATCGCCAGTGGAGGTGCAAGCTGAACAGACCAAAGAAGATGGGTCGTAGGACTGCTCTGATGCGGTACCTGGATCACAGAAGCAGGCGCCTTCGGGAAAGAGAAGGGCAAGGCCAAGCGGGTCTACACTGGCTTTAGTGGGGAGACAGAAAACACTTGGATTAATGGTTCCAGAGGCAGGAACTCTCTATGACCACTCCTGCAAGGACTACAAGTACTCAGGCAAGAAGCAAGGTATCCTGCAGGAAACGACAACATAAATGGATCTGCCTATCACAGGTATAGAGTATATACATATGTATATATATATATCTATATATATATATATGTATATATATATATATATATATATATATATATATATATATATATATATATATATATATATATATATATATATATATAGGTATACTGTATATATATATATATATATATATATATATATATATATATATATATATATATATATATATATATATATATATATATATACATATATATATATATACAGTAAATCAATCCTTCACCTTCTCTCAATATTCTCAGTATCTCTTTTTCTGTTGCTCTCACTTGGAAGAAACATATTACCAGTCTTGCTAAAGCAGCCTCCCAGAAGCTCAGCTTCTTGCTCTGTAAATTGGCACAGTGCGTCCTTGTATTGAGTATTGTTCACATGTGTGGGGAGGATCCTCTCACACCGCATTCCTAGACAAAGTAGAAGGAAAAGCCTTTTGTATCATTAACTCCTGTCCACTCACCAACTCTCTGCAATCTCTCTCTCTTCGCCGCAATGTTGCATCTCTCTCTCTATTCTATCGCTACTATAATAATCAGTGTTCTTCAGAGCTCTCCCAGCGTATACCACCTCCTCTATGTAGGGTACGTAGTACCCGTCTTGCAACACAATCCCACCCCTACTCTGTGCAACTATCCAACCCAAGAGTGAAACGTTATTCTCTGTCTTCCTTCTATTCAACTGCTGAGCTCTGGAACTCTCTCCCAGAATCAGTCTATCCCTCTTTCTATGACTTAAATTGCTTCAAACTCTGTGTGTCAAGGCATTTTGGCTCGAACGTCCCTTGATTTTGGCCCTGTCACGCTTTCAACTCTGGGGGAGGCAATAGATACAGGCAGTTCTGCCTTTTGTCTGTTCTTGTATCAACAGTGTGGAACAGTTATACTAGGATTTTTACCAGGTTTGTATAATGGTTATAGTGAGTTCTATCAAGACTGGGGAATTCAGAGTTCATATAATACATGCATAGACATAAAATAGAGGATACATATAACACCGATATACTGTATAGTATAAAGAACAGTTGTAATTACCTTACACTCTACGTACATTACATATAGATAGATATACTTGTAATAAAATGATAACACTGGATTCGAGCACGATCGAGGATCTAGATGGAGCTCAGGTATACAAAATAAGTTTAGCTGTCCTCTTGCACAATACACAACAATAATATATTCTAGAAATACTGAAGAGTCGGATAATACCCATCTATAGATTTACATTCACATATGATAACTATTAACACATAACAGACGAGGTTTTACACTAAGTTAATACACTGAAATATAATTTCCTTAATACACTAGTGGAAAATTAGACAGAGTCAATATATAGGATTCTAACTTTCTAAGACAACTTTGCGCACTGGTGAGACTTTGTTCAGAGTCGATATTTTAGGGACTCAAACTTTCTAACACTGGTTGCAGATTCGACAGAGTCTGAGGTGGGGACTCTAACTTTAGAACACTTGTTGTAAATTAGACAGAGTCTATCAGTTGGGACTCTAACTTTAGAACACTTGTCGTAAATTAGACAGCGTCAATACGTTGGGACTCTGACTCCAAGATACCTCGTCACTGGTATCGACTTAATTCAGATTTCTATTATATCTCCAGAATTAACACTTGGAGTAAAAGTTGAGGTAGCAGCTTGCAGTCTTCTGGGTCTCTGTTGGACCGTCCAGGGTGGCCTGGCATGTGAATCAGTTGTTTAGTTACAGATGGAGTAATGGGTATAAGATCTTAAATTGAGGTTCCTTGGTGTTATAACACTGGGCACCTCATTGGATTAACACAAGTAGGTTTTAGATACTCGACTATCCTGATCGTTATATTACTCGGTGATTAAGTTCTGTTCAGGTACTCTTGACTTGGGGTCTTTAATATAATTCCTGTGTCATGACACAGTGACAAGATATCGGGCTAACGCAAGTAGATAGTATGATCACGACCCATACTATTTACCTTGACTACCACTAACCTTTATAAGAGGTTCAAAGAACTCGGGGCGGTGTTTAAACCTTTTGATTACTATCTCTAAGGCTTTTAAAATGGGAAGATATAAACATATATTGCACTGCTATCTTTGTTTATAAGGCTATTAATAATTACAATCCAATAAATATAGTTAATTTTCGTTTAAATGAAAGATATACCTTAAGAAACACAAGAGATTTAGAAATTCCATTATTGACATCAAATCAATCTCAAAAATCGATTCATTATCATGGTGTAAAGGTCTGGAATGCACTGCCTCGGCATATTTTGGATAAACCCTCCCTGTCTAATTTTAAGATGTCCCTCAAATCATATTTATTGAGTAAATATTAAAACATCCGTCAAATTGTAAGTTACTTTTGTGCTGAGTATGTTTATGTGGTGTAAGTTACTTTTGTGCTGAGTATGTTTATGTGGTGTAAGTTTATGTGGTGTAAGTTACTTTTGTGCTGAGTATGTTTATGTGGTGTAAGTTACTTTTGTGCTGAGTATGTTTATGTGGTGTAAGTTACTTTTGTGCTGAGTATGTTTATGTGGTGTAAGTTACTTTTGTGCTGAGTATGTTTATGTGGTGTAAGTTTATGTGGTGTAAGTTACTTTTGTGCTGAGTATGTTTATATGGTGTAAGTTACTTTTGTGCTGAGTATGTTTATGTGGTGTAAGTTTATGTGGTGTAAGTTACTTTTGTGCTGAGTGTGTTTATGTGGTGTAAGTTTATGGGTGCGAATTGAAAGAGTATATATTATATGTATGTAAAAATGTAAATTAATTCGGGTTAAATCAAGGTGCCTTAAAGAGAGTTTTCTCTCATAAGGCTTAGCCAGTTGACTTCCATGTATTACAATTCTGAACTTATAGTATATTTGAAGGCTAAAATAAATATTTGAATTTGAAAAACAAAACTAAAAGTTTGAATTGCCAGCTAACATGTCAGTGGACAGATGTAATAAGGACTTCTATATGCTGAGTGCCGGTTAAGGTGTCTCGCAGAACCCTGAACTATTTGGGGGACCTTAGCATGCCAAGTATCCTTTGGTAGTTTTAGAAATGCATTTAAAATAAAAAAAGTCAATTGAGGACATGTCCATTCGAGCTTAGACTTCCTTTATTAAAGGTGCATGCCTTCGATGTTGCTACTGTGTCATGACACGCAAACAATAAAGATGTCTCAATAAGTAAAATAACTCCTCAAACTTTGTGTGATATTGGGCATGCCTTTTATCGTCAACTGATTGGGAGGGAGCGTAATTTTAGGACTTCCTTCGTCTTCTCGTCTTTATGATTAGTTGTCTTCGTAGGTGTCTTTGCGGTATTTGTAGTGATGCTGGCTCAGATATTCTTGTTGGAAAACTGGGGTTGAATTTGTACATGTATTCCTCCGCGGTTAGCTGTCTTCGCAGGTGTCTTCGTGTTTTCCTTTGCCTTCTCGTCTTTGTGGTTAGATGTCTTCGTAGATGTCTTCTTGTCTTTCTTTGCCTTCTCACCTTTATGTTTATTTGCTTCTTCCGTCTTCTTGTTGGTGCGGGGTAATTTTGGAATGCGTGGTAGGGCGAATATCCTTTGTTGTGTTGTCTTTGTTTGTTCTGGTGTTTCCGTTTCTACTTTAGTTCCTCTTTTACCTGCGACCGGAAGTCGTCCTCTTTGGTGGTAGCAATCTTGTTCTTCTTGCTTGCCTTCGTTCCTCTGTTGTTTATTTCTTGTCTCTATCTCCTTCTCTGCTTCCTTTTTATTTTCCTTCTTCTCCATATTGCATTTTCTGCTGTTGTTCCTGGGGTCTGGAATGTAGTGTCTGGAGTTCGTCTTTCCTCTGTTCATTTTGTTTGTTTCCATTGTTCGTTTTGCTTCTGTATCTCCTCTTGCCTTTTGTCTTCCCGCTTGTTTTGTCTCTGGTCCCTCGGGAGTTTTCTTTCCTCTGCTTGTGGGTAACTTTGTTATTTCCGTTATTTTATTTCCCACTTGGGCTTTGTAGGTACGTCCTCGTGCCTCAAGGTGGAATGTGAAAAAGTTACCCTGGCAGGTGAAAGTTGGAAGGGAATGTAGGTATTCCCACAAATCCAGGGAATGTAGATCCGGGGTTCTGGTCGGGTCGATGAAGATGTTGTGGAAGGATGGTTTGTTGTTGTTGTTGTTGTTGTTTTTCCTCAAGCTGCCTGGCCGAACAGCCCCAAGGCCCCGAGCAAGGCCAAGGCCGTAACCGAGCGCCCCCACAGAACCCTCCCTGCCGACCACAATAAAGCCTGGGTGACCGAAGCCACTCCATGGCGGGGAGCTGAGGAGGGTGCGGAAACGCCCGGGAAACCAAAGCCCCACCCAGGGCCCTGTGCCCCTCAGCAATTATGAAGAGAAAGTTGAGGGGCAAAGGAAAGATGTGACGCTTTGGCTTCCAATCTTGGTAGATTAGGAGGTCAATCCACGCAAGAGACGCCGTCACTTGAGATCTAGGAAATATATAAGTAAAAGGAACAGACAGAGTAAACTATGGGTATGGCAGAGATTGCTCAGTTCTCACTCTGATAGACCAGCCCATCACCACATGACTAGAACCCAATCCTCTCAGCATCAGCTAGGAAAGGCCCTAGAAAGCCGCCTTTGGCGGGGGGATAGCTCCCCTATTTCAACCCTTTTCGGGGTTGGGCACCCGCCTCGTCTAAATACCTGATTTTGAAGTATTTCTTTTGATCTGGGGACCACTTCACTTTCTTCACGAATGGCGAGGAGTTAGGCATTACGGTGGTGCGTGAAGTTTGAAGGCGGCTGGCGGTGGTTCTTGTTGCTTTGGTGGTGGTGGAAAGGTGAGTGATGACCTGATTGGTGACCTGAGGGGATTTAATGAGTCATGCGGACGCAAAAGTACCAGGAGACATACAACTGTCAAAAAATTAGTGTGAAATGGATGGAATTGTGTTTGTTGCGGATGAGATTTGCAGTGTTATAGAAGTGGTTGTGGGTATAGTGTGGTTTGTTTTTTGTGTAGGGGCAAGGGAAAAGGTTGGGTTAACTTTCGCAAAAAGAATTGGTGAAAATCGGTTTGGTGGTTGTGACAGACGTCCTGATCTAGTGTTAAAATATTGTCTGAGAGGAGGCTCTGGGCTGGTTTCAGGGGAGGATGAAGGGGTGGAAGGGGGGTCTGGTGGGCGATGATTGGGGGTGGTAGGTTGAGAGGGGTGGTTATGATATGGGTTGATTTGTTGGGAAATTGACGATTTTCTTTGAGATCTTCTGGGGGTTGAGGGAATGGTGGATGGGTAAGGTGAGAGGTGAGGTGGTTCAAGGCGAGGGTTATAGGAGGCGAGGGTTATAGGAGAAATAACAGAAAATGATTTAGAAATGTGCAGTACATTAAATAGTCAGTTTCTTTCCGTTTTCACTAATGAAAATTTGGCACAGATTCCAGAAGTCAATATGGTATATAGTGATAGTATAGAAAATATGTTAAGTACAGTTAGTATAAGTAGAAATGATGTGCTTAAGGAAATTGACAGACTGAAACCTCAAAAATCGCCTGGTCCTGACGAGGTATATGCTAGAGTATTAAAAGAATGCAGAGATGAGTTAAGTAGTCCATTAGCATTTATATTTAACAAGTCATTAGAAACAGGTTTAGTTCCAGAAGCTTGGAAGCTTGCAAATGTAGTTCCGATCTTCAAAAAAGGTGATAAATCGATAGCATCCAATTACCGTCCCATTAGTCTCACATCAATCATAGGAAAGTTGCTAGAGTCTATTATTGCTAGGAAAATTAGAAGCCACTTAGTAAAATTTAACTTAATAAATTCTTCTCAGCATGGATTCACTCAGGGACGTTCGTGCCTTACTAATTTGCTTAGCTTTTTCTCAGAGGTATATGAAGCAGTAGATAGTGACAAGTCATATGATATTATATATTTAGATTTCAGTAAAGCTTTCGACAGAGTCCCTCATGAGAGATTGATGAGAAAGGTTGAGGCACATGGAATAGGAGGGTCGTTGTTGGGATGGATTAGGTCATGGCTAATTGGTAGGAAGCAGAGAGTCAGCATAAATGGTACCAAGTCAGAGTGGGGAGCAGTCAAAAGTGGTGTCCCCCAGGGATCGGTATTAGGTCCCCTGTTGTTTCTTATATACATAAATGACCTAGATTTAGGTATAACTAGTAGGATAAGTAAATTCGCAGACGATACTAAAATGGGGAGATCAATTGATTCAGATAGCGATATAGAGTGCCTCCAAAGGGATCTAGATACCTTACATGAATGGTCAGTAAATTGGCAGATGAAGTTTAACATTGACAAATGCAAGGTATTAAAGATAGGGAAGATGCAAACAAATGTTAAATATAAACTAGCTAATTTAGAATTAGAAAATTCAGACTGCGAGAAAGATCTAGGTGTGTTTGTTAGCAATGATTTGAAGCCTAGAAAACAGTGTATAAGCGTTCGTAATAAGGCAAACAGGATTCTCGGGTTCATCTCTAGGAGTGTGAGTAACAGAACTGCTGATGTTATCTTAAAACTTTACTTGTCATTAGTGAGACCCCATATGGATTATGCTGTCCAATTTTGGTGTCCTTATTACAGAATGGACATAGATTCATTGGAGAGAATTCAGCGTAGAATGACAAAAATGATCCATAATATTAGAAATTTTCCGTATGAAGAAAGGTTGAAGAAATTAGGTTTACATTCGTTAGAGAGACGCAGAGTTAGAGGGGATATGATAGAGGTGTTCAAGTGGGTTAGTGGGATTAACAAAGGGGACATGACAAATGTACTAAAGCTCAGTGATAGCGAAATAACTCGTACCAATGGTTTCAAATTAGATAAATTTCGTTTCAGAAAAGATATAGGCAAATATTGGTTTGGTAACAGAGTTGTAGATGGGTGGAATAGGCTACCAAGTGATATAGTGGGATCAAGAACGATTGGGAGCTTTAAGAAAAAATTGGATAAGCATATGGACGAGAAGGGTTGGGTGTGAAGGGGGATCAGCCGGGTTGGGCCAATCAGCGCTCCTGCGTTAATCTCTAACCGGTTTGGTAAGATGATCCTCAGGGTATTAGAGTGTTGAGCCTATAATTGGGCTTTGTAATTGGGGTTGTGTGGGACAGGGATCTGCCTTGCTTAGGCCAATCGGCTTTCTGCAGACTCCCATTTTCTTATGTTCTTATGTTCTTATGTTACTGGTGTGGCTGGTTGTTTGGTGAGGTTGAGGGGCTGGTGGGGTTGCAGATGAGTCGTGGTGACAGTTTGGTGATGACGATGGTGAGTGAGGAGAATGGGGTGAGGTTGAGGGTGGTGGTCGAGTTGGGGTTGTTGGTGATGGTTCAGGGTGGTTAATTACAGGTAGAGGTTGGGGAAGGGCTTCGAGAGGTGGCGTGGGAGAGGGTGGTGAAGGTGTGGTGGATTTGGGTGAGGCAGGGGATGAGGAGTGTGGAGACAGTGTGGGTGACGATTGTGGGCGTTTTCTTTTGGGTGAAGGTGGTGAGGATGTGGGGGTGAGGGGGATGGGCGTTTGTGGTGGGGTTGGTTTAGGTGACTTGTGGCGGGTTTCTTAGGTGTGTTTTGTGTGGGGATTTGTGGGTGTGGTTTTTTTTTTGTTTTTAGAATGTGAGTGAGGTTAGGGGCGTAATTTATAGTGAGTGCGAAGATAAGGTTGGGCGGGGTGTTTGTGCTTGGTGGTTTTTGGGTGGATTTGCTGGGTAGAGGGGGTTGACTGTGAAGACGGAGAGGGTGGTGGTGGTGTATGGTGATGTTGTGGAGGTTGGGGTGTTGGTTTGTTGGTGATGGTTTCGTATAATGCGGGGTTTGTTTTTGTGTTGGTAGAGGTGGTGGTTTTTCTCATCAATGGTGGTGTCTTAGGTGGCGTAGGAGGTTGGTTATTGCAGTCCCCATCAATAATCAAAGGACGGTAGATCCTTACAAATCATTACGGTAGGTCCTAGTCTCGGCGTGGTAATCCACGATGATTTGATAGGGATTGGGGAGTTTGACTACCTTATCAGGTCCTACGTATCGGGGGCCTAGTTTGTTAACCACAGGTAATTTTGCTTCCATTACTGTGTCACCTATTGCGAAGAGGTTGTTGGGTGTGGTAGCGTCGCGTTGTACGTCTTGACATCTTTGGGCAGCGTGCAGGGTGTTTTTAAGATGTTGCAGGGATCAGTCATGATGACGGAGGTAGATGGTTGGGCGAGGTGGTGAGACGGCAGTAAAAGGGGGGCCACACAATATACTCTTTCGTGTGGAGAGATGCCGTCTTCTCTTGGGCATGAGTTTATTCCCCACTAGATCATCTTTACCTGTGATGGCCAATCTGAGGTTTGCAAGACGATCATGCGCATTTGTAGCTGGTTGTTCATTGTGCCGTGTCTGCGCTCACATTCTGAATTTCCTTGTAGTCAGTATGGTGAGGAGTGTGCTATATTAATTCCGCATTTCTGGGCGAATGCTTTCCAAACTTGTCCTGTGAACTCTGGGGCATTATCTGAGAGCAAGGTGAGGGGTAATCCGAAATCTGGAAAAATCTCGGTGGCTAATAATTCTGCGATGGTAAGTGCATTGTGATCCTTCACCGGACAGGCAATCAGAAATGTTGAGTATATATCGACAAATGTGACGATAAAACGCTTCCCATTGCTGACGGGAAAAGGTCCCATCACGTCGAGGGATAGTGTTTGCCATGGTGTTTTTGCAGAGATTTTTCCTGTCGGGCCGGGAGTTTTACACCTATCCTTGCCCAAGGTACATGGCTTGCAGGCTTCTGACACACGTTTGGCTGACTGAGGGACTTGCAGTCCAATATGAATCTTGGAATGTCTTAATAATTTTTGCTTGTCCTAAATGGATTCCGTTTCCTCCCTCAGAGGATAAAGTGGGGTGACGACTTACCCCAACACCATGAGCAAAAACGTTTTTTGTTTGCTGTGCGCACGTCATGGGGTCTGGAATATGGGCTAAAGTGCAGGATGATCAGTTGGAGAAGTGCTCTGGTAGTGAAAGATCCTCCCAGCTTCGTCTTTCTACTTGTGTGGGCGTCTCAGGGGCCTTGGGGTTCCTTTCTACCCCACATTATTATTAAAAGGTGGGTAATTGCAAAATGGAGTATTATACGTTTGAGCCTATTGTAACTTTGCTATTGTTCTGATTCATGTCTGATTTTTCTGATATTGTTGGCAGATACATTTTCTAGTTTTAGAATGGTAAACGAACGATATTGGTGGACATTTACTATTTATTTTAATGTGTTCTATATTTCGATTTTCTCAATTTTTAGCCAACTTTGGATAATTTTACATTCCATTTTGTTGTGATTGTGCTATTGCTCAGATTTATGCCAGAGTGTTATGAAATTGTAGAGTAATAAATTCCCCAACTTGTGAGGGGTGGAATAGCAAAATAGGTGAATATTTACTATATAAAGATACATGAAAAGTTAGATATCTTAGGGTCTAAAAATACCTATATTTTCTCCTTCACAGATTTCTATCCGATTTCTGCCTGAGGCCTTCCATTCTTGGGCTGGGAAATACCCCTTTATTAAGCCTTTATACCCTAAGGTTTCAGCTGAATCGGACAGTAATTTAGTTTTCAGTTAATTTTTGAAGGGGACTAAATTTTTATTTTCAATAATTTTAGTCTGAAGTTCATCATAACCTTAAATGTGCTAAAATTTACCTGATTTTTGTGTCAAAGTGAAGCCAAATGCACATTCTAAGTTTATATTACCTCAAATGTTCAATAAATCCACTTTAAATATTTTTGGTGAATTTTGTTTGCCTTGGGTTTCGGATTTACCCAACATTATACATTGAGTGACAGCCCTCCGAGCATTACCCTCAGAGGGTTCTTGGTTGAGTGGCGGGTGTTGAGTTGATCAGGGCAGCTATTTTTTCCTTAACAGGATCTGGTACAGGGAGGCGAGAAAGGGCGTCTGCATTAGTATGCAGTTTGCCGGGTCGATAGTGGATCTCGAAATTGTACTCTTCGAGAGTCTCTCTCCATCGTACTAGCAGGGCTGAGTTGGTTTCAGCTTTACGTAACCATTGTAGTGACTGATGGTCTGTTATTATATCAACTTTTGTCCCTAGCACAAATGAATGGAAGTGGTTTAGAGCCCATATGACCCAAAGGCATTCTCTTTTGGTGGCCGTGTAGTTTTGTTGAGTGTTGTTCAGGGTGGAGCTACCACATGTTATGATGTGTTCTTTTCCGTCTTGTACCTGTGCCAAAACGGCCCCTTTGGCATATAGGGACACGTCGGTATACAGCCTGAAGGGTTGACGGTAGTCGGGAAATGCTACTGTTGGGGCGTTCACAAGTTTGTCTTTTAAGGTATTAAATGCTGTATCTCTTTCTAGTGTCCACACAAATTTGGTGTCTTTGTGTGTGAGTTGATGTAGGGGTCTGGCTATAGTTGCAAAGTTTTGTACGAATCGTCTTTAATATGTGGCTAGGCCGAGAAAAGATCTTACACCTTTTACGGTGGTGGGGTGTTGTTGGGCGTTTATTGCTGACAATTTGTGAGGATCGGGAGAGATACCTTTATCTGATATGATATGGCCTAGAAAATCCACGGTCTTTCTTGCAATCATGCACTACGAGGGTTTGAGTTTTAGGCCTGCTTGTTGGATGCATTTTAATACCTGCCGGAGGCGTTGTAGCTGTTCTGACCAGGTTTTTGCATAAACGATGACATCATCCAAGTAGGCGAGGCAAGTTTCCCAGGTCAGTCTTCGTAGTACCGATTCCATGAGTAGGGAAAAGGTGGCGGGGCCATTACATAGTCCGAAGGGTAAAACGTTGAACTTGTACAAATGTCCTCCGCTATTGGAAAACGCTGTCTATTGTTGGTGTTCGGCTTTTATGGGGACTTGCCAGTAACCTGCTTGTAATTCGAGGGTGGTAAACCATTTGGAGCCGTGTAGTGAATCCAACGAGTCATCTATACGAGGTAACGGAGTTGCATCCTTAACGGTTGCGTCATTGAAGCAGTAGTCTACGCAAAACCGTGTAGATCCGTCCTTTTTCTTTACCATGACGACAGAAGAAGACCAAGGGCTGCGTCGAGCATCTATTGTACTTGTCGGTCTTCTTCTTGGCGTTGCAGGGGATTTTTCCTGGGGGATGGTTGGCGGAGGGGTGGCCCTGTAGTGTGTATTAGATGTTCTTCTAATTTTTTCCAATTTCGGTGGGGATTTGAGCGAATACGTCGGTGAATTCTTTTAGTAACTGTTGCATCTGATGCTTCTGTAGTGATGTTAAGGTTTTTGGAATTTGGGGTAAATTATTTTGGTTGAGCATGTCTTTAGTGGTAGGGTGAACTTCATCGAACGTTTCCAAATCTCCTATTACGAGTCCTTTTGGAAAGGTTACTACCTCGTCGGAAATGTTTGCGATGAGGAGGATGTTATGATGGGAGGAGATTACTGCGGGTTGAATTCTACAGCGATCTCTTCCGGTGGTGATTTCTGTTGGGGTTAAAATCATGTGTTCTTGGGGAATAGGGTGAAGAGGCATCCATTGTTGGTGTTGGGGGAGAATTTATATTTGTTTCTTAACTATGGCAGTGCTGATGATGGTGGGGAAAGGTGGAGGGAATTTTTCTGAGTTTGTTGGAGTTTGATCTGAATTTACGAGAAGAGTAGTGGGAATGTTCTGATGTGAGCTTGGAAATGACAATTCTTCTTGGTCGCGGTGGGTGAAGTTTTGGATTAATTCTTCGTGGGGCGTTGTAGTCGCCGGGGTAGATTTCGAGCGAGCGGTGTCTTGGCTTGGTTGTTGATGTAGCCTTGCAATTGCTGGTCTTGATATTGATGTATGGCTGGATGATTGTTTTTTGGTGACTGGGGTTTTCTTACTGTGGACATCATGGTTGTTGTTCACTTTCTTGGTTGCACTTATTCGGGTCTGACAGATTTTTACTAGTTGAGGTCTCCCTATTGTTGTTGGAGGAGGGTAGGGATGCTTTGTGTGCACTTCATCTTGTTTTAAACGTTGCAGTTGTTCTATTTTTTTTTTTTTTTTTTTTTTTTTTTTAATGTTAGTAACCGTTGGCCACAGTCTAGCTGAGCTTGAAGATGTTGGAGTAGATCTAAGCCCATATAGCCGTCATAGTGTTGGCATTCAGAATGGGACACTACGAATGGGTGGTGACAATTTGCGTAGGGTTGTGGGATGGTGACGTGTAGAGGTTTGGTCTCTACTTTAATTTGTAGGGGGGTGTCTCCTGCGCTGATCAAGTTGGTGGTGGTCGCATGCAAATTTCCTAATTTTTTCTTGTGTTGGGTATAGAAGGAATTAAATAGACATGAGCGAGCTGCGCCCGTATCTATCAACAATCTCACCGGAATGTTTTGTATCCTGGCGAGATGGTATATTGTGGGTGGTCTCTCAATGGCAGACTCCCCGCCGAAGTCATGATGGGCGGGGGAGGCTTTACAAAACCTGGGAATCATCTTCGGGCTCCTCCAGGATTTCTTCCTCTTCTTCCATAACTTGGGCGATTTCTTCGGTTTCATAGTTTTCTTCGGTTTCCTCTTCTAGGTTTTGGGACTCCTCCTTGGCTACGGAAATGCGAGGGGTCATATTTCGTGATTTGGCTTTGTCTCGGATATCGTGAATGGGGCAAGTGGAGTTGCATGACCGGAAATCAAAGGGATTTATGACTACTAGTGGATGATCACGGTTTTCATAATTACTATTTGGACGTGGAGAAAAACGTCGAGCTGTTTTATATGTGGGATACACTCTCCTTGGTTGGTTAAATGAGGCTTGTGGCCGGAAAGGTTGTGGGTGGCCAGAGTTGTAGGTTTTGTTTTGTGTTGGATTTGGTCTTGAATGGAAAGGTTGCTGTTGTTTTTCTCTGCTCATTGTTGAGTGGGTGGGGAATCTCTTGATGGCCGCTAGAGTGTTTGTTTTGGGAAGGGCGGCGAGGATTTTTCTGATAGTGAGCAAATCTTTTGGGAATCCAGCAGGGTCGTGTACCGTAAAATTTTGTTGTACAGCAGGGGGTAACACCTGGACTAGGTGTACCAAGATGTGTTGCTTCTGTTGTTCAGCTGTTAGCGTGGGGTAAGCAGCCTTGACTTGTTGGCTGATGGAGGCTAGAGTGAGGTCCATAGCTCCTTCATACTTGATGTCCTTCATTTGGGCATGGGTAACGAAGGGACCCAATGATGGCCTGATGGCATCGATCACGATGGATCTGAACTGATCCCAGGTAAGTTCTGGCGTTACCTGGGTGCCAACGAGGGAAACGGCTTTTCCCAAGTGCGTCAATAATACAGCAATTTTCTCACGGTCTTGGTTGTATGCCAGATCGAGTACTGGCTCAACCATATCTAGGTACACTTCTATTGTGTACATTTCCCCATCATATTTGGGGATGGGGATGTGAGAGCGATTAACTGCCATGTTTACAAATGTTATAAAACGCTCTATTGTTTCTAATTTTTTGTAATGTAATGATCTCTTCCTTCTCGAATCAAGAACCACCGTCTGCCACCAATGTTATACCAGAATGTTTACAGGTTTGTATATTGGTTATAGTGAGTTCTATCAAGACTGGCGAATTCAGAGTTCATACAATACATGGATAGAAATCAAATAGAGGATACATATAACACCGAGATATAATTTAAAGAACAGTTTTAATTACCTTACACTCTATGTACATTTAATATAGATAGATAATTATACTTGTAATAAATAGAATACGTTTATACAACATGATAATACTGGATTTGAGCATGATCGAGGATCTAGATGGAGCTCAGGTATACAAAATAAGTTTAGCTGTCCTCTTGCACAATACACAACAATAATATATTCTAGAAATACTGAAGAGTCGGGTAATACCTGTGTATAGATTTACATTCACATATGATAACTATCTTGCTCTGTACAGGGGCATAATGCGTCCTTGTATTGAGTATTGTTCACATGTGTGGGGAGGTTCCTCTCACACCACTCTCCTAGACAAAGTTGAAAGGAATGCCTTTCGTATTATTAACTCCCGTCCACTCACCAACTCTCTGCAATCTCTCTCTCTCCGCCGCAATGTTGCATCTCTATCGCTATTCTATCGCTACTATAATAATCAGTGTTCCTCAGAGCTTTCCCAGTGTATACCACCTCCTTTACATAGGGCACGTGGTACCCGTCTTGCAACTCAATCCCACCCCTACTCTGTGCAACTCTCCAACCCAAGAGTGAAATGTTACTTTCAAACTTTCTTCTACTCAACAGCTGAGCTCTGGAACTCTCTCCCAGAATCAGTCTTTCCCTCTTCCTATGACTTAAATTGCTTCAAACTCTGTGTGTCCAGGCATTTTGGCTCGAACGTCCCTTGATTTTGGCCCTGTCACTCTTTCAACTAAGGACTTGCAACATCCAAGAGATCAACGGGCCACAGAAACCTAGTAGAATCCCTATCCTTCTCACTGAACCCCACCATGAGAAATGCTTTCTCAATATCACTCACCCAGGCAAATTGATGGCATCTAAAGCGTAGAAGTACCTGGGTGAGGTCAGCCACTAGCGATGGACCTGTATGGAGACAGTCATTCAGACTGAACGCCTTCTCGTCCATCCTAGCCGAACAGTCAAACACTATCCGTACAG
Source organism: Paralithodes platypus (assembly GCA_032716605.1). Classification (NCBI taxonomy): domain Eukaryota; kingdom Metazoa; phylum Arthropoda; class Malacostraca; order Decapoda; family Lithodidae; genus Paralithodes; species Paralithodes platypus. Next base: position 20,432,268 of record CM064507.1, read on the forward strand.
GCGTAGTAACACTATCTTTAGTAATACCATGGTGAGCTAAGTAGTGAATGGGATGACCAGCTTGATTCCTGTTTTCTACCCTTTCAATAAACCCCCTTTCTATCTGATTATCCAGAACTTTTGTATACTCTTGACAGTAGTTGGGATCTTTCATAAATTTACACTGCAGGCCTCTCATTCTGCCCAGGGCTAACTTAAAGTTATCAGGTAATTTATCTATGTTATCTCTCCACGGCAGTTCCACTATATACTGTCCCTCTGCTTCGGAATACTGTACCGTCTCAGAAAATCTATTTAAGACTCTCTCCCCACCCTTACCAGTCTCATTAGGACTTATACCAATATGGTCCAAGTCCCATAGAGCTGTCAGATCCTTTAATTCTGGAGATTTACTGCCAATATTTCCTGTATCTCCACTAAAGGGTCTACTGCTAACTTAAGAACAGTGACTAACTCTACATGGGTCTCTTCTATATCTGACTGATAAGTGCCACTCAGTGCATAACCATAAATTGTGGATAACATAATTATACTTCCTTCCCTGACATAGCCTGAATGTACAAAGTGGTAATAAAAGTCCGCCCCAATCAGTAACCCTATCATATCTCCATCAGTGATACCTAGATCGGCTAATTTGTAACCCCGAGCCTTGATAGCATTTACCTCCATCTCTAATCCTCTCCCTGGTTTGTATACTGGTAACTCCTCCACCACAACGGCCCTCAATTTACGCACCCTTCTTCTGTGATGATAGGTTAACTCTACTATTTCATACTCAGTACTACCAAGTGAGCCAGTAAATCCCTGAAGCCTTAGCTGTTCCTTACTGACCCTAACGTAATCAAGCTGCGATAAAGCAGAGCGCAAGATGAAGGTACGTTGCGAACATTGGTCCAACAAAGCTCTTACTTTACTGGTATGACCGTTTCTGTCGGTCAAGGGAATCTGAATGGTAGGCAAGAACACTGCATTACGGCCCGAAGCCACAGCCATGGTCACTGTTGTTTCAGAGGGTACTAGTTGTCCAGTTTGTTCAAGGCGTGGCGTCGGACACAAATAATTAAAATGTTTCTGTTGGCAGAATCGGCACGGCCTAATTTTAGGGTTAGTACATCCCTGGCTGCCATGTTCAGACGACAGGCACCTGACGCACAATTTCAACTGCCTTGCTTTATTGGCCTTGGCGGGACTGTTCTTGTATTTTGCACACTTTGCCCAAAAATGACCTGTCTTTAAACACAACTTACATCCATACTTCTGCTTGGTATCGGGTTTCTGATACACCGCATATGCTGCTGTGGCGGTCGCCCCAAACTGTTCTAGTGGATTATGTCTACTTTCTAGATTGGACACTTCAGTCATAAACACACGAACATATTCATCCACATCCAGCCAGTTGTCCTTTAATTCACGCTTAATCACTTCAGAGAGTGCACTAGGAAGTTTATTATGCAACAGTACTGCACACATTTCACTTACTGTTACATCCATAGAGCGTAATGACTCTAACGCACACTCAAATGACGCGGACAAATCTTTCAGAGCACTGACCTCCTGGCTAGGATGCGGGAGATTACACAGTTTCGCTATGAAGCTGCGTTGATGCAATCCTTTTGACCATAACTGTTTTTCAGTATAGTGACCGCTGGTTCATAACTTGCAGCGACCAAACTAAACCCACTAACAATTTGTAGAGCCTCACCACTAAGTTGTCCCTTTAGATACGTAAATTTCTTAATGTCAGTTAAGTCTGTTTGGGAGTGAACACTACAATCAAAGAGCTCCCAGAAACCCACCCACTGTGTTGGATCCCCGTCAAAAACTGGCAACTTGAGGGAGGGTAGCTTAATACCCTTCTGTTTCCTACTTGCTCCGCTATCATGAGATCTACCAGTAGTGGTTGTCTGTAGAGCACTATCTAACTCAGCTAACTGACTGTTTACTTGATTAACATACTGCATATCTTTCACCATCTCCTCCACTAACTGATCATCTGAATATAAGCTATACAACTCTACGTTATACGACTCGATATCAGCTAGGGCCATTTCTATAGTGATTTTCACACCCTTTACATCATGCAGTGTAGCAGTATGTTCAATAAATTCAGACAGATTAGAGGTAAGCTTAGTAATCCCTCCCTTCTTGGTGGCCCTGAACCGCCGCAATGACTTTATTTTGTCCTCCATTCTTAAAAAAATTACGGTAACTAAAGCTTAAGGAACAACAATACTAATCATCACTGTAGGCTAACCTATTCTAATCTATTCTAAGCCTAGGCTAACCTACTTACATTGATGACGACAGCAACCAAGCAAATTGAAGCATGCAGATCGCGTGCCCCCTGTGAGTTTACAAATGAAAAACACATTTTTTTTTACATCTATCATATTACTCTACTTTACAATATTTACTTTACTATATTAAATTTTAACAAATTACAAAGTTAATGCCTGAAAAAGAAAGGAAAAGAAAGAGAAAGAAGGATCACTACTCCTCTGAAGGAGGAACCGCCGCAGCCGTCGTCATAGTCTTTAGATCTAGCCTATTGCGTCGACTGCTCCTCCTCGGCCCTGTCCTTCTTCTCAAAGAAGGCATGCGCTCTGTTCAGTAGCCTATCTAATACCTTCCGGCTCCCTGACGCATCTAACCCAGGCTGAGGTCTGCCTGACAGTGTCCACCCTTGCTCCTGGTCTATAGAACTGCTTAACAACAAAAAGCAGAGCACTGCACTGGACGGTCCAGCGGAAAATCCCGGACATATGCGCCCCTCAACATTTGTCCACTGGATCGCCCAGCTCTACACAAAGGCAGACAAGTCAGGCCTAATACCCCCCCCAATTTTTATCAATATATAACAGATGGCCCAGCATCCTGGTCACACGGCACCAATTATATCCTGTTTATTATTCATAGGGGGTAGAGGAGAAACGGATATAATTTAAATAACTAAACCTGAAAAGATGAATTGGCCTAGGCTATAAAAATGATACCGGGTCGGCGTTTGACTTACTTGTAAACATGTATGTGTAGGTTATTTGTGGTAGTCCCAGTAATATCTATGAAGTACTTCTAGTATTAAAGGAACTTAGCTGTGATGCAAAGAGTGTAGCTTAGGTGATGGACATGTCGGTAGGTGAATATCAGGGAAGTTCTGGTGTTATGTGGCAGCAACTGGCGGTCTGTATTGGTCGGGTGAAGTCTGTGTCAAGTGTGTCTGAGATTCCCTTTTATCGTGACAATATAAAATATATTTAAGGGTTCTATATTGTCCCCCGTGATTAACCCGGGAACTGCAGGAAGACTCTTAAGAGTTCCCCCGGCGGACTGCGGGAAGACTCTTAAGAGTAAGGCTTTTGAACACGTACCAAAACCGCGGGTTTATAGGCAGGCGGCTACAAATAGGTGTGGGGGTAGTACTACATGGCAACTCTCGATACCACCCCGCCACACTCTCGCCCCGCACTCGCACAAGCACCACCGCGCCAGAACCCAAGCACTAGTCATGGAGCCCACACGTCCCTCACGCTCGCGCCCTGATGACACAACCAGCCCTCCTTCTGGTGGTGTCAGCCGCCGTGGAAGGCAGAGGGTGGCTACCCGAAACCCTAGCTACCAGTACGACACGCCCTACAGCTCGGAGGACGAAGCACCAGCACCAAAAGCACGCAAAACACGTGCAAGCAGGGCAATGGCACAGAGGTCATTGGTTTTGGGGACACTGCCACCACAACCCAGGCCACTGCAACAACCACTACCACCACCACTGCCACCCCTGCCATCAGTACCAGCGATGCAGGAGGCCGCCCTAGGGCTGCAGAACCTGCGGGGGCAGGCAGAATCAAAAGCACGGGCGTAGGGAAGAGAACCCATACGCCTGCCACCGTGACCCTGCCACCACCATCACCAGCCGCCCCTGGCCCGGCTGCCCCTGCCCCTGCCGCCCCTGCTGCCCCTGCCCAAGGAAAAGGGAAGGGGAAGGGGAAGGGGAGAGGAAAAGCGACTGCTGGCCCAGCCGGCCCTGCTGTCCCTGATGTCCCTGCCGGCCCTGCTGCCCCTGCTGCCCCTGCCGCCCCTGCCCAAGGAAGAGGGAAAGGGAAAGGGAAAGGGGCGACAGGCACCACCATCATCTTGCCTGCCTCCAGGCCCACTGCACCACGCACCACTGCCGCCCCTGTCGACGCCGACCCTGCCGGCCCTTCTGCCCCTGCCCCTGCCCATAAGACGCCCCTACGTTCGATCCTAATGAAAAAATGTAAGGAAAACCTCTCAAAACCCCTGGCTATAATGTGGAGAAGGAGTCTAGACACTGGTGACATACCAGATAGCTTGAAAAACGCAATAATTGCCCCACTGCATAAAGGAGGGAGTAAAGCACTACCAAAAAACTACCGCCCGGTAGCTCTAACCTCTCACATCATTAAAGTTTTCGAGCGAGTCCTGCGAAGCAAAATTTCAACATTCATGGAGACAAATGAACTACACAACACCGGTCAACATGGGTTCAGAGCGGGAAGATCATGTCTCTCACAACTTTTGGAACACTATGACAACATTCTTAAAGCGCTAGAAGAAAAGAAAAACGTGGATGTCATTTACACCGATTTTGCTAAGGCATTTGATAAATGTGACCATGGTATAATAGCCCACAAACTGAAAGCAAAAGGTATAACTGGGAAAATCGGACGGTGGATATACAATTTCCTCGTAAACCGAAAACAATCGGTAGCAGTAAACCAAGTCACTTCTGAGCCTTCGGATGTCAAAAGCTCAGTGCCCCAAGGAACAGTGCTAGCGCCCCTTCTGTTCCTCATACTAATTTGCGACATAGATACCAACACCAGACACAGTACGGTGTCGTCTTTTGCTGATGACACAAAATTAAGCAAGATAGTAAACACACAAGAGGACACGGGCCAACTGCAGGAAGACATGAATGTAGTATTCCAGTGGACCAGGGAAAACAACATGCAATTCAATGAGGAAAAATTCCAATTAATACGTTACGGAGATAATAATGGTGTTAAAGAAATTACAAATTACTTAACAGAATCTAACCACATAATAGAACGGAAAGACAGTGTGAAAGACCTTGGGGTATTAATGTCTGAAAATATGGGTTTCAAAGTACATAACCAGGTCAAAGTGGCGGCTGCGAAACGTCTAACGGGTTGGATTCTGCGTACTTTTAAAACACGCGGTGAATTGCCTATGATAACGCTCTTTAAATCTCTAGTGCTACCGCGGCATGAATACTGTAGCGTATTAACATCCCCATACAAAGCAGGTGAAATAAATGACGTAGAGAGTGTACAAAGAAATTTCACTTCGCATATAAGTTCGATAAAACATCTACACTATTGGGAGCGTTTAAGAGCACTGAATCTGTACTCACTGAAACGTAGAAGAGAACGTTACCTAATAATATACACGTGGAAAATCGCAGAGGGTTTAGTACCAAACCTACATACTCCGATAGTCATGAAATTCAGTGATAGGAGAGGCTGGGAATGCGAAATCCCCCGGATGAATAACAGGGGTGCTATGGGCTCTCTGCGAGAGGACTGGTTATCACACAGAGGCCCACGTCTCTTCAACAAACTCCCATGGCGAGTAAGAGACATGAGGGACATCTCGTTAGACAACTTCAAGAGAGACCTAGATGTCGAACTTCAAAAAGTGCCAGACGAGCCCATCCTCGCAAGGGAGCGAGCTGTCGCTTCAAACAGTCTACTGCACCAAATCACCACCCATAACGAGGGGCGTCGCGCTCCTTGGTGCCGCTAGAAGAGCGGCGAACACATCCAAAGGTATCCAAAGGTAAGGTACGTGCTAGAGCGAGCAGAAAAAATCTGATACCATCCAAGTACGCCGCCTTGCTGTTTGGTGGTGATTCGCAGGGCATTGGCAGCCCTGCGGGTTTCGACGACGACGCCCTAGGACGGGACCAAGGGTGGGGGAATTTGGTAATGGATAGTGGAAGTGAGTCAGACGTCGGTGATGAAAATGAAGAAGGGTGTCTGTCTAGTGAAGAGGAGGGTGATGATGATGCTGTGTTGTATCGCGAACATGGCAGCGATATTTCAGACGCAGAAGCAGACGGAGACGACATTCCAATCTCTGGCATGCCTTCGTTTGAGTGGTCTGACGGGATTAATTTTGTGCCTGACGTGCCCCAGTTCAATCCTGGTACGTCAGGTACAACTGATGACTGGCCCTGTGACGAAAACTATAACGAAAGCGAGTTCTTCCTCGCTTTTTTCGATATGGAGGTAATAACTTACATCGTTGCCCAAACAAACGCCTACTACAGGTGGGTGTTTGGCAAATTGGATGTCATTTCTCCTAAAGTGAGAATACGAGGCTGGGTGGATACGACTGTTGAAGAATTCATGACGTTTTTTGCCTTGTCGTTCCTCATGCCTCTTTGCAAGAAGCATGTGTTGCAACACTACTGGAAGCACGACCCTCTCATCGCCACCCCAACTTTCAATAAGTTCATGACTCGTGACAGATTTTTGTTGCTGCTAAGATTTATGCACTTTGCAGACAACGAAAATCCTAACAGGATTGACAGGATATGGAAAGTTCGGGACGTGTTCACCATGTTGTTGGAGAGGTATAGGAAATACTTTTACCCCTTCCTCAATTTGGTGATTGATGAGTCACTCGTGCTCTTCAAAGGACGTCTTGTTTTCAAGCAGTATATCCCCTTGAAAAGGCATAGGTTCGGAATCAAGCTCTTCATGTTGTGCGACTGTGAAACTGGAATAGTGCTTGACATGATCGTGTATACAGGAACTGACATTGACGTACCGAAAGCCGCTGCCGGTGACCCCATGGGCATGTCAGGTGCCATCGTCAGGAAAATGTTGGCACCTTACCTGGGCAAAGGCCACATCATCTACACTGACAACTGGTATACTTCTCCTGCTCTCTGCCAGTTTCTTCATGACAACCAAACGGGGTCATGTGTGACTGTCAGAAAGACAAGAAAGTTTATGCCCAAGTTCACAGGTGATGTTATTCGTCTGTCAGATGCCTCCTCCAGTGACACACCTTCTGAAGACGAACTGGCCCAGGAACACCGCGAGAGGCATGTCCGAAGAAGGCGACGAAGGGGGCAGAAGTACAAGCAACTGGAAAAGTCCGGGAAAGTGGTAGCCCTGAAGTGGAAGGACAAAAGAGACGTTCACCTGCTTTCCACAGTCCACACAGGTGCCCAGATGGACTCTTGTAAAATCCACTACCGAACCAAGAAGACCATCTATAAGCCCGACATGGTAGTGGACTACACAAAGAACATGCGCCTGGTGGACAAGTCTGACTGTCAACTGTCAGGCGTTGAGTGTCTGAGGAAGACTGTGAAGTGGTATCACAAGCTCTTCCTCCACCTAGTTGACATCATGATGCTCAACGCCTACAACTTGTGGTTGGTGAAGAGAGAGATGGCCCCAAACCAGAAACTAAAATTCCGGGAGTTTGTGTACAACGTTGCATATCAACTCCTGGAGAAGTATGGCACCACCACTCACAGACGTACGGCATGGCGTGGGGATCACGTCCCTGACCGCATCCAGCTGGGGGTGGAAAGACACTACCCAACCAACACCGAGCTGGTTGGCACTCGTCACAGGCAGGTGCAGTGCCACGTCTGCAGCACCAGTGTCAGGAAACCCCACGTACCCAAAAGAGTCACCTCAATGTGCGCCGAATGCAAAGTTGCACTCTGCTTGGGTGACTGCTTCAGGGACTACCACATGTACAAAAACTACTGAGTGCCACCCCCTGCCCTGCCCTGCCCTGGACTCGCCCCCTGCCCTGCCCTGGACTCGCGCCCTACCTTACCTGACCTGACCAAATTGATCACGCTACCTCATTATGTTACATATATATTATATAATGTATAAGTTCCAAAGATGTCCCTGTGATATAGCTTTTTACATTATATAATTGTATCTTTCATTATTTTGTTTATAAGTTTCAAAGATTTCCATGTAATGTGCCTTCTTTTTTAGTATATCAATATATATGTTTGTTATAGCCAAAGTAATGTGTATACTGTATATTTTCTTACCTCAAATGAATTGTACCAAAATATATGTTTCAATAAATCATGTCAAAAAAATAAGATAATAAAAAATAAAAAATAAAATACAAGGTCATGTCATTGTATTCTTACAATATGATATATTTTATGAATATTTCATACTGTTTGAATACAATGGCATGATCTTGTAAAAAAAAAAAAATATAAAAATTTGAGCTTTCCAGTCCGCGACCTTACCAACCATGCCACAGGAGCTCATACCAAATGTCACTCAAAACTTCGTGTCTACAATCGAAATGACAATATAAAAAAAAAAATGAATTATCCCACCAATTTACGTTTGTAAATTGATGGGATTATCAATTATATCATGCACAGGTTTATAAAAGTTTGTCTCTGTCAAAAATTAGTAATTATATAACTTTATTCTGTCAAAAATTGCCCAAACACTCAGCAACATTGCCCCTCTCAGTGTGACTCCAGTCATTATCACACGGTCAAGCGGTCAGTGGGTGACCCTTGCCACTCCCTCCAGCCACAGCAGCTTTGTCTGGGAACAAAATTTGTATAAATACAATAATGCATAAAATACTCTTCACACTTACATTTGTATTGTATAATATTGTAAATAATAATGAATAATAACTGTGTGGGTGTCGAAAATTGCTCAACCATCTTTCTTATATCTCGCCTACGCCCTTACGCGCATATATTGGATTATACATAGTCATGACTGTCATACAAATAATTGCAGTAGGTCTCGAATATACATTTAGATTGCATATTACTTGCAAATAAATAAATATAAGTTTTCGGGTGGCAATCTACCCTTTCGCAAGTGTCAGGCGACACCAGTCTATATTTAGCTCTCTATCAAAAAAGGTTAACTGCCTATGTTTACTGACCACCCTCGTTCCTGGTCTATAATATAGTACTTTATTTACAGTCAATGGCCTACATATTTCTGTGGTACTTCACATGTGTCTAAAATGCAATGTCTGCTTGCATAAAAATGCAATTCTGAAAGCCATTTATACGTACGACATACGCATGTCTCACTTTCTCTCTCTCTCCATTCCTGACTCATGTTATTGTAGACCTCTGGGTGGCAACGAACCCCAGACACCTGCTAGACATAAGGTTCAAAATCCCAAGACATCCATACGCCTCGGGCGCCTCCACAATTATCACACAGCTGCGTATGTTTCTTGATAGATCTCCCTGCCTTCACACTCTCCACGACTCTCTCCACGACTCACTCCCTGCCTCAATCCCACCCACCCACCCCCACCCACCCTTTTAGGCTTCCGTCTGCTAGAAACTCATTGATAATGTGCGTAAATATCGCATGAATTGGTTTATATGCGGCATATATATTGTTATATGGGACGTCTACATACGTACAAGTCTGTATTATAGTATGACAGTGCTCTAAGTACGAGATATACGTGATATTTATGGCGCAACACACCCTCTCCCCCTTCCATTCCCAGCACAACTCAATCACACCTTGGTTCACGCATAGAAACTCATTGATAATGTGCGTAAATATCGCATGAATTGGTCTATATGCGGTATATATATTGTTATATGAGACGCCTACATACGTACACGTCTGTATTATAGCATGACAGTGCTCTAAGTACGAGATATACGTGATATTATAGCGCAAAACACACTCTCATCTCATAAATTGCCGCCAAACCTCCAACTCATCTTCATTCCCGCCTAAAAATTCATTGATAATTCCCTTATATATTGCAATTTTTGGTCACTATGAGGCATATTCATTGTTATATGGGTGGCCTACACACGTATACGTACTCTACATAGCCTAAAAGGGATCAAAAAAGGAGATATACGTGATATTACGCAGTAACCCACCCCCTCCTCCCTCAGGTTCTATCCCCTGGGCGCGTGAAAATTCGGCCGGGAAATCTCGCCGCTCGATGACAATCTAGCCGCGCGGTGCCATTCGCTCCACATTTTTCAACTACGGACCGTTCCCCCACCCCCCCAGACATTTGTTGGGGAGTCAAATATATATGGGCCGATGCACGCAAACATTCCCTACACGCTGATGTACTTTTTATCGAAATTGGCAATGGGTCCCAAAATCATCATACATGCGCACAGGACATAGGTGTAAAAAAAAAAAAAAATGTGCACCACAGAGAGGTTAAATAATAAGGGAAAATAAACTAAGATATAGTTGGTGCAACCACAGTAATATTTATCCACAAAGATAAATAAATGTATGCGTATAAACAAAAAGGAACCAGCTGTCGTGAACCCGGGAAATTCAAACTACGGTATATATACCAGCTAGGATTCACGACACTATCACTCATGTTCATACTACATGGGAGTGCCTCACTTTCGGGATCTTGAGGAACAGCTACAGAGCAGACGGGTTTATCAGGGTCTCTCCTGTGGTACAATTTAGCATGTTGACGTGACAAAGTTGTTTTCTCTTCCTACGATCTGGCGTGGCAATAACGTAGTTTACATCACTGGCTTTCTTCTCCACCGTATACGGTCCACTAAACTTGGCTTGAAGAGGTTGTCCGTGTACTGGCAGCAGAACTAGGACCTGATCTCCTGGCTGAAACTGGCGTACTCCTGAGTTCTTGTCATACCACGTTTTCATCTTCTCCTGTGCAGTTCCCAAATTCTCTCGAGCTAGCTGGAACGCTGTTGATAACCGTTCCTTGAAGTTCGCCACATATTCCAGCAGGTTGACGTCATCCGATTCCGATAGCCAAAACTCCTTCAATAACTTCATAGGACCTCTAACTTCATGCCCAAAGAGTAGTTCAAAAGGTGAGAAGCCTAGTGATTCATTTGGAGACTCTCTTGAAGCAAACAGCACAAAAGGAAGACCTTTGTCCCAACCTTTCTGGTGTTCCAAGCAGTACTTTCTCAGCATAGATTTGAGTGTCTGATGATATATCTCCAGAGCTCCCTGTGTTTGAGGATGATATGCAGAAGACGTGTCTGTGTGATGCCCAACTCTTTCAAAGACTGCTTAAAAACATTGGACATAAAATTGCTCCCTCGATCTGACTGTACTTCCTTAGGCAATCCAAATCTGGTGAAGATCCCAAGCATTTCTTTCACTACATTCTTCGCCAAAATATTTCTGAGAGGGATTGCTTCAGGGTAACGAGTAGCCATATCAATAAGTGTCAGCAAATAGGAAAACCCTGAAGAAGTCTTGGGAAGAGGTCCTACAATATCAACTAACACCTGAGTGAATGGCGCCTCAAAGGGAGGAATGGGAACGAGGGGTACAACTTTCTCCTTTTGATTACACTTCCCCACTATTTGACAGGTGTGACAAGATTTGCAATACCAGGAAACATCCTTAAAAATACCTGGCCAGTAAATATGCTTCAGAATACGGGCTGCAGCCTTTCTCACTCCCATGTGTCCTGCCCAACTGGAGTCATGGTCCACCCTAAATGATATCCTGCCTACAAATTCGAGGGATGACAATTTGATGCACAACCTCCCATTGACAGTCTGCTGATGACGTTTGGGGCCTCCACTTTCTTATTAATACTCCTGACTTAAAATAGTAACACGTAGAAGCACTGACTGACTCTTCTTCACTACAAGCAGAACTAGCTAAACCTTCCAACTCTGGGTCAGCCTGCTGCAACTCTACCAACTCACGAGGTGACAAATTATCCACACTGCGGGGAACTGCCTCATCCTCTGAATGGTTTAATGTAGCAAGGAAAGAGAACATCATCATCATCATCACCCTCTAGGTCACCAGTAACTTTAGATTTTGCCCTAGTGACAGATCATGCAGGAAAAACATCAGAGGAGCCGTCCTCGACTCCAGCCACCTACTCACTGGACAATCGAGGAGCTGGACAAACCCGACCCCCAGCAATGTCGTTGCCAAGGAGAAAAGTCACACCTGACATAGGAAGTGTCTCAACCAATCCTACCATAACTGAACCTTGAACAAAATCAGACTCAAGATTCACTCTGCACAGAGGGACAGACAAATAATTACTCCCTAAACCCTGCAACATTATAGTTTCACCAGAGGAATTATTAGAGCCTAAAACTCCGGACACTAGTAGGGATTGGCAAGCACCTGTGTCTCGTAAAATTTTAACAGATTTCCTGTCACTGCCATTAAGGGAACTGACAAAACCATCAGACAGAAAATTTGTATAGGAACTTTTGAGAGTGTCACCCACATCACTGCTAAAAAGAGGAGCTTTATCAGTAGAGCTTACGTTACCCTTCAAAGCACTCATAGCAGGTACAACAGAATTACTGCTCAAAAGAGGAGCTTTATCAATAGAGCTTACGTTACTCTCCAAAGCACTCAAAGCAGGTGAAACAGAGTCATGTATAACACATTGGGAACTCCCAAGAGTGGACACCAGACCAACTGACTGAACATTTGCAGGTGTTTATTAGCATCACTCTGTTTCTTGAAACATTTCTCAGCAACATGACCTAGACTACCACAATAATTACATTTCTGCTTAGAAAAGTTAGAAGTGGAACTAGTATTTCCTTCCTGAGAAACATTATCTTTACTCTCCTTCATTACACCTGTACTCTGAGAAGAGGCTACATATTTACTCTCATATCTCTTTATTTGATTACCTGTATAATGTTTGTGAGTGAGAACATACTCATCAGCTAAAACTGCAACATCAGAAACAGTATCTACCCTTTTCTCATCAATATATAAACTTACACCCTTCCTGACACATCTTTTGAAGTCCTCCAATAAGATAATCTGCTTAAATTGACCAAAGTCAGCATTTACATTCTTAGAGTTTAACCATTGATCCAACAAATCTTCTTTAATTTTGGCATACTCAACTTGAGATTGCTTATCCTGCTTATAAGTGGTCCTAAATTTAGCTCAGTAGGCTTCAGGGACAAGCTCATAGGCTTTAAGAATCAGGCTCTTAACTACATCATAATTATCAGACTGATCCTGAGACAATGATACATAAGTAACTTAAGCTTTACCAGTGAGTACACTCTGAAGGAGTATTGGCCAATACTGTTTGGGCCATTTGAAACCGTTAGCTGCCTTTTCAAACAATTGAAAATATTTAGTTACATCAGATTCATTAAAGACAGGGACAAGTCTAACACTTTTGGCCACATCAAAATGATCAGCATTAGGTGACCTATTTCCCCCCTGTTTCATACGGTACTCATGGTATAACTTAGCAATTTCAAGTTTAGTGTGAGCCTCAGCCTGTGCCTGTTCCTGTTGTACCTGTGTGTGTGCCTGTTGTGTCTGTGCCTCCTGAGCAAGGGCCTGTGCTTCAACTTGTGCTTGAGCTATCGGAATCTTTGCAAGTTCTAATTGTGCATTTATATTCGGGTCAACTAAAGGAGTCACATTAAATAGTTTTTGATTAATCATTGCAACAATTTGATCCTTAGTGGCACTAGGAGGATGAGCAATCTCCAGGTACTGAGCAAAAATTTTCAGTTAATTTGTATTCCTACTTTCTACCTCAACAACTGTCTTAACAATCTCTCTACAAACTCTTTAGCTTCCTCTAAGGTAGATATAGTAGAAGACATCATGAAAATTTAGATATCACAATCACAAGCAAATAAATTAATATATTCTTAAACAAGTCCTGAAGATCCTGAGCCAAGTTCGCCAATGTTATGTTTTGGACGAGGTGAAATGACACAAATAATAGGTTAAATTTGAAATTCAAAACTAATGTCAGAACACTAAAAAATATCCAGGTTCAAGGAAACTACAGTAGAATAAAAATTCTTACTTTAATTAAATTAAGTATTATGATGTAACAATAACATCAAAGTCTCTTCAGGACGAGTAATAAGAATGTATAATGCACTAAGATTTGGCTTAGTAACAAAAAGAATGATTATCAGAAAATATGCAAGTGAAAAATAAATAATTATATGTCTTCACTGAAGCAATGCAAGGTTTAAATAGCTATATAAAACAAGAATTAATATTTTCTCAAGATCACTGGAAATGGATAATATATGTGTAATCACTTAAGGAAATGCACAGTACGTTTTAATAGAAGCAATTCAATTAGTTAATACAATTATTTAAATGTGAAACAAGCACTAAAATATCACTTGAGAAAATATTCCTTCTGAAAATACAATAAAGGTGTAACTAAATTAAACTTCTCAAATTCACAAAGTTGGAAACTAAACACAAATTAATTCAATGCTTTTCAATAATAATTAAAGCACTCAAAAGGAAATAATTAAATAATCTTAATTGGCAGAGACTTAATGATAATTAATTATTAACTTATAACTAGTATACAAAATGTCACAGAATAATAAGTAGGCTATATATAGGTGACACTTATATACTCAACTCCTCGATTACAGGCAAGGATTTGCAGACTGCTTTATCTTATGATGGTAGCCAGGAGAGATATGTCACTTCACTAGGTATAATGGTAAACTATGTACAGGCATGAGAGAGACGGGCAGACGAGATGCTAGGGTCAGCTGGTCGAGAGTCGAAACTGCCAGGACTCAGTGGGTTTATATAATTATGTCACCAGTGGATCTGGAATTTTCTACAATTAAATGACGCAATGCAGGGAGAGACAGACTGAATCCTGGCAGGTCTAGAACTCTCGAGAATCAAACACATGAGTGGGAAACTAAACTATTATACTAATCTGGCTTATATAATCAATTTTAATTCTGGATTACATAACAATATACATTAAGGATTGCTTTTAAAGCCACATCTAAAGTATTACCTGCAGTATCCTTAGCTCTCAGCTTCCTGTTCTTATTCATTGGATGACCCACTCATTCGGAACCGGAAGCTCACCCGAGATTGTCTGTTGTGCACTAGAGGGATTTAAAGCCGTAATAGTAACCCATGAACAATGTGGACCATAAAGGAGAGGCATAGGGCCTTTCTTTATCGGAGCCTTCTCCAAAGGTGGGGGAATAATGTCAGTTATCACCCTTGCATTAGTTGTAGTTAAAGTAGATGCAACTGGGAAACTACTAGCACACGTAGGTGATGGAGTTACGATAGTGGTGGGAGGCGGTACGATAGGAGGAGCAACAACCCTGGCAGTCTCCAGGGGTCGCACAGACACTATCGGAGGAGCTTCGGGCAGGGTTGTGGGAGTTTCCGATGATATTGATGGGTTCTGAAACTTTTGTATCATGTTATTTAAAATATAGTCTAAGTCACCATGTGTCAGATATTCTTTCTGTAAACTCTTAAAACTAGTGGAGCCTACCTCTGACCCTTCCACTACCTGGTTGGGTTGATCATAAGATAAATGTTCTATTTCTTCTTGCTCTTGACCTGTCACTTCCAACTCCTCCGGCTGTTGCCGGGTGTTAGCAAATAAATGTTGTTCAAGTCCTACCCATGACAAGTCAGGTACGGATCAAGGTACCGTCTCAATGTTCACACTATCCCTGTTATCCGGCGGGTATTGTCTACTAGTACCCGCGTGCACGGTTTCTGGGAGTCGCCACACACTACGACTATCCTGTTCTACTCTAGTCTGTGACTTGGAATAAACTGTGAACTTGGGTTATAACTGTGATGTTCACTCGCCGATGCACCCCCTGTACTGGTCAGCCAAGACTTTCTATAACACCCTACGAAAATGACTAAGTGTTTTATCTACCTTAGGTATAGCAAAACTGAAATCTTGAGACCCTGAGTTTCTATCACTTGACCCGTCCCTGGGAGTTGACTCGACGTCCTCCGTCCCCACCTCTGGACTGCCAGATTGGACGTTAGACACGGTAGAGGTAGGGATGGAGGCTGGTGGACGCGACCCCGGCGTTTGCCGGTGCCACGAGCTCGTCGCCTCCGTACGGAACTGTATACTACCTTTACCATCTGAACTTCGGCCACTAGACGCCGCCGAGTCAGTTTTCTGTTTCTTGTGAGTCTTTGAAGTCTCTACCGATGACTTCGTAGACCTCTTGAGAGGCGATCTCGACCTGGACCTAGATTGGTCGCCTCGTGGAGATGGTGACCACGCTCTCTTACGGCGGCCGGGGGGTGTTGCCTGAGTTGAAGAGTCACTACTATCACTACTGCTCACTGTTGTTTTCGAAATAATTTTAGGCTTAGTTTTAGACTTAGAACTGGACCGGTAAGGAGGAGTTTTATGAACTTGAGATTTAACAATCAATAGGTCCCAAAGCGCTTCATAATCGCAATGGTGTGCTTTATGAGCTATGTCTTTGGTGTAGTTATTAAAAGTAGATTTAATCTCTTGCAAGGATACTAGGCATGACTGATCTTGTTGATCAAGAAGACCACTCCAGAGGTCTGTGGAAATTCCGCATTTCTTGGACATCCAGACGCCCCTGGAGCGGTCCAGACACTTAACACATTTAACACAGAGTTTATGGTTAAAGACCGGAATTAATAATCACGTAGGAGTAGAGCACAGAGTGACTAAAGGCATGATGGTGACAAAATGACCACCCCCCCCCTCCCCCCGCCGGGATCGGACCCCTTCCTTGTGTCCTGTGCCGAGGTTGTAGTGCTGTGATCTGGAAAGAAAATGTCCAGGAATCAATGCTCATAAGGATAAACCAAGACATTCACGTACCACTTTACCCCAAATACGCCGGAAAACTAGATGTAGCAACACTTTGCTACTCTAATTTCCCGTCGTACTTTTCTTTGAAAAGACCCCGAAGACCTGTTTTATGAAGGTTAATAACTGCTTATCTATGACCATGTGTCACCGACCCATACTTTTAGATTAATCCTTTCGGATGTTTTATTAACTAACGGATCGTCTATGAAGACCTGAGTGATAGTTAATTACCCCACTGGACTTTTCCGCCGAGCACAGTTACAGTCGTTCTACGCCGCGTGAGGCTATCTGTATAGGTGAGTTCTTTCCGGCCGGGCCGAAAACACTCCCTTTTGTACCTTCACTTCGGCCGGGAGTTTGGTGGTATTACTGACTACGCCGGGTTTATTGGATCTATTCCCTGCCAGCCTTCGAGGCGAGCCTCCGGCATCAATGCCCGATAAAAGATCGCCGGAGAGAAACACCATACCTTGCGAGTGCTGACTTGTCCGGGCAAAGGCAGCCACTCACAAAACCCACACCAAATAAGTCAGAACATCTCCTGACACCCTTCAATCATGTATAATAGCACCACATGGTAACGAAGGACATATCTTAAGGCTAATACTTATTTTATAATTAAGCACTTAATAATACCTCCTAGCCGTAGATAAATAACCCCTAACTGAGGTTGGCCATGAGGCAGACGGTAAGTATCAGGACGAAGACGATAACCTTACCTCCCAAGACGACACAACAACCAGCAACACGCGTCGCCCCACGCAAGAGGGTAAAAAAGCAAACTCGGACGCTGGAAAGTTCCCCACCACGTGGGACAAACTCTTAGACCAGAGCGTCTGCTAAATAATTATAACACACGTTACCCCCACCTGATAGATGGCAAGTAATTCAGCTCCACGTATATATAGCCTTCTAAATAACTAGGTAAGAGCAAAGCTAGAGATAAAAACAAAAAATAAAAACAAAGGCAAGCGTGTCCCAAGCGGACCGCATGGACGCCTAACACTGTACCCTATTTTAACACTTGCTGTGGACGTGCCAATGAGGCCGACCGTCCTAACTAATCTAAACCTATTCTGGAACATCTCAGATAAATACATATGAGCAAAAGACTCACTAGAGACGAAAGAATGCAGAATGAAGTGAAGGACGGACTAGGCATGTCTACTCGGCATGACCACAGGGAAGAGAAGGCAGGATGATGCCACTCGGTTCAGCATATCGGATAAGAATCCACAGCAAGACATCCACAAAAGTTGGGAAGCTTTATTATAGCATTTCTTAAGTTGTTTTTCATTTTTTCAAAGTTTTTTCGTAGTGAGTACCCAATCATAATGACGATTTCATAAGAGAATGAGCGTACCCTTATGATGTCGGCACTCTTTCTCCCTGTGGCGGGTTGTTTCAAACAGGCTGATGCGGGCGCTTGAAAGAGAGCCATAATGTAATAGGCATATCGTCAATGATGGAGGGACCACTAATAAATATCACTCTTCTACCACTATTACAACATTCAATGTTCTTTAGAGCTCTCTCAGTGTATACCCCCTCCATTATGGGGAGTGGAGGGCACTAACATTTCAACACACTCACCACCCTATTCTGTCCAAACTCAAACCCAAGATTGAACAAATGTTCAATGTCTTTAATCTATTCAAAAAGCAAGTTTTGGAACTCCTTTTTTCTGTCTTTTCCTCTTCCTAAACCCTAAATTGCTTCAAGCTCTATGTGTCCAGACATTCTAACGTACAGTTCCCAGCACATGAAACAGAGACGCTGAACCAGCCGTCTCCTCTGCCACGGAGAACCCCAGGTGTATCCTTTCTGGCTGTAGAGTTACGATGGGGCAGAAGGGGAGGGATGGTTGGGGGAGGGGTGTGTGATAGTTTGAAGGGAGGGGGATTAGGGTAATAGGAAGGGAGGCAGAGGAGGATGGCTGGGCTAGGAGAGGTAAGGTAGCAGACACAGAATATGTTAAAAAGAGGAGGAGAAGGGGGGGGGGGGGGGGGTGATCATAGATATAATTTCACTTTACCTCGAATGAATGATTTGGGAGTTATAATTAAAGTGATCACATATAAATGTTCTTATAAGCTAGAGCTGTTAAAACAGTAACGCAGCATTATCATTAATAATTGGAGGAGATCGTTCAACCAATTGTTTCAGGGGTCACGCAAATTGGTGGGGAGAAGAACAGGTTAACCAACTGTACGGGTTTTGGTACTTTGTGGTTGGCAAGATTGGTAGCATCAAGTATCAAAGTGAGACCATAATCATATAATAGTCATATAATATAATCCATTAGCTATAATATTATAATATTACTTACATACCTCTTTAATTACTCAATGCCATGTGCCGTTGCTGTCATATGCATGGGGTCAAACGAACTAGCTCGTGGATCAGTCGGAATGAAACTGACTACACCTGCTAACTTAAACTAATATAGCTATGTCTTTTATTGTCCATCCTATCGTATTGCGTTAGCGCGATTTGACCTAAGCTGTTTGCGGGCCTCTTCCTCCTCTCCTCAATAAATCAATTTATAGACGATTTCAATATATTTATCGCATGAATGGCAAATGTGTCAATATGTTCAGAATACTCTGATTAAATCACTAATATATATTGCTATAAATAAGTATTAGTATAGGCTACTCTTACTATGATATATAAGTAATAGTTAAGGCATCTGTAAGTCATCATCAGGATCTAAAGTTACCCACATACAAAATCTCAGTATTAACTGAGTTTTATATATATATTGTTATGACCGGGGCTACGAATAAAACAAGGGCACTTAATGGTTGGACTAGTAATAGGGCACTATGCAACAACGGTACGCTAGATCCAAACCCTTGAACTTATATGCCGGCTAACAAAAACACCTATACCCTCCAGAGTTAATCTGCGATAACGGGGTATCCTTTACTGGGCATAAATGTACTCTACTTCAGGCTAACCCACACTGGTATAGCCTGATAACAAACAAGATGCAAGTTGCGTTAAAATGCACAAAAGGGAAGCTATGGAAAGATCAATCAAATCACTGCAAGATTTAATACAATAAAAAGATGCTTCAATATAGTTACTCATAACAACAATAAACTCTTCACTCCTATCTGAAAGAAAGTAAAGTATAGTCCTACAGCATAGACCTGGAAACTTCTGAAGAAAGTCTGATGCTCATAAGATGCTCATATCTTAAATTAAATAAAGGCAGGAGGCAGGACACCCAACGTGTATACTGAGTACACAAAAAGATAGGACATAAATTATAATGTTAACTAACACGAGAATATTATAAGTGCGCAATGCAACGGCAGTAATGTTCGACACTAAAATAAGTACTTCCTCATCAACGAAACAGTCTACTACGGTTGTGCAACTCAACAACAACCTAGACTCATAAATACTGTGAATAATAATGCGTACATATCATAAAAGCTCATATCCTAATGTGACGCTTCTGCATAGTAGCCACGTGCGGGCATGCGCGCACGTCGGCTGCCCAGCCGTTTAGAAACCGGCAGGTGGCAGCCGGTAGGTGGCAGCCGCCCGGCCGGCTTTTCCTTAGTATATATCCTACGACAATGTAACTAATGTCTGGGATATTCTTATGTTGTTTCACAGCTTGTAGCTGCCCTTATTCTTAACCAACGCATCTTAGTTTATTTTATTCTCGATAGTTGATTGTTTCATTATAATATATAAGATGTAAGTTTAGTGAGAGTGGGAGGAGACGAGCGGGAGAGAGAGACCGGCTGGGGGACGTTGCTTCGCGCGGAGAGTCTAGCTTGGGACGAGCCTGATGTTGCCACATGCATTTCATTGCAACGTTAGGCTTAGTTTCGACACACGCACGGGGTAGAGGATTATGACCCGGCAACTGTGTTGAGTGTTGCCAAGCATGGGATGTAATTTGCATGCCTAGGGTGGGGTCCAGACAGATTCAAGACTCAGAGCTCACCTCACTGTCGTACCCTTCGGACCCCCTTGATATCTATCCCTCTCAACCCCACTTAGAAACTTTCTCTCTTACTTTGTATACCTTCCTTCCACTACTTCACCAATCTATTTAATTATCCCATCCCCTTGATAGACCTTATATCTATCATTGTATTAACAACGAGCTCTCAGATAACAAGGTAGGATTTTGGGCCTTATGCAGAGACGTAATTGTTAATGAGACCTAGGAAGCTTTTTTGTTGTCTCATATTTGGTGGTTTCATGCTTGCTAGTGTGTTCTTGTGTCAGGTTAGCAGGGGCTAGACCGGATGGGAGGCTTTTTGCGATCCTTCAAGTAAAGTCTGCTGGTGCGAGTCCTGTGGACCCGAACGACTTTACTAGGATACCCGTGGGAGTCTGGGGGGCATTTTCTTGTCTGTGTCCCTGTGTGTCTAGTGTTGTGTTGTGTGAGGGCCCTTGCCTAGTCCGCTCAGCACTGCGCTAGCACGTCTTGCTTTTGTTTTAGGGTCGCCAGGAGAGAGTCAGATATTTGCGATCTGAGTCTCTCAAGAGAGCACCCTTTCAATTAGAGTAATTTGGCGCACAGACTTGGGAACGTCTCTAGGCTAGAGCAGGTGGCTTAGCCCGGGTATCCGAAGCCTATATCCTTCCGGCTAGACCTCTGCCACCTGGCAGATTAACAGCTAGGGGTTTATCATTTCTGTATGCTTGTTATTGTGCCACAGTTTACCGTTTTTGTGAGCATTGTGAGTCAGGGTGTGGCTTATAGACTCTGTCCGAGCAGGCTTGCCTGACTAAGAGTGAGAAGCACACCTGTATGTAGTTATGTTGCGAGTTGCTGCCTTTATTTAATTATACCTATGCCATTATACACTGTATGGCCTATCACTAGTATTTATTCCTGCTTATGAGTTAAGAGTTCTCTAAATCCGTAACATACTTTCTTTGCTAAGCATCAGATCCTACAGTAGCCGCATGCAGTTTAGAAACCTGCATCTTGTCTACCTGTACGATGTTTTGAGGACTGTTTGCTTTCACCTTCTTTCACGCAGGGGTGGTTAGTTGTATTAATTAACGTAACGTTAAATGTACTTTCTTCTAGTTTGTTATTAAATTGTTTCTGCAATTTAATTCTGTTATCTATCTTTTCTTTGAAGCTTTAAGTCAACTTAATTGTGTGATCTTTTATATAGCCTGCTTGACTATCAGCTGTCTATAGTGCGTGCACCCTGTAACCGAGTCATAGGATACCTTGTTGTCCAGGCAGGACTCTTGACGGTTTCGGGTGGTTTGTTGCCTGGGTTTATAGATAAGGGATGGATCTAGCGTTTTCCGTTGTTGCTTGTTGCCGCATACCTAGTCCAATAGAAAGAGCCCAGTGTTTATATATCCCAAGACGTAACACTAACTAGTGTCTGCTCGGCGAATAAAGTCTAGCTGGGATATCAAGGTTAAGAAACTGTGGCTGAGCAAGACGGGCTCATAGCCTAGCGTTGTCCTTAAAGTCAAGCAAAGAGGCAGCACTGTGTGACAAGGTAGTAGGCTAATGCCCTCTTACCACACGATGCTGCACTCGCAAAAGGCACAACCAAAAAGACAACCTAGGCTACCACAGAAACCGTCGAAGTCGTGTAGGTATGAGCGAACCGTACACACATCGCTGACGACGACAATAGAAGCCTTATCCCAGTCTAGCATTAAATAACCAAGCAGAGCACTACTGATAATGAGGGAGACCCACACCTGAGTTCATCAAACCTCCATAGACTAAGAACCCATATAGCCTATTCTAATACATGGAAAAAAATGTGAGAGCGACGCACATAATACGATGGGCCGATATGAAATCGTGTAAAGAACCCAAATGGAGTGCTGTGAAGTTAAAAGATTAGAGGAATGAAAGAAAGAAGTTGAGTGAGAGAGACAGTATCAGAATGGTGGATATGTGGGGGACAGTTGTAAAAAGGATGTTAGTCATGTGCATTCCTAGCCTTCTCTGAGGAAGGAAGCTTCTCTGGACCCCCAGGATCACACAAAGGCGCGGTGGTTCGGCCAATCACGGGCCGATACGTCACAAGACAGCAGGCCCCCAGAAGGCGCCAGGAACCACCAGCCAATCAAAACCGAGAGAAAGGCCACGCGGGCGAGGGACTCCCGGGAGGGAGGAAGAGAGGAGGAAGCAACACTCACTGCCCCCACGCTGCTCGCTCGCTCTCTCTCTCAACTCTACCCAACAATGCATCTTATATTCAACTCATGATATAAAATATTTCCCGTTGTCACAGACGAAAATAAAGACCACCACTGGACTGTCTGTAACAACACGAGCACTATGAAAGAGAGAACAACATTCTCTGATAACTGTAGCCCATTTCACTGCCCTGGCGAGCGCTAGTGGCTAACGGGAGGCGATTCTGACCACGCTGGTAGGCGTCACAATATATATATATATAAGTGATGCTCTCTTCACAGGGGAAGCGAAGGCGTATAATAAATAGAAAAACCAGCGCTGGGATGAACATCTTTATTGTGGGACGTTTCGGCTTACACACAAGCCATCTTCAGCCTAAAGTAAGACAAAAAGGGCCTACATAAATATTTGCATATTACTAATGGTTAATATTTAAAACGAGTAGGAGAATTATGATTATAATAATAATTAAATTATATACTAAAATTAAGTAGGTTGGCAACACGAAATACAAGTAAATTGTACGAAAGGGGGGAGAACATATTGAAAACAACAACAGTGTAGACACGGGTTCGCATTAAAGTAGAATGGGGTCGCGGAAATATCATTGTAAACACCGAAGATTTTTGAAAAGACGGAAAATGCATGTTATGTACGAAATACGTTAAATTAGCATGAAAGGCAGTGACACTATATAAACAAGCCACTAGAGTAACGTTATTACAGTTGGAAATTGAAAATTGAGAAACTAATAAAATAATTCAGAGAATCAGATAAAATCATTAAGCATTAGAACATATAAAAGTGTTACAAATTAAGTGTTAAATACATGTGTCTTCCCCTCCCCCCCTCTTCATCTCCTTCCCTCCCCCCTTTCTCTCTCCACCTCCCTGCTCTTCATTTATCCAATATTTTCCCTCCTCCACTGCCTACAAATCATGTCTTCCACCTATCATATGCTTAGTCACCCTCCTGTCCAGTCTCTACCCCCTTCCACTGTCACACAGGCATGAGACAAACCCAGAGCCTTCAGTATGTGTCGAGACGGCCGAGAGAGCACATCTATTCCGCGATAGTTCTCGCCTCCCTCCCTACCCCTCCCGTCACAAATGTACGGTTTCACATTGGATATTTCCTCTTTACACCTAATTTTTGGCTCTTCAATGTTCACATGCTCATTTTAATAGCCAAATATGTGCATATGAAGCAGTATTATTGCTTATATGGTATATATATATAAAATGTTGTCCGAATTGCCCTCTACAGACATCGCACCAGCGGCACTTCCAAAAACATGTCTCTCACAGCTGCTGAGTTAACAAACTCAAACCTCATTACTAAGGACCATTCACCATCAACCGTATTCCAAACTATTACCAGGTAATAGTCGACTACCACAGCAAAAATTAAATTTACCTAAACTGCCATATCTGACATTAAGAACCTTTAAGTACTCAGAATTCTCCATCCTAGGATATTTCAACGTTCACCACCGCCAATGGCTCTCCTCTCACACTACAGATCAACCTGGTGAACAAGCCTACGTCTTTTCTATCCTAAATGACCTAGAGCAGTTAGTCCAGCAACCTATCCGTATCTCAGATCGCCTCGGAGATCGACCCAACATTCTTGACTTGTTTCTAACTTCTAGCCCTTCTTCTTATACTGTTGATCTTTTCTCTCGTTTGGGCTCCTTAGACCATAAACTTATATCTGTCACCTGTCCTATCTCTCCAGCACGGCCACCCGATCCTCCTAGCCTGCGACGCTTGTGGCACTTTGGCGCTGCTGACTGGGAGGCTCTCCGGCAGTACTTCTTTGATTTTCCATGGAATTATTTTTGCTTCCATGGCTGAGGACCCTCGGAGAGTGCTGAACGCATTACCGAAGTAATCCTATCGGGCATGGAAGCATACATTCCATTTTTTTCTCTCAGTCTAATGCCAAAAAATCTTGGTTTACTCACGCTTGTTCTACTGCTGTCCGCAACAAGGAGGAAGCATTCAAACAGTACCGATGCCTTAAAACTCAAGAATCTCATTCTTCCTATGTTTCTGCACGGAATCAAGCCAAATCTGTTCTTCGACTTGCCAAGCACTCTTTCATCAATAATAAATGCACTGAACTATCCAATTCTAGCTCCTCTCAAGCTTTCTGGCATCTAGCCAAAAACCTCTCCAACAATTTTTCTTCCTATTATTTCCCTCCCCTTTTCCACTCTGATTGCACAACCATTACTTCTTCCTCTGACAAAGCTGAACTCTTCGCTCAAACTTTTGCTAGAAATTCCACCTTAGATGATTCTGGTGCTATTCCTCCCTCTCCTCTACTTATGCCTAATATCCTAATCTCTTCTAAAGATGTACTTTCTACCCTCTCTGGGCTTAACCCGTAAACGGCGGCAAAGCTCTTAAGAGATTTTACTGGGCGACGGCGACAAAGCTCTTAAGAGGGAGGCCTAAAAATACCATTTAAACAGCACTAAAAAAAATTTGTTTTTCCCTACACCTCATATCACTCCTCCACATCCCCTCCTTCCTCCCTTTCCCCTCCCCCTTCAATTATCACCTATTTTCCCTGTTATCCCCTAATTTGTTGGTATATTTTTGTGCTAACATTAGCAAACTGTGTGGGGGATGTGCTTACGTGCCTAGCAGGTGTGTTACACAAGCGAGTGTGTGTATGAGTAGGCTCATTGTGGCTTGAGGCCTCGTGGAGGGAGGGGTTGCCTCAATTTTCTCCAAAATTCATGAATGGGCTGGTTCATCTATATTCGCGATTTTGACCAGAAAAATGATATTTTCACTGGTTTGATTGTTGTTACAGGTTACTATCTTCATAGTGAAGGTAAAATAGGCTCATATGAATAGGTAATAACGATATTTATCGTAAAATGACAATTATAGGCCTGAATGGGGCCCATATGCTCGCCCATGGGGAGCTAGTTCATTACCCCCCCCCCCCCCTCGCCGTTCCCGGGCTAATACTAAGAAGACGTACGGTCCGGACGGTGTTCCTCCTGTTGTACTCAAAAACTGTGCTTCCGTGCTGACTCCCTGCCTAGGCAAACTCTTTCGCCTCTGTCTCTCCTCTAACATCTTCCCTTCATGCTGCAAGTTTGCTCTCATTCAACCTGTCCCAAAGAAAAGTGACCACTCTCAACGCTCCAACTACCGTCCAATTGCTCTCATCTCTTGTATCTCTAAAGTTATTGAAACTATTCTTGCTTCCAAATTTCTTAAGCATTTCTCTTCTCATAATCTACTCTCAGATCGCCAGAATGGCTTCCTCAAGGGTTGCTCTACTGGTGATCTTCTTTCATATCTTACTAACTCTTGGTCATCCTCCTTTTGGGACTTCGGTGAGACCTTTTCTAATGCGCTAGACATATCGAAGCCTTCGATAGAGTCTGGCACAAATCTTTAATTTCTAAACTACCCTCCTTCAGTTTCTATCCCTCCATCTGTGCCTTTGTCTCTAATTTCCTTTCCGGTCGTTCCATAGCTGCGGTTGTGGAGGGCTATTGTTCACTTCTTCATCCTATCAACTCCGGCGTTCCTCAGGGCTCTGTCCTATCTCTTATTCTCTTTCTAATTTTCATAAATGATCTTCTCAACTGAACCTCCAGTCCCATCCATTCATACGCAGACGCAGACGACGCTATCTTACACTACTCAATTAGTTTTCCAGAATGCCCAAGCCAGCAATCCCTCAAAGACAAATGTAATGAAGCCATAGATCACTTATCTTCTGATCTAACTACTATTTATAATTGGGGCAGAGAAAACCTTGTTGCTTTTAATGCTTCCAAAACCCAATTTCTCCATCTATCTACCCGTCCGGAACTCCCAGCGGACTATCCCCTATTCTTCAACAATACAAAAATCAATCCTTCATCTTCTCTCAATATTCTTGGTGTCTCTTTTTCTTCTGCACTCACTTGGAAGGACCATATTACCAGTCTTGCTAAAGCAGTCTCCCAGAAGCTTGGTGTGCTCAACCGCTTCAAGGGGTTCTTTACTCCTGCACAGCTTTTTGCTCTGTACAGGGGCACAGTGTGACTTTGTATTGAGTATTGTTCACATGTGTGGGGAGGATCCTCTCACACCGCACTCCTAGACAAAGTAGAAAGGAAGGCCTTCCATATACTGTAATTAATTCCTGCCCACTCACTAACTCTCTGCCTGCAAACTCTCTCTCTTCTCCGCAATGTTGCATCTCTCTCGCTATTCTATTGCTACTACAATAATCAGTGCTCCTCAGAGCTCTCCCAGTGTATACCACCTCCTCTACGTAGGGTATGTGGAACCCGTCTTACAACACAATCAAACCCCTACTCTGTGCAACTCTCCAAACCAAGAGTGAAACCTTACTCTCAGACTTTCTTCTATTCAACAGCTGAGCTCTGGAACTCTCTCACATAATCAGTCGTTCCCTCCTCCTATGACCTAAATTGCTTCAAACTCCGTGTGTCCATGCATTTTGGCTCGATAGTCCCTTGATTTTGGCCCTGTCACTCTTTCAACTATGGGTGAAGCACTCGCTACAGGCAGTTCTGCCTTTATTCTCCCTCACTCACATAGAAAAAAAAATAGCAC
Organism: Paralithodes platypus; assembly: GCA_032716605.1. Lineage (NCBI taxonomy): Eukaryota > Metazoa > Arthropoda > Malacostraca > Decapoda > Lithodidae > Paralithodes > Paralithodes platypus. Next base: position 20,459,676 of record CM064507.1, read on the forward strand.
AAGCAGATCAGAGTACTCGAAAGAAGCACTCAAATCAGCTCAGTCTTGCCATTGGAGTCTAAATTAGATACTGTAATTCAAACTAATTGATTATGCTGTGAATATCGCCTTAAAACCATCGCTCTCAGATGGCTCGCACTCAACCAAACTGCCAATTTCAAAGCCACCCCCAAAATCCTTACAAATGATTCCAGCACCGCCTATTCAATTAAGTATTATGCTAAACCTTAACACCCCTAAGTTCAACAAAGATCAACTGTCACTGCTCTCCCAACCCATACCTACGTACCATCGTGGTGAACAACATACACCTGATGCTCCCTGTAGATCACTATCCCCACCACAACCTCCCTTTGCACGCCTACCCCCTATGAAGCCATCCAACCACCTGTACCATCTCGATCACCGAGTGCACCCCTGCAGCCACCCAAGACTTATGCTACTTTGTGACCCATCCTACCAAACTAAGTCTACTACCAAGATTTTTACTACATCTGCCACCTAAGCTGACCAAATCTCATTACATGATCACACAAAATGTGGAAATGTGGGACAATTTTGAAAATGCACCCACAATTATGCCAACATACACAAGCTCGGGCCGCCTATTACACCCACCAACACCTTACAGCCCAACAGCAGTTAGGCCAACAACAGGCCTAACTGAGAAAACATCAATTGGTACAACTGATGCTAACATAGTGACCAAACCGAACAGAGATGCAATGGTAACAAACACAATTGCCTCAGCCAGGGGTACCCCAACCCTCCAAGTGACCCCTGGTACTTTAACGTCCAAGAGCATTAACAAAATGACCCACCTCGAGTCAAAGGTCACCATTCGTCTTTCAGCGACTGCAGTATCCACATCCTCACCACTCACCTAAGCACTACAAACAGTCGTCAAATCTAACAACATGTTCGTGAGGTATGCTTTCCTGCTTACATTATTGGTGCACAAAAGACAACTACGTAACGCCAACCATCTCAGAAAACGCCTGCGGGACGAATCTTCTCCATCAACACTTGCCATGGTAAGAGACCCCATGAGAAAGCCAGATACAAGATCTACAGACTGGCATAAACTCCTGAAACACCTTAATCCATCACGCACATCAACAGAAAAAGCGTATGACTTAAAGATAACATAATTGCAAAACAACCAGACCTTGTACAGAAATGATTCAGGCATCATTTGAAAGCTCTATTACCATACTTTCACAAATATATAATTGTATAACGCCCTGGCTTTTGCTTATGCATGAAAATTAGCAGGGAACGAAGGTAATTTCGGGCAATTATGCCCATACTGATAGAGTTAAAGGTCAATTCTGGCAAAATTCATTTATTTACCATATAAAGAAATATTGCTGCTCCATATGTACATATTTTACTTGTATAATGAATATGTGAATATTGAAGAAGCAGAAAATAGGTGTAAAGAGCACATATAGTGAAATACCGTATTATTGTGACGAGAGGGTGACGAATACAAGGCAGAGAGACGTAGGTCTGCTTTCTCTGGAGGTTTGAGCCAAACTGATGGCTCCAGTGGATGTCTCGGACATTTAATAGGGAGGTAAGAGAAGTGTAGAGAAGTGTGAATGAACGTATTTGAGGCGGGAGAGATAATTTATAGAGAGCAGAAGAGGGAAATAGTAGAACAAAGGAGGAATGGGGAACTTGGGAAGTTGAGGGAGAAAGGGGGGGGGGGAGAGATGGAACGGGTGAAATACATGTAAGGGGAAGTAGTGAAGCAGATATAAGTGAAACAATCGTTCACATGGTGATGCAAGCATGAAATTTGGTAAAGGTATTCTTCAAAGATCACTTTCAAAGCACATACCGCTGGCCACGCAAAAAATCAATATGGCGACCATTTTTCAAGATGGCCGACACATCTGACTGAGCCCTACTGTTATGGGTCAGTTAATTGAAAGAAAAAAGACATGAATACTGTCCAATCCATTTGTTTTGGCTCTAACGTGGTAAGTGAAGGTAATTTTGTCCAAAGCAGTTGCATATTAGACTTTAACTAAGATGGCGTCCAAGATGGCCGCCATTAACCCGAGGAGGCCGGATTTTTTTGGCGATTTTCGGTAGTGTTTATGGCTTAATAGCTAATCAAAGAATAAAGATAGAGAAATGAGTCATAAACCATATGAGAGAGGTCACTTTCAGCTTTTGTCTTGTAAACAAATTCAGCTCCATAGGCCCAGTAGTTACTGAGATACTGCTTGTTTTCGTGAGGTAACTTTTCCGTGATTTTCCGTGTTTACGCACCTTTGCCATAGTGAATTTTCCTTAAACCCATTGTGTTGACATCACGGTAGTTTCGGTGATATTGGAACTCGGTGAAAATTACCGCAAAAGTACCGTGACGTCATACAAGTAAATAGCAGCCATCAGCAGGCTATTTAAAGCCGTGCTATTTGAGTAGTGTATCGGCCTTCTGGGGTTAAAGATTTTTTTTGTGATATCTTGGCTATTAGTAGAGCTAGACAAATGATTTTTTCATCTAATCCTACATTTTTGAGGTCAGAGAATTAGAAAGACTTGTCACATTATTAACTCATCAGGGTCATAAGTAACTAGACAAAGTGAAGGAAGATTATATCGTAGGAAACGGCCTAATTCACACCATTTATACATATCCATTGAGTACAAATAACATTAGTAAAAATACCATAGAATCAAAGACTCACACCTCACATTTGCAAGTGCACAGAGCTGTACAGGAGAGACCCAGCCTGTAGCACTTGCACCAGCCACGACAGTCTGATTTACAGCCACATTTGGTCAGCTGTTCGCAACTCTTGGCTATGGGGGAGTTGGCTGTCCAGAAGACGTGCCATTCTTCACCAACCTTCTGCCATCCCCCAGTCAGCAGGACTCTCTGCTTCTGGTTGACACTGGGTGGCTTGGGCCCAAACACAACCAGCCTGGAAGGCAGCTCGTCTAGTGTGCTGAAGCAGAGCTGCTCTTGTTGGTGGAATGGCCTCATAAGGCCTCTGTTTTCTGGCAAACATGTCAAGCCTGGCCTCATCCACAGTGGTAGCAGTGCTGGATCTGTCATACATCAGTATGACAAACCTCTCCAGTATCTCCAGGTCACCATCTTCCACTGTAAGAGGGTACTGGCTCTGCTTGGAGAAGACAGGGGAGGCCTCTGGACAAGTATCCCATGTCTGCCAGGCAGTTTTCTTTCCCTTGTTATGGAAGGCTGAAACAGTGTCACACCTTGTGAAGGCATGAAAGAATAACATGCCTTTAGCCTTCTCCTGCCCCATACAGCGATACAGGCCATGCACACTGATCCAGCGCCGGCTTTGACCGTGACCAAATACCACCCATAACTGCTCTAGCCCCAAACTCTGAAGGGATGGAAAGGCACTCACTGCAATGACCACAACATCTGTATCATTTGCCTTGACCATGACGGCTTTGCTCCCATGTTCTGCAGCATATTTGGCATGCACAAAGATGCGGCTGTCAGCTACCTCATGAGAGCACTTGTCCAGTCCTTGAAGACCAGTTTCATGAGTGCTGAGGACTGCAGATCCCTTTGTGACAATTACCAAGTTTGGTGCAGATATTTGGGCAACCCTGTCTGCCAGAAACTGGAACAACTCCGTCTTGTTGTCATTATGCCTAAGGAAGTTACGCCAATTGGATGGAATGCTGTTCTTGTTTGTCACCTTGCGTCTTCCTCCCTGGCCACGTTGAGACCTGGTCTCGGCTTTGAGGCTGGTTGAGTTGTACACATCAAAGACAAGATGTGTTGTGTTGTACTTCGTAGCATAGCTGTGAATAAATGGCAGGAAGTCCAGAGTTGCATAGCCCTCAAAGGTCTTTCCTCTCTTTGGTGGCAAGACATGGACCAAAGCAGACCCATCTACAATCAGGACATCGGTCTCTAGTTCTTCGTCTGTTGATGTAACATGAGTCTCCAAGGTAGAGGTCAGTTGAGACTTCTGGCAAGTGTACAGCCTTCCACCATCACTCAGTGCAGCTGGGAATGCCTGATTCTCATGCTGGAAGAACTCCTGCAGATCACACTGTCTGCTCTGACAGGAGATGAACAGCTTTGAGAAGAGCTTGTAGTCCTCCTTCAGAAGCTTCTGCTTTGAGTGCTTAATAGGAACAGATTCTTGCCTGAAGAAGTCAGTTTTGTTCCTCTTGATTGACTCATAGAAGGAAACTGGATTATTTGCTAAGGCTTCAGAAACGTCCTGGAATTTAGTTTGGCCTCTCTCCAAGTGAATCTGCAGAAGTTCCACTGAGCTGGGGTGAGCTGTCTTTGTTGTCAATTTAGCAAGAAGCTTCCCATCGTTAAGTGCCTCTGCACACTCTTGTAGCCTCTTGTTAAGGTTCATGGTCATTACCTGCCTGAGATCAGATGCAGGTGCCACTTTCTCACAAAAAATACAAGTTTGACCATCATAGCTAGTTCGACGTTGCTTTGCATGATTGTCTTCAGACTCACTACTTTGACGATTAGATCGGCGTTTCCTTGCACGATTCAGCTTGCTGTTGTTAAACAACAACCGGCAGTTGACATGGTATTTTGCCTGATCTTTTCTCAAAGTGGCATCTATGCCGTCACCTTCATCAAGCCTTGTTGGATCCACGATCAATGGCATTTCCTGGATTTCATGAAACATCGGTATGTTGGTAGCCAGCATGGCATAACCGTCATGTTCAAGGGAATAAAGGGTTCTAGGTGATGTTAAATCTTCACCTATTTTGTCTTTCTGGCAAAGACAACATTTTGACCAGTCAGTTTGTCTTATGGGAAAAATGGATTTTGAATCTGCCATTTTGCTTTCTGATTAAGGCCGAGGGTTTATCCTTTTACCACCTTAACGAAATTACACACACATTACTTTATGGGATACAACTAGGTTCGGGTGACCTACACCTAGCCCGATCATTCATCCAGTGCCATTTAAGTCCTGTGTGATCTGTACACCATCCAGGTAAGTACATGAGCAAGTCATGTATAGCCCCCTTACCCTTGGCTCGGTTCTCCCGCGCTGGCACACCCTGTCAATTCAGGTGCGGCTATCTAACTTTATCTACTAACTACCAACTACTGTCTAGTAGCTAATTGATATGGGGCTGTTAGAAAGCATTTGGGACACTAAATTAAACTACACTACAACTTATAGTATAGTACAGTAAAATAAGCTGACACTGAACCCCATGCTGAGTTGCACAGCAGCGATGTTAACAGTGTGCCCTGGTTGTGTGTTGACATCACTCTATTATATTTGCAAGATCTCATCACTGCCTCAGTCCTTACTAACAAATGTGAAAATGGCTCCATTGGATTATCTGACCCAAAGAATGTATGTGCACACCAAAAATCATGTATATATGTTCAGTATTTGCTTAGATATGAACATATGAAATTAATGGACGCCATCTTGGATGCCATTCTAAAATTCCAATTATAGACTATGACAATGATTAAAACAGTGCTTCTCATTAATCTGGTTAGCAAGAAACAGTTTTCTCTTAAAATGTTCACCAGGTAATAATTAAAACAAAATTAAGCAATATATGGTCAGGCACGTCAGCCATCTTGAAAAATGACCGCCATCTTGGATTTTCGCGTGGCCAGCGGTATTTCTGAGAAGAATGGACCTTGAAGGGTACATGTACCAAATTTCATGCTTGCATCACCATTTGAACGATTCCCCTGAAATTTGCAGTTATCTGCTCCACTAAAGAGAGAAGAAGGTGGTAAGGAGATTTGCCACCTGATCACACATTACTTCCATTTCACTGGCACTGGGGCATTTATTTTTTTCTTAACCCCCTCAGACTGAAATAGTTAACTTACTGACGAGGAGGCGGACCTCACGGTATTATCCCCACAACAGTCAAAATCTCACTGAGGGACCATTAGAAGTCGGAGGAACTTGGGGTTGCCACCATTCGACAGATTCTGATATAACTTACCTAACTTACTGAGGCTTAAATGATGCTAGAGCGTCATATAACTTATTAGAGAGATATTAAGATAAGTTCATTTAAAGTGCCATCTTCCAGAAGGAATGTCACATTTGCCCAGTAAAAAAATTCAACACGCAGCTTGGAAGTTAAAGTATAAATGGAATACAGCTAATGCCTTCCACTGTGAATGCTGAAGCAAAACAGTTATAGGGGCCCCACGAAATCAACCCCAAGTTACGTATTTTCTGGCAAAATTGGAATATATTCCACTGAAAATTAATTCATTCATTCAATGAAATAAATTACTTTATAATTATGTACTATAAATATGACACCTCCAATATAACAATGATAGATGGTATGGGTTATCTCATTCCATCTATCGAATTGGAATCAGTGTTATGTTATCATTATATAGTATTGGATAGCCAACAAATTATAAAAGATTAAATATGTATCACAGCTAATAAGACAAGACAAATTATTCTTGAGGAAAACAGCCTTGCTCTACCATAGGGTCATATATTGATAACTTGGTTATTGTTTTGAATGCATAAACTATTGTGTAACATACAGTACATGCAAAACCAGAATATAATATAATAATTAATAATAGAATTATGTTTTTTGTGCTCTGTATATGAGAGGTCCTCTTTAACCTATGCAATAGGATGACGCCAATAGCAATTGAGCAACCCTAGCATTTACCAGAAGATTGTAAGAAATATCTAATGGATTGTCACGCTAACTAATTTGCTATACCGTACTTGTTACAGTCTTTTTTAAAGGTCCATATATTGCAATATCCTTACCAAACCCAAAATAGTCCGGTAGCCATGGCGCTGCACCTTGTTTTGTCGGATAAAGTTTTTGTTTTTGCTGTTTCTTGTAGCTTGGGGGTACCTCTTCAAAATACAGGAGGGTGCCCAGTGAGCACCCTTGGGCATTTTGAGATATTAACCCCATAAACACCAAAATCACAAAAGAAACGTGATTTATTATCAAGTCCGTCACCAGAGATGTCAGGGAGACAGTGGTCAACAAAAATCATCATCTCCTCCTGTCAACCAAACTACCAGCCCAGAAAGTTGTCCTGTCATCCATTGAAAACAAAAAACAGCTGAACAAATTACTGTCTGAGGAACTGAGCAAAGACAGGCTATTTCATCTACGGAGCACAAAGAAGCACAAGTTGGTGGTGACAGGTGAGGACCCATGTCCCATCGAGATCAGGATGGAAGAAAGACGGGACAGATATGATCTAGAAAATCAGCAGGAAGAAGCTGACACCATATCGTCCAACAAGTCCTGAGGTGTGCTGGAGAAGCCCATCACATCACTGTGGTTTCTGATGACACAGATGTGTTTGTCCTCCTCCTTCACCATTACCATCAGACAGGACTGGATGTACCACTAATCATGGATTCCCCCCGCAAGGACAGAACAATAGTGGACATCAAGTCAACACTGGCCAAGCAGACACAAATTGTCGAACACCTTTTACCAGCCCATGCCATATCAGGATGTGACACTGTAGCATCGTACTATGGGTTGGGAAAAGGCTCTGTCATCAAAGCCCTGAAAGCTGGTTATGACCTATCAGCCATTGGCAACATGGATGCACCATTCCACCAAGTCCTTGAACAAGCCACTGCCTTCATCTCAGCCTGTTATGGCATAACAGAGAGCACGGACATGTCCCACACAAGGCTACTTGTCTGGGGAAAAAAGAATGGGAAAGGACTTTATGTCTGCACCAAATCTGGCTGCTCTACCACCAACAAAGGAAGCATTCCTTGAAAATGTTAAGAGGGCCCACTTCCAAGCGTACTTGTGGCGAAATCTCGATGTGAATCAGCTACCAGCACTGGACCCAGAGGAATTTGGATGGGAAAAAGACACCTGTAACAGGGCACTGATCTCAATCCACCTACCATTATAAGAGTGAGAGAACTCTATTTATTATTGCTAATCTGGCAACTTCTGCGTCATAAATGCGTGAAAGGGTTAACGTAAGACAAGAACCAAGAATAATAACTACATTAAATATAAATAAAAGGACATATAAGAAAACTATTTATTCATTTCAAAAAGGGTAAGAGACAGAAATATTCTTACTTTAATATTTATCTTTCAAGACTTGATATATAATGAATTGTCCTTCTTTAGATATAAACTTATTCGGTTCATAACCATAGCCTACTAAGCTTCGGTTAAATAATAATTCTTTATAAATACTACATGACTTTAATTAGTTTCAGTATTTTTCCATAATTAAAGAGTATCAGTCTATAAAGGATACCAAGTCCTAAGATCCAAAAGGAAAGGAAGCAACAACAGAAAATAATTTTATTAGATTTTACTTTTGTTTTGCCTTCAGCTGACTGATACCTTAATATATATCTCTGTGCTATCTAGATTCATCAAGTTAACCACTTGAGGATCAAGATACGTAACAATATATATATATACGGTATATATCTATATATATATATATATATATATATATATATATATATATATATATGTGTATGTGTGTTTTCAGTTACCGCCAACATATTACTTTAAGTTTCAGAAACACCTTAGTAAAAGGAGAAATATTACAGACATTCAATAAACCTCTTCAATATGATTACCAATTATTTATAGTTGCAGTTACTTATATAGTACTGCATTCGGTTTAGGCGTCTATTATTCAGAGTTTAAAGGAATATAATCAACTTCCCAATTTACCTATTTACAATATATCTTTATTTTTATTTTACTAACAGTAAATATCTACTGGTTCCAAGGAAAAACAATACGGTGGCGGCATTGTAGGATATGTTATATATAAAATTAGTGTAGTGACTGTAGAGTATGCAAAGTATTCTAATGAAGGTGATGACATCGAAGTTCTCTAGTGTGTGTGTTTTTTTTTTTGTTTTTTTTTTTGGGGGGGGTGGAGTCATCTGAAGTTGTTGTGCTACAATGTAATATAACAATCCTATCCTCATACTTTCCACAAAAGCCATGCACATCACAATACCAGAGAAATGTTCGCCAATGCCCGAACTAATGTTGTTGTTCATATGGCTGATATAAACCTCTGTTGTTCTCTTTCAGCAAATGTTATCCGGTATGCACTAAATAATGTATTGATAATCAAGCCCTATTTTATATAGCACAATCCTATAAACCTATTGTGTAATGAAATGGCTCCAGTTATTTAAATATGGCAACCCTTTACTGGACTATTTGCTCGTTTATCCTCCCCACACTACCACTACCAGCTCCACCACCACCACAACCATGGCTGTGTGGAAGGACGGGCAGGGTTCTTTTGGGGTTTGGTGAAGTCGATTTAATTGCTGTTGCAAAAGAATGACATTTCTGAAGTGATGTAAGCAATAAAAAGAAGGGTATTTCGAGTTAGGAAGAGTGACAATTAAATATATTATTCTCATGATAAATTTTATTTATTGATTTAATTAATTGAATTTAGAAGTGAAGTTGGTTGGTGAAAAAATATAAATTAATTCTGGTTCAGGAGCAATATTTAGCGAGGTTTTCCCTACGGTTAAGTGCCCTATTCATTACTCCTTCCATTAGTCTATACATTACGGTTAAGTGCCCTATTCATTACTCCTTCCATTAGTCTATACATTACGGTTAAGTGCCCTATTCATTACTCCTTCCATTCCTCTATACATTACGGTTAAGTGCCCTATTCATTACTCCTTCCATTCCTCTATACATTACGGTTAAGTGCCCTATTCATTACTCCTTCCATTCCTCTATACATTACGGTTAAGTGCCCTATTCATTACTCCTTCCATTCCTCTATACATTAGGCTACCATAGCACAGTTGGAATGTATTTACATGCTCAGATTAATATGCAGGATTCGAAACTGCATAATAAATCGCAGGCTTGTGCATCATTATTTAACTCTCTTGATATCGTAATGCATAAATGCCCGGAATGTCGGTGTGAGTATCCTAGGTTCGAGTCCTTGGAGTGCCACATGTATTTGTTGATTTAATTAATTGCGTTTAGAAGTGAAATTGGTTGGTGAAAAAATATTAATTATTTTTGGTTCTGGAGCAATTTATAGCGAGGCCTTCCCTAGGGTTAAGTGCCCCATTAATTACTCCTTCCATTCGTCTATACATTAGGCTACCATACCACAGTTGGAATGTATGTACAGTTGGCCAACTTAGTCCTGCGCAAAAATGTTGTGGTGTGTGGCATTGCATCCGTAGTAAACAACGTAGTTTTATGAATGAATCCCTCAAATACCATAGCGTGTGAAAGACGGGACGAGATTGAGTGAGATGAGAAATATCGGGAAACTCTATTTTCTCCATTATTTGAATTACTGGAGGGTTAGTAGACGTTCCAGAATGATGCTAGATAATAAATGGATATGAACTTAAGACGCTTACAGTTAGTATTAATACATAACCTATTCCTACTCAAATAATTAGGCATGGCAGAAAAGGTGAGAGTGTCGGTGGCAGGTGGCTTTGGCTTCGTTTCACTTTAATCGAGACGGCACGGCTGGTAATGACTCACAAGTGAATGGTTATATTTAGGATGCCTGCATATTGATTGTTTGGCATATAACTATTATGGACAGTAAAATTTAAAATTTGTTATAACGTGAAGTTTGTAGTGTAAATGTCTGAACTTGCGTTTGTATGAAAATTATACTCCAAGAGTTATGTGGTGGCTATTTATTACCGAGTTCTTATTCTCTTGGAACCCAATACTCAAAAAGCGCCCTGGTTATGAATGGCTTTCTCCTCAGAATGTGAGAGATCCTTCTTAATCTATTCAAATAGAGTATGTCAATATTTGTGTATATCTGTCATAACTTGACAAGTCTACCTTGATTTATTCTCCAATACGTTTTCTTTGGTAACAAAAATATAAATTGTTTCGTTAATATGTAGTTTAAATATTACATTCATACATTATAGTATCCAATATAATTTACTGGTATTGATCAATGTATATGCGAATGTATGAGTGCACCTTGGGTATAAGATAGATATGAATGGTGTATCCCCTCAGTTAAGACTTAAGATTCGTAACCATGTAAACAAAGGGGCCATCACTTGACTTATAATATAGTCCAGCTGCCAACATCCAATACTAGTGATCATCAATAATCTGCTACATCATCCACTCAACTTCTTCAATACTTCGCTCTACAATCAGATAAGCCTTTTCTATAATCACTGGGACCCATATTATTTAATGAGTGCTTAAATTTATGTTTTACATCATCATTTTCATGGTGATTATTTCCTGTGTCCTATATATAGCTCTTGTCTTCACAGTCCAGACAAGATATGGTCCTTCGAACTTTTCTTACTTCCTCCTACTTGCCTTTCTCCCTGTCTCATTTATATTGTTAGCTTTTTCCCCACATAGGCCTATATTTTCGGCGAGGTCTAGGCTACCCCTGCAGTGTTTTTCCCTGGTGCCGGTCTTTAGCCTGGCTTTCTTTCTCGTGGCCGGGAGTGTTACCGCACTAGGCTACATTTACGCAGGGAGTCCTCATGTTCTCTAGCCGTATTTTTTGGCACTTTTTTGCCTCTTATTGCTTATGTGGCGCGATGATAACAAATGTTCGGCTTCTGCAGGCGGTATAGATAGTGGATTCCAGCCCAATCCAGCAGCATACCCTCACCCTTTTAAGACCCTAGCGCTCTTGGGACACAGTTTCGTAGATCGCATTTGCATTGATCAACCCATTTATAAAGACTCATTTGTTGTGCGTAAATTTGCAATGCCAGGAGCTAGGTTTTCTACTATAAAAAATACACAAGCATGGAGGGATTTATTGAGGAGACAGCCGGAGGTAACACTACTTGTACCGGATGGTAGTTTTTCATTGTAATGGGGTTGTTGGTGATAGCTTGACTTGACTTTCGGTGCGCTTGGCCTAGCCTAGTTTAAAATTATTTCAACATGCCTGCCACCCTGTCAGAACTTAAGAAAAAGAGAGGAATAGCGAGGGGCTGTTTGACTAGGCTAACTAGGGACTTAGATGCCTTCATTGATCAGGCAGATGCGTCCGAGGTGAAGGGCAAAGTTACCCTGATTCGCAAGCGCCTCAATTAACTGGAGTCAGTCAATGACCATCTTTACGAACTACATGACGAGACCGTTGACATTGTGACTATAGCTGGTGACGATGACGAATACTCTGAGACCATGGAAGCGATTGTGGCTAAACTCGAGACAATTTACAAAAAATCCCCTACTCTGACCAACAGTAGTGCCATGGCAAAGGTAGCAGGGGTTAACCTACCTACACTTCATCTTCCCAAATTCAGTGGAGACCCGGCAAAGTGGACAGAATTCTGGGACCTCTTCCGCTGTAACGTGCATGACCACAAAGAGTTGTCAGATGTTCAGTAGCTAAGCCACCACAATAGCCCTACTTGAGAAGACATAAGGACAAAAAGACCGAATAAAATCCGCACTCATTACGAACTTGTGTGAGTTGTCTGCTCCAGTTTATGAGGTAGGTGCGCTCAAGAAGTTCTATGCCGCTTTCGAGAGTACCATTCGATCCCTCAATACGTTGGATGTCAGCGTCGATGAGATATGTACTGTCATCCTAATGAATAAGTTACCAACACCACTTCGTGAAAACGTAAAAAGAGCGATGAAATCTACCCCTCTCGAATTGCAGTCTTTTATAGAAAATTACCAGGCAGAAGTGTTCAATATGGAGGGAGTCACCAGTGAACCAGTACAGTATAATGCCACAGCTTCTACATTTTCCACCGTTAATAAAAGTACCGGTAAAGTTAAAATGCAAGCCGAGCCCAGGAAATTCGCTTGCTATTTGTGTAGTAGTCTGAAACATGCGTGGTACAAGTGCCCAAAATATCAAAGTAGTGAGGCTAGAATAAATAGAGCTAAAAATCTGAAGTTGTGTCAGGGATGCCTCTCCAGGGAGCATGGGGCGCGCGGTTGCACAAATACTAAATTAAGTCCCTGCCGAGTATGCAATGGCAGGCACTTCCGCGCATTATGTCCCCAATCTGCTGGAGAGGTAGCAAGTCAAACTACATTTGCGACAACTGATCCTGCTCCAACCTCCACGACGTTGTCTGTAGCGTCAGAGAGGGAGACAGTAGTTTTGCCCACAATTATGATGCCAGTTATTAACAATGAAGGTTATTACCATTATCGTGCTTTGCTAGATCAGTGTTCCCAGCGCACTTTTGTTCTGCGGTCCTCTCTACCGTCAGTACAGTATGTTGCATCGGGAAGAGAGACATTGAAGCTGCAAGGGTTTACGGGAGCCCAGCGCGAACAGGTGTATGAGGTAGTCACCCTGCAGTACAAGGATAGGGATAGGAATTCATCCTTAATGGCAGTAGTAGTAGACTCCTTACCAGAATACAAGGTATCAAGAGGCATCAAAGGTGTAGTAGGCAAATTGCAGGATTCAGGGTATAGGCTAGTCGATTTATTCATAGGCAGTAATATTAAGCTAGACATGTTGATCGGTGCCGATTATTACTATGACTAAGTGCTACCAGGATATAAACGGGAGGGCAATCTAGTGTTGTTGCCCACCAAGTTTGGGTACGCGATTAGTGGGTCATACAAGGATCATGTAGCCAATACCAATGTTGAAGTCGTGACAGTGTTAAAAATTGCAGTCAGTTCAATTAGTGAGTATCTACAGACAGACAATGAACCATGTAGTCAAGATTTGAATAAATTGTGGGATATGGACAATTTAGGTATCAAGTCAGGAGAGATAGATGCAGAGGCTAGGGATACACTTAAATTGTATGAAGCTGTAACCTATTTACCCGAGGAAAACCAGTATTGTGTCCGTTTGCCGTGGCGCAGAAACGGAGGCGACATGCTGAACAATTACGGTATGGCGATAGGAAGGTTACAGGGCCTACAGAAGAAATTTATCGCGAATCCGGCATATTGTCAGTAGTACTGTAATGTTGTTAAAGATCAGCTAAATTGCGGGTTCATAGAGTCCACTGATGAGGAAATTATCACCGATTCGCCTACACATTATCTTGCCCACCGCGACAGCAAAACTACTCCCATACGCGGCGTGTTTGACTGTTTGGCCAAATTATCACCTTCGGCTTTAAGTATCCATGATTGCCTGTATACGGGACCCTCTTTGGTTCCAGATTTGGCGAAGGTGATGTTGAGGTTTAGATGCAAGTCGTACGGGATTATAAGCGATATCGAGAAGGCGTTCCTCATGCTCCAGTTGGACAAACGCGATAGAGACAGTACACGCTTTATGTGGCCTAGACCTTTAACGTAGATTTGTCATGTGATGTTTTTCGTTTCAAAGTTGTGTTGTTCGGTGCTACCTGTTCACCATTTCTATTGAATGCCATCATCTTAAAACACTTATCGCAGTTCAATGATGTGAAACTCGTCAGCCGAATAAACAATGGCCTGTACATCGATAACATACAAGGTACCGCGGACACAGAGGACAGTCTTATCTCTGATTATTGGCAAATCCAGCATGCATTCTCGTCAGCCCACTTATACTTACGGGAGTGGGTGACCAATAGTCCGCAGTTGAAGTCCATTTTGGGACCGTATGATGGGATGGCTGCCGATCAGTCGTGCCATAAGTATTTAGGCATGCAGTGGCAACCGGGTACAGATAGACTCTCCTTTGGGCGTCGGGATTACACATGTGAGGCTTTACCTACCAAGCGAAAATGTCTTAGCCTAGCTGCACAGTTGTTTGATCCTCTTGGCATCTTATTACCAGTTAGCATCAGGTCGCGGTTATTCCTCCAAATTCTATGGTGTACCAAAATTGGGTGGGACGAGACTATCCCTTCTGATTTACAATCGACCTGGCAAGCGCTGGTGGCAGATTTGGACAATTGTCAAAGTATAAGTTTCCCACGTCAAATCATCTCGAGTAAACGGGTGGAATTACACGCGTTTAGTGATGCGAGTAACTCCGCATATGGTTCTGTAGTGTACCTGTCTGATGGAGACCAAAGTGCTTTAGTCGCTGCCAAGGCTCGAGTAGCACCCATCAAGACTATGACAGTACCTAAATTAGAGTTAACTGCGGTTTTACTAGCCGCTCGTCTTGTTCAATTTATTACAGAGGCACTCAAGGATCATCATGAATTCAATAATGTATATTTGTGGTCCGATAGTCAGATTGCAATTGCATGGTTGCGCAGTCAGAAAGTGTTGCCCGTATATGTCAGTAATAGAGTGAACGACATCCATGGACTACTTCCCAATGCTACTATAAGATATGTGTGCAGTAAGGATAACCCGAGCGACCTGTTGACTAGGGGCATTACCGCCAAACAGTTGTCCGAGTTTCCGTTGTGGTGGCAGGGGCCTTCGTGGCTAACTTCCACAATTGAGTGGCCAGAGGATCGAGCAACGGCCGTACCAGTTCAGGTAGACTTTCCCGTAGAATCAATGTCCGCAGCAGTAGTCACTCAGGATATTGATGGCATCACAATTGCTTGGGACAGATATAGTAGCTATGATAAAGCAGTACGGGTCCTTGCATGGGTTAACCGTTATGTATGTAATTTGCGGCGAAAGGTAAAGGGAGAGCTCTTAACCCGTCGAGCCCCGGCTAGTTATTAATAAATGTACCACCAGAACCCGGCCGGTTTTGAAAATAGTGTTTTTTCCCAGAAACACTAGCGAAGGGGTTAGGAATGAAGGAAAAACCACGAAAAACCGATCAGAAAGCTCAACAAATGGTCAGAGCCCCCGAAAACGGATTTTACAAGAGTAAAAAATTGAAGGCAATTTCCCCAAAAAAACATGTTTTTGCGCGCTCACGTGCACGCGGTTGGACTTTGAGAGTTTTCAACCATCGGCATGGGTGCGTGGGATACTTACACAGTTCCCATACAAATCTGAGCCCTCTATGTAGAGCCACTCTGAGCCTTACGACTGAGCTAAAAGGGTGACTCGTCAGGCGAGTCGCTGGGGCTTGGCGTTACATACATAGGTGACTCGTCAGACGCGTCACTGGGGCTGGCCGGGTTAACTGACACCCCTTCCTTGCTAGTTAGAGAAATGCGAGCCGCTTAATATTTATTGATTACGACAGTACAAAGGGAATCCTATATGAGTGAATGGAGCATCTTGACCAATACCGACCATAATTTACCGGGTACTAATGTCATGAGACAACTAGGACTATTCGTGGACAGTGGGGTGATCAAATGTAGGGGTAGAATTCAGTTGTCCACTATCAGCGATGACAGTAAATATCCTATCCTCCTACCATCTAACCATACAATTACGCGTTTGCTTATAGTTAAAAGTCATATAGTATGTTCTCATTATGGTGTGGGTCATGTGGTAGCTTATTTGCGCCAAAAATGGTGGATCCCACACATGAAACAGACGGTAAAAATGGTACTATGAAAGTGTATAGTATGTAAGAGACTTCAGGGTAAATCCTACTCACCAAGGAATGCACCTCCCTTGCCTAGTATTAGAGTACAGCCTCAAGATCCTTTCTCAGCGACCGCTATAGATTATTCTGGCGCATTATTAGTAAAGGGTAATCCCGCTATTAAAGCTTACATTGTATTATTCACCTGTGCCATCACCAGGGCGATTCACCTAGAAGTAGTAACTAACCTGTCTTGCGAAAGCTTTATGCACACGTTCCGCTGGTTTGTTAGTAGGCAGGGCTTTCCTCAAATAATTTTAAGCGATAACACGACAACATTTGTTAGCGAGCCAAACAGCTGGCCTAGATCTCTAAAGATCCGGTAATTCAGAATTTTATGCTAGAACACCATTGTGAGTGGCGTTTTAACCCCGCCAGAGCTCCTTGGTTCGGTGCCATTTGGGAAAGGGCAATCGGGATAGTGAAAGCTGGATTAAAAAAGGTTCTCGGTAGAGCATCGGTTACGGTAGAAGAGCTGCAAACTATTCTATGTGAAATTGAAGCCTGTGTAATTGACCGACCTTTTGGTTATGTCTCGGGTGAACTAAACGATGTGAATGCTATTACGCCTTCTCACATGCTAAGAGGCAGACGATTAAAATAATTCCCAAAAGAAGCGATAGCCGATGAGGAATTGACAGATCAGTCATTCCGCAGGGATAATGTTATGACTGCTAGATATCACTATATGAATAAATTGTCAAAAGATATCTGGAAACGTTGGCAGTCTGACTACCTCTTGGGATTGAGAGAGACGCATCAGTGTCACTTGAGGACTGAAGGTAAATCATGGCCAAAGCTAGGGGATGTTGTCCTAATACATGACGATGGTCCTCGGCTAATGTGGAAATTAGGGAAAATCACTGGCCTAGAGGCGGGCATGGATGGAATAAGTCGGGTAGTGCATCTTAAGACGAGTACAGGTCTCACCACTCGCCCCATTGTTCCCTTAGAACAGGTAGTAAGTCAGTGCGTGGCCCCTTCCGATGAACCGCTGACTCAAGATCTCCCTCTTAACGCGTTAGGCGTTGATCGGGAACTGAGCAATATTGAGTTACGTCCCTCCCATCAAGCCGCGTTAGGCGCTGCTTCTTTATGGCGGAATAAAATAGCTTCTGGCCAACTGTAACCTATAAATTGTGTATATATATGTACCCTAGCCTGGGTTAGGATTAAGATATTATAAATATTGATCTCTCGTAGCCTGGATTAAGAATTAATTTTAAGTAATTGTAAATATTGATATTGCTCGTAGCCTGGATTAAGACTGATATTTCAGTACCTTTAAGTTTAGTATTTAGGCCCTTGATCGGCCGGGATAAGATTTGGATATTCCCCATTTGTGGTGGCAGTGTGTCATAACTTGACAAGTCTACCTTGATTTATTCTCTAATACGTTTCTTTGGTAACAATAATATAAATTATTTCGTTAATATACTGTATAGTTTAAATATTACATTCATACATAAAACAAAAATAATCAGAGAGACAGTGTCAGGGTCAGCAACCTTAGGCACGAGTGCCAGGCTTGGCACTAATGGTGCTTGTCTATGGCACGCCAAGACATTTGATGAGTCAGAGTTCTCAGTCAGATTTCAAGATTTCCGACACATTGGCCCAGTGTTTTCATTTTTGATCAGACCAGACAACTTTCAATACAGTGACTTGGACATGTCTCTCATCGAGTGGATGGAAACTGAGGAGTTGGAATTGCAGTTAATCGACTTTCAGGCCTCCTCACTATGGTCCTCAAAATTCAAGGATCTTCGAGAAACACTGGAAACTACTGTGAATGATCATGGAGCCTCCAATCTCAGCTGTTGGATAGCACTGCCTGATAAATTCAACTGCATGAAAAAAGTAGCTTTTGCATTGCTATCAGCCTTTGGATCTACATATCAGTGTGAACATATATTTTCCCACATGAAGCACATCCTTAACCCCCACCGCAGCAAGCTTACAACAGATCATTCTGAACATTGTGTGAAGCTCAAGGTATCCAAATATTCACCACAAATATCAACTGTCTCCAAATGGAAGCAAGGGCAATGATCACATTAATATGGTAAGTGTATACACATTTTAGTGTAGCCTGATTATTATTTTTACGGTTTTCTATATTATCATAACTATAAATTATTTGTTTATTACTACAATAATATGTGCATATTTACATTCTGTATGTGTAATGTATTTTACTTTAATTACAATGATGTGTATAGCCTACTGTTGTAATTGGGATCGGTGTAGTGATTCATATTTCATATTGCAAAGTTTAAAAATGTCGAACCTGGCACGCAGGGTAGTAAATAAATTGGCATTAATATAATATTGGCACATCATGGTCAAAAGGTTGCCGACCCCTGTATGATTATAGTATCCAATATAATTTACTGGTATTGATCAATGTATATGCGAATGTATGGGTGCACCTTGGGTATAAGATAGATATGAAAGGTGTATCCCCTTAATCCTCCACTCAACTTCTTCAATACTTCGCTCTACAATCAGATAAGCCTTTTCTATACTCACTGGGACCCATATTATTTAATGAGTGCTTACATTTATGTTTTACATCATCATTTTCAAAGGTGATTATTTCCTGTTTCCTATATATAGCTCTTGTCTTCACAGTCCAGATATCCTAGCAATCTTCACACAATTGTATTCAACCAGTCAGTTAAATGATTATCTGAAATTCTAATTAACCCTTTGATCCTTAGAGGTTCTTTGTAATGTTAGCAAGAACACTTAGCAGTAGCATTAATAACAAAAACAAAAAATCGTTGTCTGGTTGAAGGGTTGAAGATGGTCAAAATATATTGGTTGTAGCTGGAATTATAAAGTAAGCATAGGGTTCAAAAAGGTTGATTTATTGTGTTTAACCTTCTTACTATGATAGACGTTTCCTAATCTGAATAAAGTCGCGTAATGTTTGTCATACTAAAATGGTTATATTATTATACAGTGCGTCAATATACTAATAATTATGAACAAATTAATGCAGAACAATGATTAGAATAATGACGGTTCAAGGCCAGAAATATTTGTGTTTTAGTTTATGTGTATTTTGGAGACTAATATCACCTCTAGTTGCTATTGAAACATGTTAGCATAGTAGTTAAGTGCATACGAAGGTGTATGGCATTTAGCACTCCAAGGACTCGAACCTAGGATATTTACACCGAAATTCCACGCATTTATGCATTACGCTATCAAGACAGTTAAAGAATGATGCACAAGCCTACGATGTATTATGAAGTTTCGAATCCTGCATATTAATCTGAGAATGTACATACATTCCAACTGTGCTATGTTAGCCTAATGTATAGACTACTGGAAAGAGTAATTAATGGGGCACTTAGCCCTAGGGGAGGCCTCGCTATAAATGCTCCTGCTGCTGGTTGGCTCGTTTTCTACGACGACAATAGCGTCACACCCATTTTATCTTCAAAATATAATAATTTGTGATTGGTTCGCTTGAGGTAGTATTATATTATTATGCTATTATTGCATATACCATAGCTAGATACTTCATTACCATAAACTCGATTTTGTTGTATCTATTATTTATCTCTCCCTTCACAATTACTATATATAATTATCTTTATCTATACCTGCTTTAGCACCATTATCCCACGAGCAGCACCTAATTTAGATGGCAATATTTAGATCCGGTGGGCCATCTCGACGGGCATTACACCTCGATGGCCCTCATTAACAACTCCGGAATGGCTAAAAATGGACAATTATACTACAATCCCAGAAACCACTTTTTGCCGTTTACATAATATACGATCATTATTGGCAGTATTATATGATTCAGTTATTATACATAAGCGCTCTCTCTGGCTGTGTGTGTGTTTGTGTGTGTGTGTCTCATGGATGCACTGTATGGTTGAGCCAATGTTTGTAGGGATTATTGGTTCATTCGTGACTGAATAAACCGTCGCCTCTCTCACACACACTAACCCTCCTCTCTCTCTCTCTTTCTTTAATGTCTCTTATTTGTCTTGGTACTGTCATTCCGTTCTTAGGGACTTGATTACTAAGTATTTGTGAATTAATGGCTTGAAATCACACAGACCATTTTTAAACTTATTAAATACATATAATCATAGCCAGAATAACATGGCTGCCTGTGTACGGTATACTGGAAGTAGATTGGCTAAAATTAGGCTCGGTAAAGCTAGGTTATAATTATATTAAATAATCACATAATTAAGCATCTGGAGAATAATACATTAATCAGTGATAGGCAATATGGTTTTAGACGATGTCGATCAACTGCAGACATTCTTTGCCTTCTTACGCATCAAATCAACCAAGCTACAGACCAACATGGTGAAACACATACAATAGCACTGGATATATCAAAGGCATTTGATAGAGTCTGGCATCAATCCTTATAGTCGAAGATGTCACACTACGGCCTTGCATCATTAGTTCCACTAATTTCTTCTTATCTTCATAACAGAAAAATACGTGTAATGGTAGATGGCCTTTATTCTCAATTTCACTCAATAAATGCTGGTGTTCCCCAGGGATCAGTTTTGGCCCCAACTCTGTTCCTCATTCATATCAATGATCTCATATCTACCACTCATAATCCAATACATTCCTACCCAGATGACTCAACACTCCACAGTTCCTTCACATTTACCAATTCTTTCACCCAACCCGATCTTATAGATTCAAAAATAAACACTGCAATTTCTCTGAACCAGGACCTTTCTAGAATTAATGAATGGGGACAAGAGAATCTAGTTTCCTTTAATGCACAGAAAACCAAGTACATTCAATTTTCTAACCGACAGAATCTCACTGACTCCCATATAATTTTTAATGATGTAAATATTCCCACTTCCCCTAGTATTGACATTCTCGGTGTAACATTAACTACTAACTTGAGCTGGACACATTATGTTAGAAGCATTGCTAAGAATGCCTCTAAAAAACTGGTACTCCTGTACAGAGTTCGAGAATTCTTCACTGACGAGCAGTTGGCCGTAATATATAAAAGTCATGTGCGTTCTCAGATGGATTACTGTTCACCTCTGTGGGGTGGAAGTGGAGTGGTTGCATTGAGGCAGTTGGACAAAATTCAAAATAAAGCAATTAGATTAATCAATAACCCTGCAATCACACAGAACCTTCCTACATTATCCATACGAAGAAACGTTGCATCCCTTGCATTATTCTACAGATATTTTCACAGCAATTGTTCCGAGGAACTTGCTTCAATTGTGCCGCCTCTCCACATCTTTCCTCGTAGAACTAGGGCAGCTGAGAGCGCCCATGAATTTACACTTTCTCCTCCACAATGCAGAACTTCTGCTTATCAGAATTAATTTATCCCCAGAGCTACTACTCTTTGGAATTCACTTCCCTCGAATTGCTTTCCACAAACTTACAATCTACAAATGTTTAAATCCAGTTGTTACAAACACTTTATGAATGGAGGATGCCTTTAGGCACATGGACCTTTTTGTTTTATCTGTGTTTTTCCTTCCTCCGTTCATTGTCTCTTATAAAAAAAAAAAAAAAAAAAAGGGATAACGCCATTAGTAAGGTAAGTATATGAAGCTTTACCCCATTCATTTGCCGATTTGTTTCAGGACGAGCGAGAGAAGGCTTAAAATTTAGGGGATACCGGGTTTCCGTTGGTAGTATTTCTATTGAGATATTGATTAATTTAGCATAGGAAGGAGTCTGGGTGTCGTGTTTTAGCTTAAATAAGGGTCTATAAATTGTTCGAAAAAGAGACAAAATATCACCTCCATTAATATATAAATACGAAAATAATGATTATAAAATAATAATAAACTATAATTATGTGCAGTTTTCGCATATAGGCCTACACAAAAAAAAAAAAAAAAATTGTATACCCAACTCTGCGCCCTAGAATTCTGAAATTGGTGTTTAATCTCCTTGGTAAAACAGTATATATATAGATATACACCCTTGGGGTAAGGGACTAGAATATGCTCTACGTGCCTCCTGCGTGTGTGTGTGTGTCGTAAGAGGCGACTAAAGAGGTTGGGTTGGTGGGCTTGCTACCCCCACCCGGGAAAAATACTTACGAAACAAAGAACGAACGAACAGCCTCGGATGTAGGCGGACCTTATGTTGATGAACCCCGACCGATTATGGACAATCTTAGAATAGCGACATGGAATGTGAGAGGCGAGAATAATGACACAACAGAAGAGAGAGGTCCTGGAAGTGTTAGTGAATGCCAGGCTGGATGTATGTGGAATGACTGAGACCAAATGGAGGGGTACAGATGTGAGAGAGTGGGAGTGTGAAATGGGTGTGTGTGCTGGAGTGAGTGAGGGAGCAGCGAGAGAAGTTTTTTTCTACTTTTGTTTTCGTTTTTTTCTATGTGAATATAGGAGACAAAAGGCATAACTGTCTGCAGTGAGTGCCTCCCCCAGAGTTGAAAGAGTGACAGTGCCAAAATCAAGGGACGTTTGAGCTAAAATGCCTGGACACACAGAGTTAGAAGCAATTTAAGTCATAGGAAGAGGGATAGACTGATTCTGGTAGAGAGTTCCAGAGCTCAGCAGTTGAATAGAAGAAAGTGTGAGAATAGCGTTTCACTCTTGGGTTGGAGAGTTGCACAGAATTGAGGTGGGATTGTGTTGCAAGACACATACTACGTACCCTACGTAGAGGAGGTGGTATACACTGGGAAAGCTCCGAGGAACACTTATTATTATAGTAGCGATAGAATAGCGAGAGACGCAACATTGCAGCGAAGAGAGAGAGATTGCAGAGAGTTGGTGAGTGGACGGGAGTTAATGATACGAAAGGCTTTCCTTTCTACTTTGTCTAGGAGTGTGGTATGAGAGGATCCTCCCCACACATGCGAACAATACTCAATACAAGGACGCACTGTGCTCCTGTACAGAGCAAGAAGCTGCGCAGGGGTAGAGAACACCTTGAGGCGGTTGAGCATACCCAGCTTTTGGGAGGCTGCCTTAGCAAGACTGGTAATATGGTCCTTCGAAGTGAGAGCAGAAGAAAAAGAGATACCAAGAATATTGAGAGAAGATTAATGATTGATTTTTATATTGTTGAAGAATAAGGGATAGTCCTCTGTAGGTTCCGAATGGGTAGTGAGATGAAGAAATTTGGTCTTAGAAGCATTAAATGCAACAAGGTTTTCTCTACCCCAATTGGAAATAATAGCTAGATCAGAAGGTAAGTGATCTATGACTTCATTAAAGTTTGCCTTTGAGGGACTCCTGGCTGGGGTGTTCTTGAAATCTAATTGAGTAGTGTAAGGTAGAGTCGTCTGCATGTGAATGGATGGGACTGGATGTACAGTTGAGAAGATCATTTATGAAAATTAGAAAGAGAATAGGAGATAGGACTGAACCCTGAAGAACACCGAAGTTAATAGGATGAGGAAATGAGCGATGGCCGTCCACAACCGCAGCTAAGCAACGGCCGGAAAGGAAATTAGAGACAAAGGCACAGATGGAGGGATAGAAACCAAAGGAGGGTTGTTTAGAAATTAAAGATTTGTGCCAGACTCTATCGAAGGCCTTCGATATGTCTAGTGCAACAGAATAAGTCTCACCGAAGTCCCGAAAGGAGGATGACCAAGAGTTAGTAAGATATGAAAGAAGATCACCAGTAGAGCGACCCTTAAGAAAGCCCTACTGGCGATCTGAGAGCAGATTATGAGAAGGGAAATGCTTAAGAAATTTGGAAGCAAGAATAGTTTCAAAAACTTTAGAGATACAAGAGATGAGAGCAATTGGACGATAGTTGGAGGGTTGAGAGCGGTCACCCTTCTTTGGGACAGGTTGAATGAGAGCAAACTTCCAGCAAGAAGGGAAGACGTTAGAGGGGAGACAGAGACGAAAGAGTTTGCCTAGGCAGGGGGTCAGCACGGAAGCACAGTTTTTTTAGTACAACAGGAGGAACACCGTCCGGACCGTACGCCTTCTTAGTATTAAGCCCAGAGAGGGTAGAAAGTACATCTTTAGAAGAGATTAGGATAATAGGCATAAGTAGGAGAGAGGTTGGGTGGAAAGGGAGGAATAGCACCGGAATTAACCAAGGTGGAGTTTCTAGCAAAAGTTTGAGCGAAGAGTTCATCTTTGTCAGAGGAAGAAATGATGGAAGTGCCATCAGAGTGGATGTTAGCGGGATATCTGGAAGGACAGAGAGGGAGAGGTAAACCAAAAGAGAGGTGGAAGGATGGAGTGAGGAAGTATATGGATGAAGGCGGTGCTGGTTGGGAGGAGGGGTGTCGACTGACTGGGGACAGAGGTGCATGGGGGTGGTTCGTTTGTGGACACCCGTTCGGGGATCACGGCGTCAGGCAATAGATAAATAGATAGATATACAGTATGTCACCCGTAACTGAGATTATTTACTTATAGATAGATAGGTGTAATTATTCAATGCGGGATATCTGGAGACGTGGGAACAGGAGAGAAAGAAAGAGAGAGAGAGAGAGGGTAGGCGTGGGGAGACGCTGACCATTATGCATACGTGTGTGTGTGCGTTAGTGTTTGGAGGCGTGGTCAAGGGAGTGTCCTTTCCTCCTATTGGCACCTTTTTAGAAAGGCGTTTGGGGGAGGGGAACAGAGGGTATAAAAGGCTCAGATGATGCCAAGATCCTTCTCTTTCCCTGCCCGACCCCAGCGAACTAGTCTATATTTGTGTGTTGTGTGCCCCGCCGCATCCTCGCGGAGGGGCCGCGAGGATGCCTTGTGACATAATTCTACCATATAGGTGAGTCCATTTCAGTTAGACAAGTAGTCAACATTGTATGAGATTAGCCAGCGTGATGTGTGGTAGGGTGTGTGTGTGTGTCGGCCAGTCACCAGGGATACGAGTTGCCCTCGGCCTGAGCCAGACCACCGTGGCTACGGCCACTGCTAGGCGATGTCAGCATAGACCTAGGCCAAGGGTTGACAGAATTCCCCTGATGCGACATCCGATCGATTTAGCAATGCTATGGCCAGAAATGGTAGGTGCAAGCACAACCCCACAGAGGGTGTGCTACCGCTAGGCGATGCAAAAAACATTGCCCTTCTTGCGACATCCCACTGATTAGCGATGCACGTGACCATGGGTGACTGTTGTGTGTGTGTGTGTATGTGTGTTGGTCAGTGACACTGTGGCGATTTTGATCCCGAAGACGATCATGCTTCTGCTATGAGATGTCGGCTGTGACTCCCTAAGGCTTGACGTACTGCCTTTATGCGACTCTCATAGTCTAGTGAGTCACGTGGCTGAGGTGAGGGTGTGAGAGTGGAGAGAGAGAGAGAGAGAGAGAGAGAGAAGGTGAGTGTGATTGACGGGTGTGATAATATCTTGTGTCTTAATTCGATCATGCGGTCATTTACTGGGCTAAACGTTGTCAGGATCACGCAGTAGAGTAAAGGGTTGGTTAATGGGAGACTTTGTGTGACTAGCAGTAATCAGTAGTGATTGGGGTAATCTTAGAGGGCGTGTCATGACGGGGTACTTATATTACTGGGTAGATATATTTAGCTAAGTGGGGTCAGTTAAGTTGGGTTAGATTGAGTGGCTGACTGTGTGTGTGAAATTGTTGTTTTATTTATTCAATTTCAGTGTCGCTATTCAATAAAACCGTTTTAGCAGAATGTGTTTAATTCTTGCTAGTTTTAAGACAACATTTTGAGTGTGAACATAAAATTATTACAATATAATAGCTATCATTAGATATCCGGGCACACTAATATCCTGTAAGCTGGAACTTGCAAATCTGTTCATCAATATATTAAATGCTGCATCGAGTCAGTATATAAATAAATGTGTAGCAGGCTCTTAGACTGTAGTTTGCCTTAATTTCACACGGAATTTTTACCTATATTGATCTTCTTTTCAATGGGCTTAATCCACACTAACAACATATAGATTTATTTCCTTTACAACTGGCAAACGTTACAGAACACCTACTATAGTCTATTCGCTGTAAGTAGGCGAGAAATCATGACTTATATCCTCTGTAACTCAAAATGGGCTAGAGCAAATTGGCTGTAAATTTCCACATATATTCCTTGTCTGACTCTTCCCAAATGGTAAGAATATTGGCTTGATTACTATAGTCGTTTTTGAGTTACAGAGGTTAGAGGTCATGATTTCTCGCCTACTTACAGCGAATAGACTATAGTAATTAGGAACTTGTTTATTACACAGTATATATATATATATAATATATATATATATACTGTATATATCTATGATGTTAGTTGTGGTTTGGCCGCTAGGGTACCGTATCTTCAGTATACAAAGAAGGATCAGAGCAATGACGGTGTTCATCTTGACGTCTTTAATAATGAATCTATTCACATTTACCCTTTGCTCTATTCTCATTGACAGATTAAGTTTTAAAATAAATATTTATGTATAAATATTCACTAATAGGCAACTTTTCAGTAGATGTAAAGTCCCTCATGACATTATCATTCCGTTGGAACGAAAACCCCACACAAGCTAGACAGTCACTATGTAAGTACAGTAACACAGTATATTTCTCAATCATGTATGGACAGTTACGAGCATAAATGCTGCGACATCAACCAGATGACGTCACCTCCTTCATCACGAAAGGTTTATACAAAGCTGGATAAAATTGTCTGACGGTATTTAGAATGAAATAAAGAGATCATTGTGAGTTTGAATAAACAGTTTAACAATACCTTTAGAAACGAAGGGGCGAACATTATCTGGTTGATGTCGCAGTATTTATGCTCGTGACTGTACTAGATAGGTTAAGTTTAGACTGCTTAAATTGTCTTAATCCGTAATTCATGTTTTTATTCCGTAGTATGATATATATATATATATATATATATATATCATTACATCCACAAACGTCCTTAACATCTAACACACATACACAATAAAGTGTAGGGCTAATAAAATGATGAATGATTGCAATCATTCATCATTTATTTACCCTACACTTTATTGTGCATGTGTGTTAGATGTTAAGGACGTTTGTGGATGTAATAATATAATAATAATGTCGTGTTAATTGACATAATATATAGATATATATATATATATATATATATATATATACTGAATATATATATATAACAGTGAAGCTTGTGAGGTCTCGTTCCAGTCTAGGGGGTGAGACATGTGAAGCACTTTTAGCTACAACCAGCCCCTGCCATCTTGCCTTTCGCAGGATGCATCGGGCTCACTCACGGCTCGAAGCAGCTCCATCTCTGAAGCTGCCTTGCTCCAGTGCTTCACTGTCTCAGCTCCTAGCCTCGGACCCTCGATCTCTCAAAACGCCACCTATTGAGTAATGAACACAATAGGCATTGCCCCCCTATAGCATATACACTATTTGAATATGGGAATATTCATACAGTGCTATTTACTCAGGGAACAATGAGGGCATTTATTTGGCGTTTTGGTGGGTTTTGTGGCATTGCACTGATACTAGGTACATCACAAATTCCATCACAATAATATCTTCCCATTGACATATCAGGATTCGAACCTACTGTAGGTCGTCCATTGGTTTACCAGTCCTGAGGCACGACCACTCCACCACACATCCCATATATATATATATATATATATATATATATATATATATATATATATATATATATATATATATATATATATATATATATATATATATATATATATATATATATATATATATATAGTATATTGTAACGTGTTTCTGTAAATATATTAATTTAGGTGGAACTTTGTTCAGTTAGGCTTCATAGTTTCATAGTTGTGTAATCTCCATGAAGCTTCATGAACTGTGTTTACGTCAACCTGATGTTTGAGACCATTGAAGCTCCATGAACTATATTTCCTTCCACTTAATGTTATAGGTTGTTTTGTGAACCCATGAAACTATTTAGGTTGTGTGTACTGTTGCGAACTTCATAGTTTCTTTTCTATATTGTTAGTTTAACTATTTCTTTGTTCCCTATTCACTTGGTGGGAAACTAGATGAAGGGCAGAGGTATTATAAGGGGAGAGCGAGTTTGAGCTGAGAGGATGATTCTATGGAAAGTGACCACCTGCCAATCTGTCTTTCTTATTCATACGACTTTGCTCCTCCACCGCCACCCATTAAATTTAACTTTAAGAAAGCAGACTGGGGTGCTTTCACTAGAATCGCCAACTTTGATATTTGGGGGGTGACAATTAACCTGGGAACGGCGAGAACACTCTTAAGAGGTTTTGGTGGGCAAGGGCGAGGACCCTCTTAAGAGGTAATTAGGCCTAAACAAAATTTTAAAGGCTCCAGTAGCACTTAAAACAAGTGAAATGGTTATTAAGTGAGATAATTCTCCTCCATACCTCCTATCACTACTCCACATCTGTAAAAATCCCCTCCTTCCCCACCCCCCCTTCAATTATCACCTATTTTCCCTGTTATTCCCTTATTCATTGGTATATTTTTGTGTAAACATCTCCAAACCGATCATAGGCTGTGGTCTTGTGTGTGTCTATGTGTGGGAAAGAGAGAGAGAGAGGCCTCAGTCACTCTCCAGGCTTTGAGAAAGGAGGGTGTGGGCCTTCCCTGTCTCTCACCTCATGAATGAACGCTCGGCAATAATTCGTGATTTTCACCATCCTAACACTATTCCCACTTGTTTTATTGTTGTTACATGTTACTATATTCATATTAAATGTAAAATAGGCGCATATGAATAAGTAATAATGATAATTATTGTTAAATTACGATTTTAGCTGGGAATGAGGCCTAATATCGTCGCCCACTACATTACATACAGTTTACGCTTTAGAGGTTAAAGACAAGGTAACTCACATTCAGACTTGCATTTTACACGCACCCGAGGTTGCTATTCCTAAAACTTCTACAGTCCACATGAAGCATAGAGTTCCGTGGTGGTCACCGGACTGCCGACAAGCGCTCACTAAACGTAATAGGCGATACAGGATTTTTGATAAACAGCCCTCAGACGATAACCTCATTGCTTATAAGAAATCCAGGGCTGAGGCAAAGAGAGTCATTCGGTCCGCATAGCGTAGTGCCTGGCGTTCTTATGTATCCACATAATCAGTTCACGCCGCTTAAGGGGACCGACCGGTTAATTACAAACTTCCAGGTCTTACTTTCAATTTAAATGAAATTTGGCACAGGTGTATTATATAATACACCATGTTTACCATATGCCACCATATAACTAGATAAAAAAAAAAAAAACACACATTTTTTTGTTGCTGTTTTCTTGCAATTTAGGTAAAACAATGTTGAAAATCATGGCACTGCAGAAAATGATAAACTCCTACAGAATTCCCCATAGCACATGTTTTATGTGATCAAACAACTCACAAAAGGTGTATCTGTAGTTTCTATAAAACACATTTTATATATTTTGTGTATTTGTTCGATTTAGGTGATTACGGATTCAGGCGAATATATTTATAGAAAATTACAACTTTGACGACATATTGTGAAAAAAATTAAATTACTAGAGTAAATTGGCTTTATAGGCCTTTTAGCGTTTTCAATTACCTTTCCAATGGTATATACACCATTCCTATAGGTCCAATAATAACTGTAGAATAACATCCGATAGTGCGGCAATATAGGTTCTGAGAAAAACAGGTGAAAGTCTAAGATAATTAGGTGAACAATTTTACTTTTGTTTTTTAGATTTACAATATTTTATGCAGGAACATGGCAAAGTAGAAGATAAAGCGTATGGGAGGTTGTAGAGTAGCTTACGCTCTTTCGATTTATATAGGTATGCTCCTCGTACGACCAGTAGTTACTGAGCATGTTAATTTCAAAGTTCGCTATATAACGTTTTTAGAATTACAGGAAAAGTTTGGAAAACATAAAAAAAAACTATTTCCAATGTGTTTTCACTAATAACATTTCACTGGCTTATGAAGGGATGTTGACTCTTGTTGAGTAAACACCTATTGGTATTTTCAGGATTTCAAGTTTTTTAAGCCTAAATTAACCGGTCTGTCCCCTTAAAGGGGTCTGGTCCACAATAAATGTACTTAACAACAAGTATACCCGTTCGCCTATCACCACTCTCAGGGTGGACAATAATGTCATTGATGATCCCGTGGACGTTGCCAACACGCTCGCCAGGCATTTTGCGGATGTTAGCAGTTCGGCCAACTACGATCCCCGTTTTTAGATCATAAGCGACAGGGCGAACTCCATAATTTTTACTTTGCCACAGAAGATGTAAACTCTGATTACAACTGTGAGTTTAGGATGAAGGAACTTCTCCTTGCCATTAAATCCTGTAAAGGTTCAAGTCCGGGTCTTTCGCAATTCACCTACGGTATGATTCAGCATCTTAGTCCGGACAACCTGACTAAGCTGTTAGCATTGTACAATGAGATTTGGACGTCTGGAACGTTTCCAGACTCATGGCTCTTTGCGCACATCATACCGATCCCGAAGAGCCCTGGCCGCCTTACAGATCCCAAGCTGTTTCATCCTATTGCGTTGACGGAGTGTCTCTGTGAGTTCTTTGAGCGGATGGTTAACATCAGATTTCTTTTTGTTTTAAAGTCGAAGAATTTGTTAAATGTTCAGCAATGTGGCTTCCGTAAACACAGGGGTACACTAGAACATTTAATGAATTTGGAGCATTGTATCGCCGAGGCTTTTGCCAACAATGAATTATTCATGATAGGAAATTATTGTTATTCGGAATTTCATGTCTGACCGATCGGGTGCGGTAAGGTTGCCCCATCACATAACATCGGACGTTTATCTCCAAGATAATGGGGTGCCGCAAGGCAGTGAGCTTAGCCCTTCATTGTTTTTATTTATGATAAATGATATTCTGTCTTCCGCTCCAATCCCCAGGAATCTTAAATACTCACTGTATGCTGATGATTGCGCGTTGTGGCATTCTTCCCGCAATGTGCAATTTTTGGCTTGGCGGATTCAAGTGGCCCTTGATTCCGTCCATCTTTGGGCCTTGCGGTGGGGCTTTAAGTTTTCCATTGCTAAGTGTGTCGGCGTTGTTTTTACTCGTAGACTTAACGTACCTAATTTGTGCATCACTTTGGATAATGAGCCGATATCTTTTCAAAATTCAGTCAAGTTTTGGGTCTGCACTTTGATCGCAAGCTCAAGTGGAAGTCTCATGTCAATTATTTGATCAATTCTTGCAGTAAAAAGTTTAATGTCCTTATATACCTTTCTGGTCGTTCCAGGGGAGCCGACAGAAGGTCTTTACTGATGGTGCATAAGTCCCTTATTCGTTCAAAGTTCGACTATGGCTCGCAGGTGTGTGGGTCGGCGTCCGCTTGTACCTTCAGGAGGTTGGATGTGTTTCAAAATGTCTGCGTTTGTGTCTTGGAGCCCTTCGGTGTACTCGTGTGGAGCGTATGGAAGTAGAAGCTAACGTGTCGCCCCTCCGTCTTCGTCGTGACCATATGCTCCTCTCGTTCGGTATTTCACTACACCGTAAATGTTCGCTCGGCCTTCCGGCTTGTGGGATCCTCCTGCAGTACGAGCGTGTGCTGCATGGGGCCCTCAAGTCGGTGGCTGTGCGGCTTTGCTTCCTAACGCGAAAGCTAGGTTATGACCTCTCTAATGTTGACCAGCTTGTTGTATTAAAGATAGCACCTTGGGAGCTGTCCACATATACAATAGATACTCAGTGGCTACCTTCCCCCAAGCGTCAGGCGCCGGATGTGGAAATTCGCCAGCTTTTCCGATCGGTCCTCATCAGACACCTAGCTTCTTTCCACCTCTACACCGATGGCTCTAAGTCGGATGAATGTGTGGGTGCGAGTGCGTGGTCGACTGAATGTCGCCTCAGGTACCGTTTGCCGATCAATACGTCTGTATTCACTTTTGAACTTTTTGCAATTGAACGAGCCATAGATTTTGCCGAGGCTTATCCTCATGACAACTTTGTAATTTTGTCTCATTCTAAGTCAGCCCTTCAGGCAATTGATCAAGTAGGACGGGTTCTTCTGAAATCCTGGGCCGCATTATCAATAAGTTGCACTCAAGTCGTAAGTCCTTCTCTCTGATTTAGGTGCCTGGTCATTGTCATATTTTCGGCAATGAGCAGGCTGACGAACTTGCAAAATCGGCGGTAGAACTCGAGGGGCCGTGGGACATCCCTCAGGATCTACAGTCAAGTCTTTCTTTCGGTAAGAAGTCAATTAATGTTCTGTGGCAAAGTCAGTGGACTGACATGACTATTCATACTATCAAGCCGACCATTGGGTTTTGGCCCTCGTCTAGCCGTCACTCCCGAAGGGAGAAAGATATACTAGCCAGTCTAAGGATGAACTGCACGTTTTTGACACACATGAAACCTTATATCGACCGTGCTTTCCCGCTACAATGTTCCACCTGTGGCGGTATTCTATCGATCAACCACATCCTTTTTTCCTGCGGTAGATTTGTGGAGGAGCGTAGCCCTCTCCTGATGTACTGCAGGGCGAATAAAGTCCCATCGCTTTGGACTCGATCTTGGGTGATGGGGATGTTGGTGTAGTTGACAAATTGATAGCTTACTTGAAAGAGACTAATTTATTCAGAGAGTTGTGACTTGAGTTATGTTTTGGTGGCGGTGTTTTATTTATTTCCTATGTTCCCTTTTAACATATTGTTTTATGCTATTGTGCTCAATCATTATTTATTATGTTCACAGGACCTCCTATGTAGCTTTGTTTGTTCAATTAATTCATTTTGTCTGTCTTTCATTTTAGAGTAATATTAACTTTTTTGCTTTTCCCCCTTTGTCTTAGCATATAATGAGGTTGACAGTTGATGCTCTTAAGGATGTGTTTTTCCTGCACTATTCTTCTCAGCTGATGTTGCCTTTATTATTTTCCTGTTGTTAATTGCTTTAGACCTGTGACGTATACTGGATTGTGATTCTTGCCAATATCGCATTCCAGTGGGATGGATCCCGATCCACCTTCCCCTCCGCCCATCAGGGGGAGGGATAACCCTCCTGCTCTTACCCCTATATCGCCCGTGATCGCCCCCGAGAATGCTTCCTTTGTGATGCTTCATGCGTCTGGGTTCAGTGTCCCTTGCAAGCCTCAATCCCTTCATGATCAAGAAGGTGATTGATGGTTGGGCGGGGCCTGTGGACCAGGTCAAGATGCTTGCTAGTGGTGACTTTCTTATTAAAACGAATAATGCTTCCCAGATTAAAGACTTAGTCAAGTTACGAAAATGCCATTGCTACGATGTAACTGCGCAGATCCCTGTGTCAATGAATTCCTGCAAGGGGGTGACCTATTGTAGAGATTTCTTGTCCATGTATGAGCAGGACATTGTCGATGGAATGGCCGATCAGATTGTCGTTGGTGCAAGATTTATTACTCGTTTTACAAATGGCGAACGTGTAAAGACTCCCACGGTTATTTTGACTTTTGGTATGGCCAAGCTCCCCGATGCTGTTCATGTAGGATACGAACATTGTCCAGTTAGAGTATTCATCCCTAACCCTTTGCGTTGTTTCAATTGCCATCAATTTAGGCACACTAAAGAAGCTTGCCGTTCTCCCCAGGCTGTTTGTGAACGTTGTGGTGGACGGGGTCATGAGTCTGTAGGGTGCACTGAGACAGCTAAGTGTGTAAACATTGCAGGTGCTCACTCTTCTTCCTCTCGGGAATGCCCTAAGTGGAAGATAGAGAAGGAGGTCTGTACGGTCAAGGCCACTACGGGTGTCTCGTATTTCGAGGCTAGGAAGAAGGTGGAAGAGTTGCATGCAACTCCTCGACCGGATGTTTCATATGCTTCGGCGGCGGGTTCTCGGCCTCAGATGTGCTCTGTGGGGACTCAGACTTGTTCTGTGTCTACCCAGACTGATCCTCTCCCTCCTGCTACACCTATTCAGTCACAGCCGCCTCTTTCCCACTGTTCCTCCTGTACCACTTCCACTGTTTCTACTGCTCCCACTGACTCTACCGCTACCTCAGTATCTGACTCTCCTACTCCATCTACCTCTTCTCCTCCTGTTGCTTCATCCTCTGTCCCTGCTTCTGCCCCAGTGCAGGATAAGTCCTCTTTTTCCCACGCTGCTGCTTCATCTCCACCCCCTCCTTCTGGGAAGAATGGCAAGTCAAATTTGAATAAAGTAAATCTTATCCCCCTCAGCCGTCAGTCTTATACGCTTGTCATCCCATCTCCGGTTCCCTCGAGGCGGGCCTCCCGGCCTTACCTGGGTGAGTCTACGGAGAGGATGGAAGTTGCCGGTGGCAAGCCCCGGCAAAGGTCCCCGGGTTCCCCCCATTCTAAACATAATCGTAAAATATCTAAGCACGCTGGGCATCCCAATCACTCTTAAACCATGGAGTACAAGATACTTCAGTGAAACTGTAGAGGTATTAGGAATAAATTACAACACTTAGCACTTCTGTTGCAATTACACGCGCCGTCAGTCATTTGTCTACAGGAGACGAATTTGGTGAATCACGCTGATCCGCCTCCTTTTAAACACTACCATTCGTATAGGAGACATGAGGGTCATGAGGTGGCGATTTATGTCCATAAGTCGCTTCCCCACTCAGCAGTGCCTCTTGATTCTGCCCTGGAAGCTGTCGCATGCAGGGTCAAATTTCGGGGCACGTACAGTCGTCACCTTTCCGACTGGGCCACCTAATGGTAACTTCGCCGCATGTTTTGTTCGCTCTGAAATTAGTAAGATCACTCACCACCATCATCTTGTAGATTATGACCCATAGATTGCGTAGCTTGGTGGGAAGGAGAGGGAGGTGACACAGTAGGGAAGGGGGTGTGCTTGTTGGCATGGTTTACAGGGTAGGATCCAATGGGAGCGTGTGAGGATGAGTTGTTAAGGTCCTTTTAATCATAATGATGTATAGCTATCCACCCTTCCCTGTTAGTTAGTAGGCTTACAGTCACTCATAAAAATTCATGGACCCCCATGTGAATGCGTCATGTAAATAGTAGTTGTTTTGCTTGGTACCCCTTAAGACTGGATGCCAGCCAGATTAAGGGGGGGGGGTAAAGAGGGCCGACTAGGAGGGTGTAGAAGCAGGGTAGTACGTTAGTTACCTTACCCCCACTTTTACCCCTGAACGAAATATCCACCTCTCTCTCTCTCTCTCTCTCGTATTATTAATATAATACGCACATAATACCCCTCTCCCTATCTCTATCAAACTATGTACCGGTATATATGTTATCTAATGGCACCTACATTCCTACAGTATATGCTATTGTTTTTTGTATTTGCCTTGGTAATGTTTTTTATGTGTTATAAGAATTTCTATCGAATATCTTAAATATACTGTAGTTCACTTCCATTCTCTCGTATATTATTTCTGAATATATATTACATATTCCTTATTGTCATTATGTCCAATTTTGTATCCGTATAATGTTTTTCTTCGTATAATACTTAGTGTTTAGATCGTGCCAGTCAGCTATATGAGTTAACAGTTTTACTCAGTTTTCCCTAACTATTATTTCCTAAATCAATCCTACGATTACCTTACTTCAAAGAACTTAATGTGTATACAATAAGGCTACTTGGTTTAAATAGACGAGGTATAAACAAAGACAATGTTGGATATAGTGTTGGCTTACAGGATATATAAGTCAACTAGAACGGCACTTGGTAGAGTGCCTACGCTGGCTGGTTCTTTATCATTAATATGATAGACCTAGAACAAAATCTGGATCTGGGTTCTTGGATATATTCTGGATCGCCTCCTAATTTGAATCACTTTTGCCATGGTGTATATCCTATCTTCCCACCAACCTTCATGAAAATCAGGCTTATATATACTTTTTGTTATATATTACCTCGGCATCTAAATAACTTAGATGGCAAATCACATTTATTATAACACTCCACCTTTGCAAGATTGGGTATAAAGGTTCGCCTTTCAGCAAAATATATAGTGAGACCTTTCTATGTTAACTATTTATATAGCTGCAAAAAATCAGTTCATCACCTTGATAATTAAGGGGGGATCTCCACTTGAGGGATTTTTTTCTTGACTCCTTTCTCCCTCATGTTTAGCCCCATTGCTTTCCTAATTTTAAGACGTTCGCCCCATTATTTTGACGATTTTAAGAACTTTCGACCCATTTCTGTCAATTTTAAGACCTTTCGTGCCATTTAGGTGTCGATTTTATCCTGGCGAGCGATAGCGAGCCTGTTATTTAAGAGGGACCGGCTTTCAGCCGGGACATTTTTCTACCGAAAAATGTACAAACTTATCTTGAAAGGGGCTCAAGGGGGTGTAATCTTAAGCTTGATGGATATCTAGAGACCAAACTAAAAACCTCCCCTTAAGTATATATGTAGATAACCGTGGGTTTCTCCTAATAGAGAATGCCAGTTTTGTCTCCAAAGTGACACAGGACATTTGGTGGTCCATACCTATCTGAATGTCAACTTGAAGCTCATTATCATAACAAATAACTCGGCTTAACATATAAATTACCATATCCACCCACCACCTCTGATACTCTTGATTTATAAGAACAATAACACTAACCAGAGATCCAACAGTTTCTTTTGGCATTCCGCCGTAGGTATATATCCAAACGTTGAATGCAAGTAATATAATGTGGCAGAGAGGTGAGAAGACAATAAGCGTCAAGCATATAATGTGGCAGAGAGGTGAGAAGACAATAAGCGTCAAGAATATAATGTGGCAGAGAGGTGAGAAGACAATAAGCGTCAAGCATATAATGTGGCAGAGAGGTGAGAAGACAATAAGTGTCAAGCATATAATGTGGCAGAGAGGTGAGAAGACAATAAGCGTCAAGCATATAATGTGGCAGAGAGGTGATAAGACAATAAGCGTCAAGCATATAATGTGGCAGAGAGGTGAGAAGACAATAAGCGTCAAGCATATAATGTGGCAGAGAGGTGAGAAGACAATAAGCGTCAAGCATATAATGTGGCAGAGAGGTGAGAAGACAATAAGCATCAAGCATATAATGTGGCAGAGAGGTGAGAAGACAATAAGCGTCAAGCATATAATGTGGCAGAGAGGTGAGAAGACAATATGCGTCAAGCATATAATGTGGCAGAGAGGTGAGAAGACAATAAGCGTCAAGCATATAATGTGGCAGAGAGGTGAGAAGACAATAAGCGTCAAGCATATAATGTGGCAGAGAGGTGAGAAGACAATAAGCGTCAAGCATATAATGTGGCAGAGAGGTGAGAAGACAATAAGCGTCAAGCATATAATGTGGCAGAGAGGTGAGAAGACAATAAGCGTCAAGCATATAATGTGGCAGAGAGGTGAGAAGACAATAAGCGTCAAGCATATAATGTGGCAGAGAGGTGAGAAGACAATAAGCATCAAGCATATAATGTGGCAGAGAGGTGAGAAGACAATAAGCGTCAAGCATATAATGTGGCAGAGAGGTGAGAAGACAATAAGCGTCAAGCATATAATGTGGCAGAGAGGTGAGAAGACAATATGCGTCAAGCATATAATGTGGCAGAGAGGTGAGAAGACAATAAGCGTCAAGCATATAATGTGGCAGAGAGGTGAGAAGACAATAAGCGTCAAGCATATAATGTGGCAGAGAGGTGAGAAGACAATAAGCGTCAAGCATATAATGTGGCAGAGAGGTGAGAAGACAATAAGCGTCAAGCATATAATGTGGCAGAGAGGTGAGAAGACAATAAGCGTCAAGCATATAATGTGGCAGAGAGGTGAGAAGACAATAAGCGTCAAGCATATAATGTGGCAGAGAGGTGAGAAGACAATAAGCGTCAAGCATATAATGTGGCAGAGAGGTGAGAAGACAATAAGCGTCAAGCATATAATGTGGCAGAGAGGTGAGAAGACAATAAGCGTCAAGCATATAATGTGGCAGAGAGGTGAGAAGACAATAAGCGTCAAGCATATAATGTGGCAGAGAGGTGAGAAGACAATAAGCGTCAAGCATATAATGTGGCAGAGAGGTGAGAAGACAATAAGCGTCAAGCATATAATGTGGCAGAGAGGTGAGAAGGCAATAAGCGTCAAGCATATAATGTGGCAGAGAGGTGAGAAGACAATAAGCGTCAAGCATATAATGTGGCAGAGAGGTGAGAAGACAATAAGCGTCAAGCATATAATGTGGCAGAGAGGTGAGAAGACAATAAGCGTCAAGCATATAATGTGGCAGAGAGGTGAGAAGACAATAAGCGTCAAGCATATAATGTGGCAGAGAGGTGAGAAGACAATAAGCGTCAAGCATATAATGTGGCAGAGAGGTGAGAAGACAATAAGCATCAAGCATATAATGTGGCAGAGAGGTGAGAAGACAATAAGCGTCAAGCATATAATGTGGCAGAGAGGTGAGAAGACAATAAGCGTCAAGCATATAATGTGGCAGAGAGGTGAGAAGACAATATGCGTCAAGCATATAATGTGGCAGAGAGGTGAGAAGACAATAAGCGTCAAGCATATAATGTGGCAGAGAGGTGAGAAGACAATAAGCGTCAAGCATATAATGTGGCAGAGAGGTGAGAAGACAATAAGCGTCAAGCATATAATGTGGCAGAGAGGTGAGAAGACAATAAGCGTCAAGCATATAATGTGGCAGAGAGGTGAGAAGACAATAAGCGTCAAGCATATAATGTGGCAGAGAGGTGAGAAGACAATAAGCGTCAAGCATATAATGTGGCAGAGAGGTGAGAAGACAATAAGCGTCAAGCATATAATGTGGCAGAGAGGTGAGAAGACAATAAGCGTCAAGCAAATAATGTGGCAGAGAGGTGAGAAGACAATAAGCGTCAAGCATATAATGTGGCAGAGAGGTGAGAAGACAATAAGCGTCAAGCATATAATGTGGCAGAGAGGTGAGAAGACAATAAGCGTCAAGCATATAATGTGGCAAGAGGTGAGAAGACAATAAGCGTCAAGCATATAATGTGGCAGAGAGGTGAGAAGACAATAAGCGTCAAGCATATAATGTGGCAGAGAGGTGAGAAGACAATAAGCGTCAAGCATATAATGTGGCAGAGAGGTGAGAAGGCAATAAGCGTCAAGCATATAATGTGGCAGAGAGGTGAGAAGACAATAAGCGTCAAGCATATAATGTGGCAGAGAGGTGAGAAGACAATAAGCGTCAAGCATATAATGTGGCAGAGAGGTGAGAAGACAATAAGCGTCAAGCATATAATGTGGCAGAGAGGTGAGAAGACAATAAGCGTCAAGCATATAATGTGGCAGAGAGGTGAGAAGACAATAAGCGTCAAGCATATAATGTGGCAGAGAGGTGAGAAGACAATAAGCGTCAAGCATATAATGTGGCAGAGAGGTGAGAAGACAATAAGCGTCAAGCATATAATGTGGCAGAGAGGTGAGAAGACAATAAGCATCAAGCATATAATGTGGCAGAGAGGTGAGAAGACAATAAGCGTCAAGCATATAATGTGGCAGAGAGGTGAGAAGACAATATGCGTCAAGCATATAATGTGGCAGAGAGGTGAGAAGACAATAAGCGTCAAGCATATAATGTGGCAGAGAGGTGAGAAGACAATAAGCGTCAAGCATATAATGTGGCAGAGAGGTGAGAAGACAATAAGCGTCAAGCATATAATGTGGCAGAGAGGTGAGAAGACAATAAGCGTCAAGCATATAATGTGGCAGAGAGGTGAGAAGACAATAAGCGTCAAGCATATAATGTGGCAGAGAGGTGAGAAGACAATAAGCGTCAAGCATATAATGTGGCAGAGAGGTGAGAAGACAATAAGCGTCAAGCATATAATGTGGCAGAGAGGTGAGAAGACAATAAGCGTCAAGCATATAATGTGGCAGAGAGGTGAGAAGACAATAAGCGTCAAGCATATAATGTGGCAGAGAGGTGAGAAGACAATAAGCGTCAAGCATATAATGTGGCAGAGAGGTGAGAAGACAATAAGCGTCAAGCATATAATGTGGCAGAGAGGTGAGAAGACAATAAGCGTCAAGCATATAGAGAGGAAGAGGAAATTAAAAGGAAAAGAGGAAGTGGCTAAGAAAAATGAGAATACAAAAAAATATATGTATGGCAAACTACAGTCATAGGAGAACTGAAATATATGTATGGCAAACTACAGTCATAGGAGAACTGAAATATATGTATGGCAAACTACAGTCATAGGAGAACTGAAATATATGTATGGCAAACTACAGTCATAGGAGAACTGAAATATATGTATGGCAAACTACAGTCATAGGAGAACTGAAATATATGTATGGCAAACTACAGTCATAGGAGAACTGAAATATATGTATGGCAAACTACAGTCATAGGAGAACTGAAATATATGTATGGCAAACTACAGTCATAGGAGAACTGAAATATATGTATGGCAAACTACAGTCATAGGAGAACTGAAATAT
The DNA here is from genome assembly GCA_032716605.1 of Paralithodes platypus. Lineage (NCBI taxonomy): Eukaryota > Metazoa > Arthropoda > Malacostraca > Decapoda > Lithodidae > Paralithodes > Paralithodes platypus. The sequence continues at coordinate 20,500,420 of CM064507.1, forward strand.
ATGTATGGCAAACTACAGTCATAGGAGAACTGAAATAATGCAGGGAGATAATGTTAAATTCGCAAATGGTTTCCTATATTTATGTATTCCAAATACACACACACACACACGCACACAAAGTTACACAGACACTCAGACCACACATACCTTGCAGTCCCAACTAGGTGGTCCGGCCTTAATACTACTAGACAGGGACAGTTTATAGTGGAAGAATAGGACAGTAAAGTAGAAAACTATCTCCCCACTCTCCACTCCCTCCGGCTAAAATGCCGTACCGGAAAATAGGATGAAGTGTAACCTTATGGGTCAGGAAATGCCCACACACAAAGTTTGTAAAGAGTATAGCAAACAAATAGTTTGAAAGGGAAATTACACATGCCTACTGATTAATTCAAATTAATCCAATCTTCATCAGGTGATCGTTCAGTCTGTTCTTTAACGTATCAATTCAATTACTGCCGACCACCTCCAGAGAGAGAGAAAGAGAGAGAGAAGAGAGAGGTCTACTGGTAAGATCGGGTCTTTAATTTCCCCACTTTCACCCATCCTCTAAACCCACCTTTCCCCCCCCCCTCCTCCCTGTCTGTTGTTGAGCCACCCTGTCGCAACAGATAGCAGGAGAAAACCCCCCAAAACAACTAGAAGTGCACTCGGTAGAGCGCATATCTCCGCCTACGCTGGCGGAGGTATGTGCTTTACCGATCACCTCCTAAATTGAATCACTTTTTCCTCAGTGCATATCCTTTGTGCCCAGCTACTTTCGTGAACATCGGTTGACATTTCCTGTTCACAGACAACATAAAAACAAACGAGGGTAAAATTCGACCAAGTGATTCTCTCTCTCTCTCTCTCTCTCATATGGGGGTCCATGAATATGTAGCTGACTGTTCCTATTTACTGCTAGCTGAAAGAAAGCATCAATTGTTAAAATAATTGGCCATTCGTATCGTCTTGACCTGAAGTTTATTTTTTCTTATCTGTTTGTTTGTCTCTTTGTCTGTAAACAAGATAAGCTATCTCACAAAGTTTTGAACCGACTTCAATATAGGAGGCGATCATGATTATATCCTAGAAACCAGATTCAGAACTTCAGAAGAAAATGTAGGTCTAATATTTATGGTAAAGAACCAGCCAGTGTAGGCGAAGGTATATGCGCTCTACCAAGTGCCCCTCTAGTTTACTTATATATCCTGTAAACCAACACTATATTAACCTAGCATATTCTAAGCCGACCTATCTAACCTAGTATATACTGTGGTGATGAGATGGTCTATCAGAATGAGAGTTGACCGTTCTCTGCCATCTATCTATCTATCTATTGCCCGACGCCGTGATCCCCGAAGGGGTGGCCACGAACGAACCGCCCCCATGCACCTCTGTCCCCAGTCAGTCGACGCCCCTCCCCTCAACCAGCACCACCTTCGTTCATGTACTTCCTCACTCCATCCTTCCACCTCTCTTTCGGTCTACCTCTCCCTCTCTGTCCCTCCACCTCGCTCTCGTACATCCTCTTAGTCATTTTCTCGCTTTCCATACGTTCCATATGGCCGAACCATCTCAAGTTGTTCCTTTTCACACTTTCCAGCACATCTACCCCCACACCACACTTCCTTCTTACTTCCTCATTAGTCTGTCTATCCCTCCATGTAACTCCGCACACACTTCTTAAGTAATTCATTTCCACTGCTCTCACTCTTGGTCTGAGTCTCTCAACCAACGTCCATGCTTCGTTTCCGTAAGTCAGTGTCGGGATTACCACACTGTCATGCAAGGACTTCTTCACTTCCATACTGACCACCCTATTTCTTGTTACTGCTTTCAGCGTTCCTACAACCCTCTTCCCCTATTGTACCCTCTCCCACACCTCTTCATCCATAGTCCCAGCTTTACTCAACACACTGCCCAGATATTTAAAAGAGTTGACGATCTCCATAGCCTGACCATTCAGCTTCACCTCACACTCTGTGACTTCACCCCTTTCGAAGACCATAAACTTGCTCTTCCCCGCATTTACCTTCAAATTTCGTTTTTCGCACACTGTTCCAAACTCATTTACCAGACCCTGCAACTCCCATTCATTATCACTCATCAGAACTGTATCATCCGCAAACAGCAGTATAGGTAGCTTCCACTCAATTCCCTCCCTTTTCAGCGATACACCAATATCCACTGCTCTTGATAGTATTTCTTTCATGACTCCATCCATATATACAGTAAACAACCACGGGGACATCACGCACCCCTGTTTCAAACCAACATTCAGGTCAAAGAACTCGCTCTGCTCACTCTCCACACGTACTGCCGCCTTTGCACCCTCATACATGCTCTTCACTGCTTTCAGCAACTTGCCATCTACTCCGTATATTCTAAGTACTTTCCACAAACCTTCTCTATCCACTCTGTCATAGGCCTTCTCCAAGTCCATAAAGGCAACATACACCTTTTGTTTCTTCTCCAGATATTTCTCCACAACACAATTCAGGGTAAAAATCTGATCTACACATCCTCTTCCCTTCCTAAAACCTCCCTGCTCGTCGCCTATCCATTTCTCCGTTCTCACTCTCACTCTCTCAATCACTACCCTACTGTATACCTTCCCTACTACGATTAGAAGACATATTCCTCGGTGGTTACCACACGCTCCTCTTTCCCCTTATATTGGGGGACTATTTTGCCAGTCTTCCAGTCATCAGGTGCACTCCCCTTCTCCCATGCTAGTTTGCACATTTTCCATACCCATTCGATCACTATCTCACCACCATACCTCAACATTTCCCCACACACTCCATCTGTTCCTGGTGCTTTCCCCAACTTCAATCTTTTCATGGCTTCCCACACTTCTACCCTCCTGATCCCCACCTCCTCCTCCACTACTTCTCTTCTTCTCCCTCCCATACCATATCCAGCTATGTTTGCTGGCTCTTCATTCCTTACATTCAGCAACACATTGAAGTACTCCCTCCATCTTTTGACTCTCTCTTGCTTCTCGGCTAGCATTCTCCCATTCTTATCTTTCACACCCTTACTGTTTCCCTTGCTACCTTCCCTAACTTTCTGGACTTCTTTCCAGAACAGTTTCTTACTCTCCATCCATTTTACACTCAGATTCCTTCCTTCTCTGCCATACCCATAGCTTACTCTGACTGTTCCTTTTACTTATACATTTTCTAGATCTCGTGTGACGGCATCTCTGACGTGGATTTACCTCCCTACTGCCAACCTAGAGGTTGGCAGACTGGGAGCCAAAGCGTCACATTTTTCCTTTGCCCCTCAACTTTCCCTTCATTATTGTTGAGGGGCACAGGGCCTTGGGTAGGGCTTTGGTGTCCCGGGCATTTCCATGCCCTCCTCAGCTCCTCGCCTGGGAGCAGCTTCGGTCACCTGGGCTTTCTTAGTGGTAAGCAGGAAGGGTTCTGTGGGGGCCCTCGGTTATGGCCTTAGCCTTGCTCGGGACCTTGGGGCTGCTCGGTTAGACAGCCTGGGGAACAACAAAAACAACAACATCCTAGCATATACTTTGCCTTTAGGGGGGATGGTTCACTTATATATACTCATTTCTGTATCTTTCTATAATGTTATTAGTTTCCTCCCTATACTTCCATCAAGCTTAAAAAAACACTCCCCCAAGACCCTCCTTTAAGATAAATGTGTACATTTTTTTATATTTTTTTTTCTTTTTTAATTACAAGCTCGCTATCACTCGACAGGAAAAATCGACACCTAAATAACACAAAGTCTTAATATTGACAAAGAAATGGAGCAAAAAGTCTTAAAATCGCCAAACTAATGAGCCGAACGTCTTATGATCGGAAAACTAATGGGGCTAAACATGAGAAAGAAAGGGGACCCGACAAACGGCCCATCTCTCCTTAACCTCTCATAATTTAGCCAAGTAGTCCTATTGTAAACAGATTAGGTTCTCTGATGTAAGGTTGTCGCATTCTTCCCGCAATGTGCAATTATCGGCTTGGCGGATTCAAGTGGCCCTTGATTCCGTCCATCTTTGGGCCTTGCGGTGGAGCTTTAAGTTTTCCGGTGCTAAGTGTGTCGGTGTAGTTTTTACTCGTAGACTTAACGTACCTAATTTGCCCATCACTTTGGAAAATGAGCCGATATCTTTTCAAAATTCAGTCAAGTTCTTGGGTCTGCACTTTGATCGCAGGCTCAATTGGAAGTCTCATGTCAATCATTTGATTAATTCTTGCAGTAAAAAGTTAAATGTCCTTAAATACCTTTCTGGTCGTTACTGGGGAGCCGACAGAATGTCTTTACTGATGGTGTATAAGTCCCTTTTTCGTTCAAAGTTCGACTATGGCTCACAGGTGTAAGGGTTCGGCGTCCGCTTGTACCTTCAGGAGGTTGGATGGGTTTCAGAATGTCTGTTTGCGCTTGTATCTTTGAGCCCTTCGGTGTACTAGTGTGGAGTGTATGGAAGTAGAAGCTAACGTGTCGCCCCTCCGTCTTCGTCGTGACCATACGCTCCTCTTGTTCGGTATTTCACTACACCGTAAATGTTTGCTCGGCCTTCCGGCTTGTGGGATCCTCTTGCAATACAAGCATGTGCTGCATGGGGCCCTCAAGTCGGCGGCTGTGCGGCTTCACTTCCTAATGCGAAAGCTAGGTTATGACCTCTCTAATGTTGACCAGCTCGTTGTATTAAAGATAGCACCTTGTTAGCTGCCCGCATACACAATAGATACTCAGTGGCTACCTTCCCCCAAGCGTCAGGCACCAGAGGTGGAAATATGCCAGCTTTACTGATCGGTCCTCATCAGACACCTAGCTTCTTTCCACCTCCACACCGATGGCTCTAAGTCGGATGAATGTGTGGGTGCGAGTGCGTGGTTGCCCGAATGTCGCCTCAGGTACCGTTTGCCGACCCATACGTCTGTATTCACTTCTGAACTTTTTGCAATTGAATGGGCCATAGATTTTGCCAAGGCTTCTCCTCATGACAACTTTGTAATTTTTTCGGATTCAAAGTAAGCCCTTCAGGCAATTGATTCAAGTAAGATGGGTTCTTCTGAAATCCTGGGCCGCATTATCAATAAGTTACACTCAAGTCGTAAGTCCTTCTCTCTGATTTGGATGCCTGATCATTGTCATATTTTCGGCAATGAGCAGGCTGACAAACTTGCAAAATCGGCGGTAGAACCCGAGGGGCCATGGGAAGTCCCTCGGGATCTTCAGTCGAGTCTCTCTTTCGGTAAGAAATCAATTAATCTTCTGTGGCAAAGTCAGTGGACCGACCTGACTATTCATACTATCAAGCCGACTATTGGGGTTTGGAACTCGTCTAACCGTTGCTCCCGAAGGGAGGAAGTTATACTAGCCCGTCTGAGGATGAACTGCACGTTTTTGACACACATGAAACCTTATAACGACCGTGCTTTCCCACCACAATGTTCCACCTGTGGCGGGATTCTTTCGATCAACCACATCCTTTTGTCCTGCGGTAGATTTGTGGAGGAGTGTAGCCCTCTCCTGATGTACTGCAGGGCGAATAACGTCTCCATCACCTTGGACTCGATCTTGGGTGATGGGGATGTTGGTGTGGTTGGTTGGTATTGATGGCTTACCTGAAAGAGACCAATTTATTCAGAGAGTTGTGACTTGAGTTATGGTTTTGGTGGTGGTGTTTTATTTATTTCCTATGTTCCTTTTTAGTATATTGTATTATTCTATTGTGCTCACTCATTATTTATTATGTTCACAGGACCTCCTATGTTGCTTTGTTTGTTCAATTAATTAATTTTGTCTGTATTTCATTTTAGAGTAATATTAATTTCAGTTCTGTTTTGCTTTTCCCCATTTGTCTTAGCATATAATGAGGTTGACAATTGATGCTCTTAAGAATATGTTTGTCCTGCACTATTCTTCTCAGCTGATGTTGCCTTTATTATTTTCCTTTTGTTAATTGCTTTAGACCGGTGACGTATACTGGATTGTGATGCTTGCCAATATCGCATTCCAGTATTATGAGGTTTTTGGCAATACACATGTTGCTTTAGTATGGCCTAATAGACCTGAGGGGTTGATGGCCTTCCCAATCAAGCTGAAAAAAAAAAAAAGAGAGCTGAGAGCTCAGACTTGTCTTCCATTAGGCGTGGCGTACGGACGTGTTCTCGGCGATCGTTTGTTTTTTTATGATTTTTGTTGGCCTGGGTGCCTCTTTTATTTTGTGTTTCTAAATAAATAAATTTGTGTTAATTTCCTCCTTTCCCTTTTTTGTGGCAGAGTAGGTGTCTTTGCCCCTATGTTTGCTTTTTCCTTGCTTTCTGACCCCACTGATCGCTTCGGGCCTGAATTGACAGGGTCGGGCTCCCCTATACGAGGATTGAGAGGTGTTAGCAAACATTAATTTTTCATCCCCTGCCTTCCTCCCCTTTTTCTGGCGTCCGCGGTGCGTTACTCACTTTTCCCTTCTGGGGAAGTGGGATGGATCCCGATCCTCCCTCCCCTGTCCCCATCAGGGGGAGGGATGTCCCTCCTGACTCTCCCCATAAACTGCCCGTGATCGCTCCAGAGAATGCTTCCTTTGTGACGCTTCATGCTTCTGGTACGGTGTCCCTTGCTAGCCTCAATCCCTTCTTGATCAAGAAGGTGATTGATGGTTGGGTGGAGCCATTGGACCAGGTCAAGAAGCTTGCTAGTAGTGACCTTCTTGTTAAAACGAATAATGCTTCCCAGGTTAAGGACTTACTCAAGTTACGAAAATTTCATTGCTACGATGTAACTGCGCAGATCCCTCTGTCAATGAATTCCTGCAAGGGGGTGACCTATTGTAGGGATTTCTTGTCCATGTCTGAGCAGCCATTGTTGATGAAATGGCCGATCAGTTTGTCGTTGGCGCTAGATTTATTAATCGTTTTACAAATGGCGAACGTGTAAAGACTCCCACGGCTGTTTTGACTTTCGGTATGGCCAAGATCCCCGATGCTGTTCATGTAGGATATGAACGTTGCTCAGTTAGAGTAGTCATCCATAACCCTTTGCGTTGTTACAAATGCCAGCAATTTAGGCACACTAAAGAAGCTTGCCGTTCTCCCCATGCTGTTTGTGAACGCTGTGGTGGCCGGGGTCATGAGTCTGTAGGGTGCACTGAGACAGCTAATTGTGTAAATTGTGCAGGTGCTCACTCTTCTTCCTTTCGGGATTGCCCTAAGTGGAAAAGAGGAAGATAGCGAAAGAAGTCTGTAGAGTCAAGGCGACTACAGGGGTCTCGTATTTCGAAGCTAGGAAGAAGGTGGAGAAGTTGCAATTAACTTTTCGGCCGGATGTTTCTTATGTTTCGGCGGCGGGCTCTCGGCCTCAGATGTGCTCTGTGGGGACTTAGACTTGTTCTGTGTCTACCCCGACTGATCCTCTCCTCCTGCTACACCTGTTCAGTCTCAGGCACCTCATGCCCACTGTTCCTCCTCTACCACTACCACTGTTTCTACTGCTCCCACTGACTCTACCACTTCCACTGTTTCTCCCGCTTCCACTGACTCTACCGCCTCTGTTTCTGCCTCTCCTACTCCTGTTGCTTCATCCTCTGCCTCTGCTTCTGCCTCAGTGCGGGATAAGTCCTCTTATTCCCACGCTGCTGCTGCTTCTCCACCCCATCCTCCTAGGAAGAATGACAAGTATGATATGAATAAAGTAAATCTTTCCCCCCTTAGCCGTCAGTCTTACACGCACGTCATCCCGTTTCCAGCTCCCTCGAGGTGGGCCTCCCAGCCTCACCTGGGGGGGTCTACGGAGAGGATTGAGGTTGCTGGTGGCAAGCCCCGGCAAAGGTCCCCGGGTTCCCCTCATAATAAACAGAAGAGAACAAATCTAAGCATGCTGGGCATCCCAATTACTCTTGAACCATGGAGTACAAGATAATTCAGTGGAACTGTAGAGGTATAAGAAATAAATTACAACACTAAGCACTTCTGTTGCAATTACACGTGCCGGCACGTCAGTCGTTTGTCTACAGGAGACGAATTCTGTGGATTACGTTGATCTGCCTCCTTTTAAACACTACCATTCGTATAGAAGGCATGAGATGGTCATGGGGTGGCGATTTATGTCCATAAATCACTTCCCCACTCAGCAGGGCCTCTTGTTTCTGCCCTGGAAGCTGTCGCATGCTGGGTCAAAATTTGAGGCACGTTCCTGACTATTTGCTCTCTGTATTGTCGTCCTCAGGTTCCGATTGATGATGATTATTTTCCTTCTCTTTTTGATTCATTGCCCAATTCAAAATTAATTTTAGGTGATTAATGCACATCATCATCAATGGGGTAGTATGAGGTGTGATGGTCGCGGCAAACAAATAGCTAATGTTTTACTTCCATCTGACCTCTGTCTTTTGAACGATGGTAGTGCGACTCGTGTAGACGATCGTACGTGCCATACATCATGCATGGACCTGTCTTTGTTATCTCCCGTAACACTACCTAACATCACTTGGGGCACTTTCGACGATTGGGAAGTGACCACTTACCGATCTGTCTTTTTTATTCCTGCGACTTTGCTCCTCTACCGCCGCCCATTAAATTCAACTTTAAGAAAACAGACTGGGGTGCCTTCTTTAGAATCGCTAACTTTGATATTTCGAGGGGTGACATTAATGACAAGGTAACTCACGTTCAGACTTGCATTTTACACGCAGCCGAGGTTGCTATTCCTAAAACTTCTACAATGCACACGAAGCATAGAGTTCCGTGGTAGTCAGCTGACTGCCGACAAGAGCTCACTAAGCATAATAGTCGATACAGGATCTTTGATAAACAGCCCTCGGACGACAACCTCATTGCTTATAAGAAATCTAGGGCTGAGGCACGGAGAGTCATTTGATCCGCAAAGCGTAGTGCCTGGCGTTCTTATGTGTACATGGTGAATCAGTTCACGCCGCTTAAAGAGGTCTGGTCCACAATAAATGTACATAACAACAAGTATACCCGTTCACCCATCACCACTCTCAGGGTGGACGATAATGTCATTGATGATTCCGTGGACGTTGCCAACACGCTCGCCAGGCATTTTGCGGATGTTAGCAGTTCGGCAAACTATGATCCCCATTTGTTATATCATAAGCGGCAGGCCGAACTCCATAATTTTGACTTTGCCACAGAAGACGTAAACTTTGATTACAAATGTGAGTTTACAATGAAGGAACTTCTTGCCCTAAAATCCTGTAAAGGTTCGAGTCCGGGTCCTTCGCAAGTCACCTACGGTATGATTCAGCATCTTAGTCAAGACAACCTGACTAAGCTGTTAGCATTGTACAATGAGATTTGGACGTCTGGAACGTTTCCAAACTCGTGGCACTTTGCGCACCTTACAGATCCCAAACTGTTTCGCCCTATTGCATTGACGGAGTGTCTATGTAATGTCTTTGAGAGGATGGTTAACGTCAGATTTCTTCTTGTTTTAGAGTAGAAGAAATTGTTAAATGTTCAGCAATGTGGCTTCCGTAAACACAGGGGTACACTAGAACATTTAATGAATTTGGAGCATTGTATCGCCGAGGCTTTTGCCAACAATGAATTCATGATAGGAATGTTTCTAGATATTCATAAAGCTTACGATATGACCTGGCGACACGGAATACTTACGAAACTCTATGCTTCCGGCTTCAGAGGTAATTTGCCTATTTATATTTGTAACTTCATGTCTGACCGAACTTTTACGGTCAGGTTGCCCCATGACATAACATCGGACGTTTATGTCCCAGAGAATGGGGTGCCTCAAGGCAGTGTGCTTAGCCCTTCATTGTTTTTATTCATGATAAATTAAATTCTGTCTTCCTCTCCGATCCCCAGGAATCTTAAATACTCACTGTACGCTGATGATTGCGCATTGTGGCAATCTTCCCACAATGTCCAATTTTTGGCTGGGCGGATTCAAGTGGCCCTTGATTCCGTCCATCTTTGGGCCTTGTGGTGGAGCTTTAAGCTTTCCGTTGCTAAGTGTGTCGGTGTAGTATTTACTCGTAGACTTAACGTATCTAATTTGCACATCACTTTGGATAATGTGCCGATACCTTTTCAAAATTCAGTTAAGTTCTTGGGTCTGCATTTTGATCGCAGGTTCAATTGGAAGTCTCATATCAATGATTTGATTAATTTTTGTAGTAAAAAGTTAAATGTCCTTAAATACCTTTCTGGCCGTTACTGGGGAGCCGACAGAACGTCTTTCGTTCAAAGTTCGACTATGGTTGGCAGGTGTATGGGTTGGCTTCTGCTTGTACCTTGAGGAGGTTGGAAGTGTTTCAGAATGTCTGTTTGCGTTTGTGTTTTGGAGCCCTTCGGTGTACTCGTGTGGAGCGTATGGAAGTGGACGCTAATGTGCAACCCCTCCGTCTTCGTCATGATCATATGCTCCTCTCGTTTGGTATCTTATTACATTGTAAACGTTCGCTTGGCCTTCCGGCTTGTGGGATCCTCCTGCAGTACGAGCATGTGCTGCATGGGGCCCACAAGTCAGTGGCTGTGTGGCTTCATTTTCTAACGCGAAAGCTAGGTTATGACCTCGCTGATGTTGACCAGCTGGTTGTATCAAAGATAGCGCTTTGGGAGCTGCCCGCTTATGCAGTTGATACCCAGTGGCTTCCTTACCCCAAGCGTCAGGCGCCGGAGGTGGAAATTCGCCAGCTTTTCCGATCGATCTTCATCAAACACCTAGCTTCTTTCCAACTCTACACCGATGGCTCTAAGTCGGATGAATGTGTGGGTGCGAGTGTGTGGTCGACCGAATGTCGCCTCAGGTACCGTTTGCTGATCCATACATCTGTATTCACTTCTGAACATTTTGCAATTGAACGGGCCATAGATTTTGCTGAAGCTTCTCCTCATAACAACTTTGTCATTTATTCAGATTCAAAGTCAGCCCTTCAGGCAATTGATTCAAGTAGGACGGATTCTTCTGAAATCCAGGGCCGCATTATCAATAAGTTGCACTCAAGCTGTAAGTCCTTCTCTCTGATTTGGATACATGGTCATTGTCCTATTTTCGGCAATGAGCAGGCTAACGAACTTGCTAAATCGGCGGTAGAACTTGAGGAGCCGTGGGACGTCCCTCAGGATCTACAGTCAAGTCTCTATTTCAGTAAAAAATCAATTAATCTTCTGTGGAAAAGTCAGTGGACCGACCTGACTCTTCATACAGTCAAACCGACCGTTGGGGTTTGGCCCTCAGCTAACCATCGCTCCCAGAGGGAGGAAGTTATCTTAGCTCAACTGAGGATGAATTGTACATTCTTAACACACATGAAACCTTATATCGCCCGTGTATTCCCGCCACAATGTACCACCTGTGGCGGGAATCTATCAATCAATCACATCCTTTTGTCCTGTGGTAGATTTGTGGAGGAGCGTAGCCCTCTCCTGATGTACTGCAGGGCGAATAACTTCCCCATCACCTTGGACTCGATCTTGGGTGATGGGGATGTTGGTGTGGTTGACAAATTGTTGGCTTACCTGAAAGAGACCAATTTATTCAGAGAGTTGTAACTTGAGTTATATTTTTGGTGGTGGTGTTTTATTTATTTCCTATGTATTATCATATTGTTTTATGCTATTGTGTTCACTCATTATTTATCATGTTCACAGGACCTCTTATATTGCTATGTTTGTTAAATTAATTAATTTTGTCTATTTCATTTTAGAGTAATATTAATTTCAGTTCTGTTTTGCTTTTCCCCCTTTGTCTTAGCATAAAATGAGGTTGACAGTTGATACTCCTAAGAATATGTTTTTCCTGACACTATTCTTCTCAGCTGATGTTGCCTTATTATTTTCTTGTTGTTAATTGCTTTAGACCTGTGACGTATACTGGGATTGTGGTACTTGCCAATATTGAATTCCAGTATTATGAGGTTCTTGGCATTTAACATTTTTCTATATTATGGCCTAATAGTCCTGATGGGCTGATGGCCTTCCCAATCAAGCCAAAACAAAAATAAAAAAAATAAAATAAAGGTAGAGAGGACACCAGGGACTAGAGTTCTCGAAAGGAGGCTTTAGTCCTGGTCGCGAATATGGAAGACGCCTGGGGATCCCGAGCAGGACAACCTCTGGGTATATATTCCCAGTATACCTGGGGGTATAAACTTGGGGGTCTCGGAGAATCCGGTCACGTTCTTCCTTGACTGTCCAAGTCAGCTACCTTTCAGATCATTATTCATCACTTGTCCTTTGACATTGTTGTGCCTCTAAGTGTACAAGCTCAAGTCTCAAACTTCCACACTTTTGTTTTTGCATGCTAATACTCGACTGGGGCAATTTGTGATCAACCAATCTTAGATATACTCGTGCTTCATACCTACACTTCGTGGAAACTTAAGTACCTGCAAGCCTAGACAAGTATCATTACTTTTTATTTAATTAACATGTTCTTTTTAACGTCCAGCTTAGGCCTTATGTACAGTTCTTCTATATAATTTAGCCTCCAGTGCAGCAGTAGTAGACTCCTTTTCATATATATAGAGAACTCCACCCAGAACGTAGCTACGAGAGACTCTTTGTATTATTATTTAATGTGTATCTTATAAATAAGTGTAAATATGTTTATAAATTCATTAAAACTTGTTAACTCAAACCTGTTATGCCATATTCTTATCTAACCTTTTACTAGAACAGTCAATTGTTTATTTTCCGCCGAGGTCAGCTCGACTTCGGTGTTTGTTTAAGTATCAAAGCTTTGGTTTGACAATTTTAATTATCTAATGTTTAAATTGAACTCCTCTGTTCTAAGAATATTATCCAACTCAACTTCTAGTGTCTTATGAAATTTTGATATGTAACAAAATGGGGGCCTGTCCGGGAGTATTAATAGTGTGATTGTATCTAGTATTTGTGTTATTTATCTTGTGCTTCATTGTCTAGAGTTTCATAACTTTACAATCATGGCTAAACAAGTGCCAGGTTTTAATGTAAAGAAATGTATTAACCCATAAACAGCAAGCGTCCTCATATGAGTCCGTACTGGGCGAAGGCGAGCGCCCTAATATGAGCCAAGGCCTAAACAAAAAATGTTTAAAAGGCCCCAGTAGCACTTTAAAAAAAAAATGGTGTTTAAGTGAGATAATTCCCCTCCATATCTCTTATCACTCCTCCACATGTGTCAAAATCCCCTCCTTCCCCCCCCACCCCCTTCAATTATCACCTATTTGTCCTCTTATTCCCATATTTATTGGTGTTTTTATAATGCCAATATTTCCAAACTGGTCTAAGCCGTGCTCATGTTGCTAGAGAGGGTGTAGAGTGTCTGAGAGTGTGAGTAAGTCAGTCTAGCTCCAGGCTCTGAGAAGGGAGGGTGTGGCCCACCTCAGCTCCACACTTGATGAATGGCCGGTCAGCAATTATTTGCGACTTTGACCATCTAAACACTATTCCCACTTGTTGTATTGTTGTTACATGTTGCTATCTTCATAATAAACGTAAAATAGGTGCATATGAATAAGTAATAACGATATTTATCGTAAAATGACGATTATAGGCGGGAATGGAGCCTAATATGTCCGCCCAGTTGTGTGGTGTCCATTACACATAACTCGCCATTTTTGGGTTAAGGACCCTACTCCAGTCAAATTTCAGGATGTCTTCATTAGTAAGGACCACTGGAAGTATATATCTTTTCAATACGATGTCCCAGTCATGGCAGTAGACACTAAACTTGAATGGATAAAAAACACCATCTCAAGAAGAGCACTTTATTGATAACGTTTCGGTCACTAACAAATGCTGGTACATAGGAGGCCTTAAATATCCGTCCAGACAAGTTTATCCAACCTTACCACAAAAAAAAAAAAAAAAAAAAAATACCTGTCACACCTTCAACCCTACCCACTAAATGCGCCAATCCCTCGCTTTCGCTTTACAATTCAGCTAATCTCTTCTCTACTCCCGGCTCCTCTCTCTCTCTCTCTCTCTCTCTAGGTTCTTTATTGCTAGTACTGTACCACTATAAATTATATTAGCACTATCTTCACTGTTTTCATTTTAATTGTTACGATTAATATTATCATCTGTATTATTATTATTAATGTTATTATTATTATTATTATTATTATTATAATTATTATTATTTTTATTATTATTATTGTTATTATTATTTTTATTATATTAGTATTGTTATAGTTATTTTATTATTTTGTACTAGTAGAGTTGTTACCCTGTACGCATGTTTGTATGTCTGTTTTTGCTAGTTCCTACTGATGTATTTGACCCATATATAGGCTCCGCCTCCCCTCCCCCCATGCTTCTGCCCCCTCCCTGTCCAGCCTCCTTCCTCCCTCCCAATCCCCACCTACCACTCCTCCCCCGCCACCTGTCTGGACGGATATTTAAGGCCTCCTATGTACCAGCATTTGTTAGTGACCTGATGAAGCTATCTGCGAAACATTGTCAATAAAGTGCTCTTCCTCAGATGGTGTTTTTTATCCATTCTGTCTACTTTTCAAGTACCACTCAACACTAAACTTGAAATTCAGATCGCTGTAATTGAGCATTTAACTTCATTGGAAATCATACCCTCTATCCTTACAACTCATGAGCTTTTTATATCTGATCACAGTGAGTCCAGTGAAGATGACGAGGTTAACCCAACTAAGAAATCTGTCTAGATATTAGAATTAGAGCTCAGAAGGTTAGAAGCTGAAAAGCTAGAAGAAACCAGGAGACTAGAAGCAGAGATAAAAAAAGGTAGAAGCTGAAAATGAAAACATTAAGCTTCAGATTCAACTAGCCCAAATGAGAGGAACTGGTTCACACTTGAGTACACCAGGGTCTCAGTATATTATTAACCCCTCTAGGGCATTTTACATTAGCAAAAATGCACAACTAGTAGGTCAGTTCGATGAGAAAGATCCAGACTCATTTTCCCTCACTTTGAAAAGTTAGCTACCAGTTTGACATGGGGGGTAGAGTACTGGACAATTTTGGTTCAGACTAAATTTATAGGAAAAGGTAGAAAGATATACAATAGTCTTGCTGCTGATGATTGTAAAGATTATGAAACTATAAAGACAAGTGTGCTTAGGACCTATGATCAGGTTGAGGAAACATACAGAGTAAGGTTTAGAACTCTTTACAAAGGACATAACTTCACTCATGTAGAGTTTGCCGACGAGTTAGTTCGTTGCCTTGACAAGACGTGGCTCAAAACTAGTAAAATCACTACCTATGAAGAACTAAAGGAGTTAATGCTCCTGGAACAATTCAAACAAAGAGTTTCTCTTGACATTCACATGTACCTGGACGAGCGAGAGATTACGAAAGTAAGTGAAGCAGCTAAACTTGCAGACACTTACGTCCTGACGCATAAGCAATCCCGTAGTTAAAACCGCCGTTCTGTAAAGGCTGACTCATGAGTTTTGAATACTCCAACCGATTCATGGGAAAGTAGAAAGTCCGAAAAAGCCGTGAATCCTAGGTTAATCCTAGTAAACAAGGTGTTCACAAAGATATAACTTGTTAATTCTGCAAAAAATATGAACTCCATATTTCGAAGTGCTGGCATCCATACTGTAAACAAACTAGACATTACAAATAACAAGAAAGCTCTACCATCAAACCTTCCCCAACCCGGTAACGGCGAGCGAGGAGACTCTTAACCCTCTCACGTTCTTGACGCAATTTTGAGCCTATTAGGGATAAAGCCTTTGTTACCATCAGGGGTATTTATAAACCTTTAGTTTAGTTACTTCAACCTCTGCAGTTGTCTTTGAGTTAGCTGTGGGCAGAAAACTAATTTTGGAGAGGTAATAATAAGAGTGAGAGAAATCTATTTCTTATTGCTAATCTGGCAACCTCTGCATCATACGGATGTGAGAGGGTTAAGAGGTTTTGGTGGTGGAAGGCGATGGGACTCTTAACCCTTAATTGGCGGCGTGCAACTTATGTCGTGTGAAATAAATTTGGACTAAGTGGCGGTTCACAACTTATGTCGTGTGCCATTTTCAGTACGTAATGTTGCTGAGAGAGAGAGCTGAGCGGTGGGACGAGCATAGTAACCTTATAACCGCTCCACACCACCGCGGTGGACCTACTGATATGAATCCCACCCTTCCCTCCCCCCTCACACTCGCTACACAGGGAATTATGTAGGGAAATTACCTAATTACAGGGTTTTTGCACTCGTGTTGCACGCTCATTGCAAGAGAACCAGTGGTCGTACAAGGATGGTTCGGGTGACATTGGAAAGCTCCGTTTATGCCCTTTCAGGGATAGATACTTGTTTTACGCTCTGGGTCTTATTTAGGCATGACAATTATCACGTAAACAACCCTATTTAGGGTAAAAACCCCCGGCTGGGCGCTACGGTCAAATAGATCACCTAGCCCGCTAAATAAGGGTTAAGATCCAAGGCCTAAAAAACAACTTTTTAAAGACCCCAGTAGCACTCAAAACAAAGGAATATGTGATTAAGTGAGATAATTCCCCTCCATACCTGCTATCACTCCTCCACATGTGGCAAAACCCCCTCCTTCCCCCCTTCAATTATCACAAATTTTTCCTTCTTATTCCCTTGTTTATCGGTTTATTTATCGCGCCAATATCTCCAAACCGGTTCCAAGGTCGTCTACTACGCATATATAGTGCGTGGGAAGAGAAAGAAAGCGAGAGAGAGATATCAGTCTGCCTTCAGGCCTTGAAGAGGGAGGATATACGTCTCGTTCGCCTCTCGCCTCTTGACTGGAGGGTCGGCAATAATTCGTCTTTTTCACCTCCCACATACTCTTCCCACTTGTTTTATTGCTGTTATATGTTAACACTCAAGCCGCGGTGACCGTCATATGACGGGCGAGAGATAAATGGACTATCCTCCGGTACCCGTCATATGACGGGCGGCATTTTGAGCACATTAGGGGCTCTGAGAGAGAGTCCACGCATTGTGAGGATGATAGGCAAGCTCTGACCGCTCGGTACCACCACTGGGCCGCATCTGGGACCACCGCCGCCTCCCTACACACACCCGGCCTCGCGAGATAAGGAAAAAACTGGGGACATTACCTTATTTACGGTATTTTCACCTCCGGTTGCGCGATCACTACAGGATAACCCGTGGTCGTACAAGGATGATTCAGGTGTCATTGGAAAGCTCTATAATCGCCCTTTCACGGATGCATAATTGTATTACGCTCTGACTCTTGTTTATGCATGATAAAGAGCATGGAATGAAGCTCGTCTTCGGTTAATATACTCGCCTGGCAGATAGGTCATGTCAACAAACAGCCTCGTCTTTAAGGGGTTAATATATTCATATTAAACGTAAAATAAGCACATATGAATATGTAATAACGATATTTATGGTAAAATGACAATTTGAGGCGGGAATGAACCAAAATATCCTCGCTTGGCGGGAGGGTTTGAACTACCAATGGTTTGCCGTTCTCAGGTTTAACGTCAAAGTAGGTTCCGTTAAATCTAAATTTGCTCCAGAAAATTAATCCACAACATCTAGACCTACATCACAGTCAACTTCATGCCATCCTACGCTAGCCATGAATGTACAATTTGCCTCACAAGTCCAGATTCTCACCATCCTAGAAAAATCGTAATTTGGCAGCTTCGCACACACCTCCCCAATCCCTTCCCTCACTCCATCTACCTTCCACCCCACCTTGCCTCCCTCCCTTCCACTGTCTGACTCATAGTGTCTCACGGTTATAAAGTAGGTGAGTTTGTCAATCATTTAACCCGTCCAGCCCCGGCTAGTTTTGTAATGTTTGTTCACCAGAACCCGGCCGGTTTTCAAAAAATTGTTTTATTCCAGAAACAATAGCGAATGGGTTAAGAATGAAGGAAAAACCACGAAAAACCGCTCAAAAAGCTTAAAGAATGGTCCTACAGAGCCCCCGAAAACGTATTTTACAAGAGTAAAAAATTGAAGGCAATTACCCCCAAAAAACAGGTTATTGCGCGCTCACGCGCACGCACGTGGACTTTGAGAGTTTTCAACCATCGGCACGGTTGCGTGGGATACGTACACAGTTCCCATACAAATCTGAGCCCTCTTGAGTGGCTACACCTGAGGTTACGGTCGGCGCAATTAGGGTGACGCGCCAGGCGCGTATCTGGGGCTGTGCGTTACATACATCGCCGACGCGTCAGGCGCGTTGCTGGGGCTGTACGGGTTAAATCAATTACTTTCATTTAATTATATTGATGCCCTAGCCGTAAATCATTATACCAAAAAGGTTCTTAACAAAGTTCTGGCGAGTTATATATGTGTAATCGTATTTCATGAAACAATGCATGGATAGGTTACGCATGAAGCATATATTAGAAAACTCGGAGAAGGAGAGAGAGAGATAGTCATAATGCAACATCTATGTCATAACTTGACATTAATTAAGTCTACGTTAATTTATTTTCCAATACGTTTTCTTTGAAAGGAGTAATATAATTTCTTTCGTTAATATGTAGTTTAAATATTACATTCATACATTATAGTATCCAATTTAATTTACTGGTATTGATCAAGGTATATGCGAATGCATGAGTGTACCTTAGGTATAAACTATATGAAAGATGTGAGCCCTTAGTTAAGATTCGTAGCTGAGGTCCCGTATGTAAACAAAGGGGATCTCACTTGCTATATAGGAGTCAATCTGCCAACATGGAATATAATAAGTGATCTTCAATAATCTACTACATCCTCCACTCCACTTCTTCAATACTTCGCTCTACATTCAGATAAGCCTTTTCTATAATCACTGGGACCCACATTATTTTATGAGTGCTTAATTACATGTTTTACATCACCCTTTTCAAGGTAATTATTTCCTTCTCTTTATATATAGCTCTTGTCTTCACAGTCCAGACAAGATATGGTCCTTCGACCTATTCTTACTTCCTCCTACATGCCTTTCTGCCTGTCTATTTCGTATTATTAACTTTTCCCCCATATGGGCAAATATTTTCGGCGAGGCCTAGGCTACCCCTGCAGTATTTTTTACTAGTGCCAGACTTTAGCCTGGCTTTCTTTTTCGTGGCCGGGTGTGTTCCCGCACAAGGCCACATTAACGCAGGGGGTCCTTATGTTCTCTTGCCTTATTATTTTGGCACTTGTGTGCCTATTTTCGCTTATGCGGCGGAGTGATAATACACATTCGGTGGTTGCAGGTGGTATAGGTAGTGAATTTCAACCAGATCCAGCAGCATTCCCTCACTCTCTTAAGACACTCTTGAGACACAGTTTTGTAGATCGCATTTACGTTGATCAACCAATATATGAAGACTCATTTGTTGTGCGTAAGTTTGCAGTGCCAGGAGCTAGGTTTAATACAATAAAATTTACACACGAATGGAGGGATTTATTGAGGAAACAGCCGGAGGTAACACTACTTGTACTGGGTGGTAGTTTTTCATTGTAATGGGGTTGTTGGTGATAACTTGACTTGACTTTCGGTGCGCTTGGCCTAGCCTAGCCTAAAATTATTTCAACATGCCTGCCACCCTGTCAGAACTTAAGAAAAAGAGAGGGATAGCGAGGGGCTGTTTAACTAGGCTAACTAGGGACTTAGACGCCTTCATTGATCGGGCAGATGCGTCCGAGGCGAAGGGCAAAGTTACCCTGATTCGCAAGCGCCTCAATGAACTGGATTCAGTCAATGACCATCTTTATGACCTATATGACGAGACCGTTGATGTAGTGACTATAGCTGGTGACGATGACAAATACTCTGAGGCCATGGAAGCGATTGTGGTTAAACTCGAGACAATATACAAAAAATCGCCTACTCTGACCAACAGTAGTGCCACGGCAAAGGTAGCAGGGGTTAAGCTACCTACACTTCATCTTCCCAAATTTAGCGGAGACCCGGCAAAGTGGACAGAATTCTGGGACCTCCTCCGCTGTACCGTGCATGACCACAAAGAGTTGTCAGACGTTCAGCGTTTCACATATATGCGTGGACAGCTGGAGGGGGAAGCACAGAAGTTGTTGGGGGGATTTCGCCTTAACGCCAGTAGCTACGCCACCGCAATAGCCCTACTTGAGAAGGCATACGGACAAAAAGACCGAATAAAATCCGCACACATTACAAACTTGTGTGAGTTGTCTGCTCCAGTTTATGAGGTAGGTGCGCTCAAGAAGTTCTATGCCGCTTTCGAGAGTACCATTCGATCCCTCAATACGTTAGATGTCAGCGTCGATGAGATATGTACCGTCATCCTAATGAATAAGTTACCAACACCACTTCGTGAAAACGTAAAAAGAGCCATGAAATCTACCCCACTCGAATTGCAGTCTTTTATAGAAAATTACCAGGCAGAGGTGTTCAATATGGAGGGAGTCACCAGTGAACCAGTACAGTATAATGCCACAGCTTCTACATTTTCCACTGTTAATAAAAGTACCGGTAAAGTAAAAATGCAAGTAGAGCCCAGGAAATTCGCTTGCTATTTTTGTAGTAGTCCGAAACATGCGTGGTACAAGTGTCCAAAATATCAAAGTAGTGAGGCTAGAATAGATAGAGCTAAAAATCTGAAGTTGTCAGGGATGCCTCTCCAGGGAGCATGGGGGGCGCGGTTGCACAAATGCTAAATTAAGTCCCTGCCGAGTATGCAATAGCAGGCATTTCCGCACAATATGTCCCCAATCTGCTGGAGAGGTAGCAAGTCGAACTACAGTTGCGACAACTGATCCTGCTCCAACCTCCATGACGTTGTCTGTAGTGTCAGAGAGAGAGACAGTAGTTTTGCCCACAATTATGATGCCAGTTAGTAACAATGAAGGTTTTTACAATTATCGTGCTTTGCTAGATCAATGTTCCCAGCGCACTTTTGTTCTGCGGTCCTCTCTACCGTCAGTACAGTATGTTGCATCGGGAAGAGAGACATTGAAGCTGCAAGGGTTTACGGGAGCACAGCGCGAACAGGTGTATGAGGTAGTTACCCTGCAGTACAAGGATAGAGATAGGAATTCATCTTTAATGGCAGTAGTAGTAGACTCCTTACCGGAATACAAGGTATCAACAGGCATCAAAGGTGTTGTAGGCAAATTGCAGGATTCAGGGTATAGGCTAGCCGATTTATTCATAGGCAGTAATGTTAAGCTAGATATGTTGATCGGTGCCGATTATGTCTATGACTTAGTGCTACCAGGATATAAACGGGAGGGCAATCTAGTGTTGTTGCCCACCAAGTTTGGGTATGCGATTAGTGGGTCATACAAGGATCATGTAGCCATTACCAATGTTGAAGTCGCGACAGTGTTAAAAATTGCGGTCAGTTCAATTAGTGAGTATCTACAGACAGACATTGAACCATGTAGTCAAGATTTGAATAAATTGTGGGATATGGACAATTTAGGTATCAAGTCAGGAGAGATAGATGCAGAGGCTAGGGATACACTTAAATTGTATGATGAAGCTGTAACCTATTTACCCGAGGAAAACCAGTATTGTGTCCGTTTGCCGTGGCGCAGAAACAGAGGCGACTTGCCGAACAATTACGGTCTGTCGATAGGAAGGTTACGGGGCCTACAGAAGACATTTATCGCGAATCTGGCGTATTGTCAGCAGTACTGTAATGTTATTAAAGATCAGCTAAATCGCGGGTTCATAGACTCCACTGATGAGGCAATTATCACTGATTCACCTACACATTATCTTGCCCACCACGGGGTTGAACGCGACAGCAAAACTACTCCTATACGCGTCATGTTTGACTGTTCAGCCCAATTATCACCTTCTGCCTTAAGCCTCAATGATTGCCTGTATACAGGACCCTCTTTGGTTTCAGATTTGGCGAAGGTGATGTTGAGGTACAGATGCAAGCCGTACGGGTTTATAAGCGACATAGAATGCGTTCCTCATGCTCCAGTTGGACAAACGTGATAGAGACAGTACACACTTTCTGTGGCCTAGAGACCCCTTTAACGTAGATTCACCATGCGATGTTTTTCGTTTCAAAGTTGTATTGTTCGGTGCTACCTGTTCACCATTTCTATTGAATGCCATCATCTTAAAACACTTATCGCAGTTCGATGATGTGAATCTCGCGAGCCGAATAAAAAATGGCCTGTACATCAATAACATACAAGGTACCGCGGACACTGAGGACAGTCTTATCTCCGATTATTGGCAATACCAGCGTACATTCTCGTCAGCCCAGTTATACATAAGGGAGTGGGTGACCAATAGTCCACAGTTGAAGTCCACTTTGGACCCGTATGATGAGATGGCTGCCGATCAGTCGTGTCACAAGTATTTAGGCATGCAATGGCAACCGGGTACAGATAGACTTTCCTTTTGGGCATTGGGATTACACATGTGAGGCTTTACCTACCAAGCGAAAATGTCTTAGCCTAGCTGCACAGTTGTTTGATCCTCTTGGCATCTTATTACCAGTTAGCATCAGGTCTCGGTTATTCCTCCAAATTCTATGGCGTACTAGAATTGGGTGGGACTAGACTATCCCTTCTGATTTACAATCGACCTGGCAAGCGCTGGTGGCAGATTTGGACAATTGTCAGAGTATAAGTTTCCCACGTCAAATCATCTCGAGTAAACGGGTGGAATTATACGCATTTAGTGACGCAAGTAACTCCGCGTATGGTGCTGTAGTGTACCTGTCTGATGGAGACCAAAGTGCTTTAGTCGCTGCCAAGACTCGAGTAGCACCCATCAAGACTGTGACAGTACCTAAATTACAGTTAACTGCGGTTTTGATAGCCGCTCGTCTTGTTCAATTTATTACAGAGGCACTCAAGGATCATCATGAATTCAATAATGTATATTTGTGGTCCGATAGTCTGATTGCGATTGCATGGTTGCGCAGTCAGAAGGTGTTGCCCGTGTATGTCAGTAATAGAGTGAACGAGATCCATGGACTACTTCCCAATGCGAATATAAGATATGTGTGCACTAAGGATAACCCAAGTGACCTGTTGACTAGGGGCATTACCGCCAAACATAAACATAGAGTACTGATTAAATAACACTGTGAATATTCCCATATTCAAAATATGTTACAGGGGGACAATGCCTAGTGAGTTCACTGCTCAATAGGTGGCGTTCTGAGAGTGAGGGTCTGAGTCGGGAGGGTGAGACGGTGAAGCACTTGAGCGAAGCAGCCGCTTCAGAGATGGAGCTGCTTCGAGCCATGATGGATGCTTCACATGTCTCACTCCCTAGACCGGAACAAGACCTCACGGGCTTCACCGTGTTGAGCGGTGGAATGTACAGGCTCTCAGCCTATGCCCGAGAGGGAGTAGTTGGAATATAGAAAAAAAAAAAAAAAAAAAAAAAAACAGTTGTCCGATTCGATTCTCCGTTGTGGTGGCAGGGGCCTTCGTGGCTAACTTCCACAACAGAGTGGCCAGAGGATCGAGCAACGGCCGTACCAGTTCAGGTAGACTTTCCCGTAGAATCAATGGCTGCAGCAGTAGTCACTCAGGATATCGATGGCATCACAATTGCTTGGCTCAGATATAGTAGCTATGATAAGGCAGTACGGGTCCTTGCAGGGGTTAACCGTTATGTATGTAATTTGCGGCGAAAGGTAAAGGGAGAGCTTTTTACTGACACCCCTTCCTTGCTAGTTAGTGAAATGCGAGCCGCTGAAAAATTAATTATTATGACAGTGCAAAGGGAATCCTATTTGAGTGAATGGAGCAGCTTGACCAAGTCCGACCATAATTTACCGGGTACTAATGTCATGAGACAACTAGGACTATTCATGGACAGTGGGGTGATCAAATGTAGGGGTAGAATTCAGTTGGCCACTATCAGCGATGACAGTAAATATCCTATCCTCCTACCATCTAACCATACAATTACGCATTTGCTTATAGTTAAAAGTCATATAGTATGTTCTCATTATGGTGTGGGTCATGTGGTAGCTTATTTGCGCCAAAAATGGTGGATCCCACACATGAGACAGACGGTAAAAATGGTACTACGAAAGTGTATAGTATGTAAGAGACTTCAGGGTAAATCCTACTCACCAAGGAATGCACCTCCCTTGCCTAGTATTAGAGTACAGCCTCAAGATCCTTTCTCAGTGACCGGTATAGATTATTCTGGCACATTATTAGTTAAGGGTAATCCCGCTATTAAGGCTTACATTGTATTATTCACCTGTGCCATCACCAGGGCAATTCACCTAGAAGTAGTAACTAACATGTCTTGTGAAAGCTTTATGCACACGTTCCGCCGGTTTGTTAGTAGGCAGGGCTTTCCTCAAATAATTCTAAGCGATAACGCGACAACATTTGTTAGTGCAGCCAAACAGCTGGCCGATATGCTAGAACACCATTGTGAGTGGCGTGTTATCCCCGCCAGAGCTCCTTGGTTCGGTGCCATTTGGGAAAGGGCAATCAGGATAGTGAAAACCGGATTAAAAAAGGTTCTCGGTAGAGCATCGGTAACGTTAGAAGAGCTGCAAACTATTATATGTGAAATTGAAGCCTGTGTAAATGACCGACCTTTTGGTTATGTCTCGGGTGAACTAAGCGATGTGAATGGTATTACGCCATCTCACATGCTAAGGGGTAGACGATTAAAATCATTCCCGAAAGAAGCGATAGCCGATAAGGAATTGACAGATCCGTCATTCCGCAGGGATAATGTTATGACTGCCAGATATCACTATATGAATACATTTTCAAAAGATATCTGGAAACGTTGGCAGTCTGACTACCTCTTGGCATTGAGAGAGACACATCAGTGTCACTTCAGGACTGAAGGCAAATCATGGCCAAAGCTATGGGATGTTGTTCTAATACATGACGACGGTCCTCGGCTAATGTGGAAACTAAGGAAAATCACTGGCCTAGAGGCGGGCATGGATGGAATAAGTTGAGTAGCGCATCTTAAGACGAGTACAGGTGTCACCACTCGCCCCATTATTAGGTTGTACCCCTTAGAACAGGCAGTAAGTCAGTGCGTGGCCCCTTCCGATGTACCGTCGACTCAAGATCTCCCTCTTAACACGTTAGGCATTGATCGGGAGGTGAGCGATTTTGAGTTACGTCCCTCCCGTCATGCCGCGTTAGGCGCTGCTTCTTTTTGGCGGAATAAAATAGCTTCTGGCCAACTGTAACTTATAAATTGTATATATGTACCCTAGTCTGGATTAAGATTAAGAGATCATAAATATTGATCTCTCCTAGCCTGGATTAAGAATTATATTTAAGTAATTGTAAATATTGATATTGCTCGTAGCCTGGATTAAGACTGCTGTTTCAGTACCTTTAAATTTAGTATTTAGGCCCTTCATCGGCCGGGATAAGATTTGAATATTCCACATTTGTGGTGGCAGTGTGTCATAACTTGACATTAATTAAGTCTACCTTGATATATTTTCCAATACGTTTTCTTTGATAGGAGTAATATATTTTCTTTCGTTAATATGTAGTTTAAATATTACATTCATACATTATAGTATCCAATTTAATTTACTAGTATTGATCAAGGTATATGCGAATGCATGAGTGTACCTTAAGTATACACTATATGAAAGATGTGAGCCCTTAGTTAAGATTCGTAGCTGCGGTCCCGTATGTAAACAAAGGGGATCTCACTTGCTGTATAGGAGGCAATCTGCCAACATGGAATAAAATTAGTTATCTACAATAATCTACTACATCCTCCACTCCACTTCTTCAATACTTCGCTCTACATTCAGATAAGCCTTTTCTATAATCACTGGGACCCACATTATTTTATGAGTGCTTAATTACATGTTTTACATCACACTTTTCAAGGTAATTATTTCCTTCTCATTATATATAGCTCTTGTCTTCACAGTCCAGACAAGATAATCTAGGTCGCCTGGCAATAAATTGAGTATTCCCAATTCAGGTGTTGATTGGGATATCATAAAGTATGTGTATACGTGAAAATATATAGTTATTTCCAAAAAACTTATTTCCAATTACGTGATGTTATTGAGAAATGGACGAGCATGAAACACACTATGTCAGTCATAAGCACAAATGGGAAGTATTATAATCAACGAATGTTAAGGCATCAATAGAGAAGCAAAACAAATATTAACAATAATGCTTATAGTAAAAAAAAGTGATGATGAAGCGATAAGATAGGCTGTATAATTCACTGTATTAACACTAAATTTTGTCAAAAGAAATGTGAAATGACGGGGTTAAGCAACCACTCACAGGCCTCAGATCAACACCATAGCAGTAATCAGGGACAGCCACAAAACCAAAAGGAGAGGACACAAGAACCGACCAACTTCCCAGGCTTTAATTCCGGAAGTAAATAAGTCTACCCCTTTCTCCGGATCCGACCATGCTCTAATTCCGGAGGAATGGGTGAGTACCCCATTTAAAGGAGTTCGAGCCCGGACAAATCCTGGGAGCCCCAGCTTCTCCAATGACAGCGGCCGACACAAAACAACACGGCCTATCATAGGCCACCATACACCTTGTCTGTCGTCGTCGTCCGTCGTCGTCCGTCTGTCTGTCCGGAAACTCCTCCTGGACCGTTCAATGGATTTTCAAAAAATTTCACTGGTATATTCATTTGGTCAATGCAAAGGTCAGTCAAAAATAACTATTCCATTTACCTTAAGTGTTAAGGTCAAAGGTCAAGGTTGAAAATAAGGTCAATATTTCATATTTTTTAGTTCTTACTCAAATGTCTTCATTTACACTATACAAGTTACTGGTAACCAATATATCATTTTGACCAAATGTTAGGCAAACATTCTTGAGGGTAAGGTCAAGGTCAAAGGTCATAATATGTTTTTCACTAGTATTTCTTATACTAACTGTTAGATTCTCACTAGGCTTACCATGTATATTCGGAATACCTAGGCCATGGTCATACAAAAAACTATACCATTCCATATGAAAGGTCAAGGTCATAGGGCAAGGGCAAATAAAAGGGCAATATGCTATTCTCTTTAATTTTCGTGTAAACTTCACAACATTTGGTGAGATAGTTGCACCTTAAATGAAAAGGAAAATAATACATTTGGACACACATATCATAAAGGTCAAGATAAAGGTCAAAGGTCAACTATGTATGGATGTGTGAATTATGGTTACTATTGGTATCAATTCCCCTTTATAAATACTGCCACCCTCACAAGATTACCCAGGGATTAATTAGATAACTCAAAATAATATTAGAATTAGGTAACTGAAACTTGAGAATAATTCACAATAATTTAATGAAAGATATTTTAAGACTTATTCAGAAGTACACTAATATATTGATTGTATAAGTATTCGTAATAGTAAGATTAATTCAAGTATGGTGTATGTCTGTTTATCACACACAGAGCAGATCTCTGACCCCTAGCTGAGCGAGCTGAGGATCCAGACTGTCCTGCCCTCCAGCTCTCTAGAATCAGCTTATATGCCCTCGGTTTATGCCCTCTGTATGACGTAAAACCACTCATTACCATTCTAAGTGTACAATCTCAACCAATCCTGGTACCTGTCAATAATGACGTATTAGGGTGTGGTCGTAAAACGTGACCTGCCCTTATAACTTTCCACTCACAGTAGCCATGCCAATATTACAGGCGCCCGGACACGTGATGTTGTGTGACTTGGTTTGATGACACCAGTCCTGACATATGTGAATTCTATGACCTGCGGGTCAAATGTATACATCCTGTTGCGCCTCGGTCTGCATCCATTATATTTGATACAAGGAAAATACAATGTTAATAATATAAGCTGTTATAATAGGGTTATTAGATTATTAGAATATTAGATTACCATATGTGTACCCCTGTACATATATAAGTAATAAAATCATAATTGGATAAATTGGAGTACATAACACGACCCCCTTAAACAAAAGAGAGATATAATTTCTACCACTGAAATTACTCCCAAATAAATATAATAGAAAGTTATTATAGTATAAAAAATACATTTTCTTGTTTTGTGATTTTTTTGTAAGATTTTCGAAGTTTGTAAACCCATTATGTAAAAGGAATTTAAAATTAAGAAGAATCTGGAAGAAATTTGTTTACATAATGAAAAATATAAAGACATTATATATATATATAAGTGTACACATATCCCAAACAAACAAAGACATAGGAGCAAATCGAACATAATTGAACCAATGTAGAGAAAGTTTATCATCCTTTCGATAGGATCCACCAATTACAACATCACTCAATCAATGTCTTTGATCGAAATTTTATCCAGTCATTAGTTGTTCTGAAATATGAATACAATAAATTGTAGGTTATAGTTCAAGTTAACACTTAAATTAAAACTGATAACTGGTGTTTCAAGAGTTATAATACTAGGTTTCAACATTGACACCGTGACGAAGTTTTCGATGTAGAGTGCAACTAATGTTCAATATAGATAAACACTACGGTGAAGCATATACTAAGGAAAAGAAAGAAATAGAGAATAAATTTGAAATCTGCTTTTCAACATGAAATAACAAGGAAAGAAAATTAAACCAATCAGACAATAATATTATGCAATAACAAATCAAATGTGCAAAATAGTTATATACACAATAAAAATTACATAGAATATATATAAACAAATATTGAAAACAGAAAACCTGAAAAAGAACAATTTCAACACAAACAAAATGTATGCAAAGTAAGTTAAACACGGAATCGGACCAACCAAAATACCACAGGTCTGTTTACAGTCCTCTACTGCCTTACACATAATGAAAACAATTTATGTTCTAACATTTTGAATAATCTCAATCCTTGTCAACCTACTCTCAATGTTCTTGGAAATTACAAGGAAAATTATAATGACAATAAGCACGACTATAGTCCAACAGATCTTAACAGGCGGTCCTACCCGCGGTTACTCCCTTTACATTGGTGCCATATGTATAATTATTTACAACAAAAATATATTATTTTCGGTATTAAGTACCTTAAGTCGGTTTGAAATGCTCAGGCAATTTCTACATGTACAAAAAAGCTTTGTTTTTATAATTAATTCGCTTGTTATTAGTAAATACAACGGACATTGTACCCAACTTGGCAACGTAGCTACTGCGACGTTGTCAGGTTTCTGGGCAAAAAAGTCCCTCTCAGATTATCCCTTTAAACTATAAAAAAACATGACGTGATGGCGCGCTGCCAGGCGCACGAAATTAGTACTGTCACGTCTAAACTAAATCAGTTCATTCCTGACTTTGCCACCATCCACAATGGAAGCCTCTCCAAATCGCCCCACACACTTGCATAGTCAGGTAAAAGAGATGGCCTATAACGTTGACCAATACTTCCAGAAAGAGAAGGAGCTTGGATGCCCTTTTATTGCCGTAACAAAAGCTACTTCCCGGACAGCTGCAGCCACAAAACTGGGTGAAAGAACAATTTCAAGAATAACGAAAGAAGCAAGAATTAATGAAGAAAACAATAAATCGCCCAAATTTATGTCACCCAAGAAACGACAATGCACAACATCCATTACAGATTTCTTTGATGGATTCAATGAAGGTGTTCTAAGAAGAACAGTGCTCAATTTCTACGAAAGAAAAGAGATTCCCACACTGGAAAAAATCAATGAAGAAATTAAAGAAAACCTATCTTACCCGGCAGCCGAGAAACGTTAAGACAGGTTCTCAAGAAAATTGGGTTCCAGTATGCAAAGGTTGACGGAAGAAGATTTCTGATGGAACGTAGTGATGATATATATATATATATATATATATATATATAAGAGAGAGAGAGAGAGCTATATAAATAGTAATATAATTTATTATAACAATAATAATTATCAATGCATTCATGTGGGCTACAAAGTAATACGGTGATAAGCGCGTTCCCATTCTCACTCATACACAGGGCAAGGTCAATGTACGATCGCGCTAATAAGTCATGTACCAGCTGGCATTACGTTTGGCTTGCTCTGTGCTGTATTAATGTCTGTCAGATGTTGAATAGGGTGGGTAAGTGTAGGAACATGTTTTTATATTTTACTCGATATGAAAAAATTAAGCTTAGATATTGCTGATACTAATTATTGATCAAAACATATATGGTGCCGAGACATCTCTTATTAGCGCGACTGTACCTTGAACATGGGGAGGTGGAGGGAGGGAGAAAGATATAGTGAGAGTAATTTGGAAAGGTTATCGTACGGAAAGGGTCAAAAGGACAACCGGCACCAGTGTACGGGTAGGTGACCGCGCCCATAACCGCCTGTTTAGGTCTGTAGGACTATAGACCAGTGAACAGTGGCAGTAACTATCGTCCAATTAGCTTAATCTCAGTTGTATGTAAAATGCTAGAAACGGTCATACGAGACAGACTCGTAAATCACTTAGAGGAAAATAACATACTTAAAGATACTCAACACGGCTTTCGTAAAAAACGTTCCTGTTTAACAAACCTCTTAGACTTCTTCCACGATATCCTCAACCTCTACGATGAGAGTAAAGCTGTAGATATTATATACCTTGATTTTCAAAAGGCCTTTGACAAAGTTCCCCACAAACGTTTACTGCTAAAACTAAAAGCGCATGGAATACAAGACGGTGTGTTGAAATGGATAGAAAATTGGCTCAGCGACAGAAAGCAAAGAGTAGTCATAAACGGTAAGGCATCTAAATGGACCAATGTAAGTAGCGGGGTACCCCAGGGATCGGTACTAGGACCAATTCTCTTTCTAATTTACATCAACGACATAGATGAGGGTCTCACCTGTACAATCTCAACATTGGCTGACGATACAAAAATTGCAAATAGCGTACTCTCAAAAGAACAAGTTGACGATATGCAACACAATCTAGATAAATTGTCATGTTGGGCCCAAATTTGGCAAATGAGTTTCAATGCGGATAAATGTAAAGTACTACATATCGGATACCTAAATGAGAAAGCAAACTATTCGATGAATGGCACTCAGCTTAAGAATGTAAACAGAGAAACCGATCTGGGAGTAACAATATCGAGTAACCTAAAACCGAGTCAACAATGTTCAGAAGTTGTTAAGAAGGCAAACAAAATAATTGGCTTTATAGGCAGGTCATTTGAGCATAAATCCAAAGAAGTTATCCTAACCTTTTACAATTCCTTAGTCCGCCCTCTTCTGGAATACTGCGTTCAATCCTGGTGCCCTTATTACCAAAAAGATATAAACAAGCTAGAACGAGTTCAACGTAGAGTTACCAAAATGATACCTAGCCTAAAGAACAAACCATACGAAGAGCGTCTTAGAGAATTAAATCTATTTCCTTTAACCCAGCGCAGATTAAGAGGTGACTTAATTCAAGTGTTCAAAATCATCAAAGGCATCGACAATATGAACTGTAGTAAGTACTTCACTATCGACCAATCTAATTACACGCGGGGAAACGGTTGCAAAATTATTGGTAAATCTTTGAACTCACACAAATCTAAGAATTTCTTCTTCAATCGAGTTGTCAACTTGTGGAATGGGCTTCCCCGAAACGTTATAGACTGCATCACCGTTGATTCATTTAAACTCCGCCTAGACAAATATCTCGCATCAAACCCGCGACTGAATGCGTTTGTAAATGAATAACTTTATTTTATCCCCCCCTCAGTTACTAACCCATCTGTCCCCTACTAACTTCCTAGTCCTGCCACGGACATTAGTTCCAGGGCAGTGATTCCCTTTCCAATGTTCCCTTACCCACTCTAAACCAGTGTTTGGACACTTGATCCTCAGTGTTTTGGAGGACAAGCAACCTAGAGGGGTCACTGGATCTGTTGTTGCTTGATTTCCTTTGTATTCCTTTGTACTCCTTTGTACTCCGGACGAACGATATTCATGAATGACAACGTATCCATGGGATGTGTTAATCAGCTCCAAAGTTTCAATCTCACACGAAATTATCTTAAGAAATGAAAATTTGTTTGTAATGTTTACTTCAGACGGAATGCTAGCAAACAAAATATCCTGTTCTGTGAACGAAAGCATGTGAGTGAATGATGGGTAAAGAGTAAGATGAGATGAAACCAACAGACACGAGTCCCTTACATAAACTTGGCCAATACATGATTTATGAAAGGGTGCACGGTCCAGGCAAGTAACAAGTAGTTCTGAAGTATTCACAAAATAAAGAAAATTAGTATTAATTACGTGAACGTGAAAAAATGGGTGAAATTGAACTGTAGTGAAATTACAGTTATCCAGCATCTCGGCATTGCCAATAATAGTTTGAACGCATTTGTTAGACTTAATCGGCAGTAAAGGAACGGCAGACGCTGGGCAAATAGTAAACAAGCCGAGAGCCGTGTGACAAAACGCATGAACAGTGGAGGAACTCAGTAACGAATAGTAATCATCTGTATACTTCCCTTTCGAAACTAGCGAATTCTCAGCATGAAAATTAATAGTGAGCAAGGAATTATGAAATTTTACCGGAATAGGTATAATTTCAGACCAAGACAAAAATCATGTCAGATGCAAAAGGGATACAACATATGAAATTTACCGTGACTAACATACATCTCAAGAAAACGGTAATAAGACTCAAATTCCCTATTTGCCAATCTCAGCAAATCGAATAAGTCAGCCAAGTAAAGTAAGTCAGATGTCACAAGCCCATTCTCCGCGTGAATTAAAGCATGCATATAACGTTCAAAATTCTTCCCAAAAATAGTAGACATAACATCCCGGTATCCATAATACCAAGGCACGCCCCACAATCCTTCCTACAACCATCTGAGGAACCGAAAAAAAAAAATATGATGACTAAAAATTTACATGTAAAATGAATCCAGATTCATTCCCAAACTGTCAACCCACCAATGAGCAACAAAATTACTTCCCTCTTTAACAAAAGCAACATTACTCGATCTTAAATTATATTTATGAGCACCATTTGTCTTTTTAGGCCGTTTACGTCCCTTAACATTCCTCGGACTCACTGGTTTGTGGTCAACAGAAATATCTTCATAACCAGGTAAATTGCGTATAACACGTTTCAAATGATTCACATGAGCCCTTTTCTCAACGCCCTTTTCTAAGTGTTTTATAACAGTACTATTCTTGTCGACTGAAATTACGCGGTAAGGACCCTCGAAAACAGGTTGTAATTTATCTTTGGCGTAAAATTCCCTCAAATAAACAAGATCCCCTAATAATAATAAATAATCTTCTGGTTACTTATATAGCGCCCGTATCTCCTCCTTCGAGGATTCACAAGCGCTTGGCTTTCTTTAGTCTACCAGATACCATTACCCATCCCCCTTGCTCATGGGAAGATGGTAACCGCCGACTATGTCCCAGAAAAACTTTTCAATCTAAGCGGGGATTGAATGCGAGACCTTCAAGATGGGAATCAGGCACGCTATCAACTGAGCCAGCCAGACGGCTGGCAATATTAACATCCCTCTTACGTTTATTCGCTACGTTCATCATGTCTTCCTTTGATTTCGAAAGAGAACTGTGTAAAGTCTTATAAATAGACCGAAAATTATTCAAGTGATACTGCATGTAATCATCGCAGTTATAAACAGGAGAATTAGACTTAACCAACGAATTGTGAGGAAGTCTCATATCTCTACCAAAAACAATAAAATACGGCGAATCCGCAATCGAGGAATTTATCGAACAATTTAGTGTTGATTCTGCAAAATGTAAAACTGAATCCCAAGTACTCTTATCACGATCTAATAATAAGCCGCGAAGAGCACTGATAAGAGATTGATTAGCGCGTTCCGCCAAGCCATTAGACTGGGGTGAATGAGGACAAACAGTAACATGATCTATAGTATATTCATCGCATAGTTTCGCCATACTAGAATTACAAAATGCTGTACCATTTTCAGTTATAATTGTATTTGGACAACCAAATTTACACACGACGTCCGCTAAAAAATTATTAGCGACCGATTTTGCCTCTTTATCCTGCAACACTGATAACACAACATACCGTGAAAAATGACAAATAGTAAGCATTATATATTGGTTGCCGGCGTCAGTCAATGGAAGTTTCAATAAATCTATAGCAACCACATCGAAAGGATACGCCGGAATCGGATATTCCCCGATTTTCACTTCCGGGCTCAACTTAGGCTTAATAGTGGTGCATGTAGAACAACAGTCAATATATCTATCTATATTTTTTTCATCGTCCGCCAATAATAATTTCTCTGAGCCTGTGTCAAACACCGAAGCTTCCCCGGATGCCCAATTGTATCATGTCCATGTAAAATAGGTAATAAGGTACTAATTTGCAAATCTGAGATGACGAGTTGTAAAATTACCCTGTCATTTAAATCACTCTTTATGTACAAACACCCTTCATGCATTACAAAATTAAAATAATCAAAACCTGCTAAGTTGGGGTGACCAAGAACATTGTCGCTAAAATCACCCGATTCTAAAGCAAGAATTACTTTACCCCAAAAACTATCTTTACGCTGGTCTAATGCAATACTTTTACTGCACAATAGTGCGTAACCGACACTAAACAAACAGGATTCCTTGATAACGCATCGGCAACTGTGTTGAGCTTGCCTTCAACGTACAATAATGTAGGATTGTATGATGCTAATGTCAACTTCCACCTGGCACGTCTACCCGTGAGAAGTTTATCATCAAACAATTTAATTAGAGGCTTATGGTCTGTCCAAACAGTTACTTCATAACCATATATTACCGATTCAGATTGATAATTCAGATGTTCTAAGCAATATCACCATTACAGAGAGAGAAGTATTGAATTGTTTAGATAAACTTAAGGTAAATAAAATGCCTGGACCTGATACAATCTCGCCTAGAGTTCTAAAGAAAGCTAAGGATGAGCTCTCCAAACCACTGACATTACTATTCAATAAATCCTTGCAGTCTGGAACTATGCCTGATCAGTGGAAGCTAGCCAACGTAACACCGATATTAAAAAAAGGCAGCAAATCCCTACCCAGTAACTATCGTCCAATTAGCTTAACCTCAGTTGTATGTAAAATGCTAGAAACGGTCATAAGAGACAGACTCGTAAATCACTTAGAGGAAAATAACATACTTAAAGATACTCAACACGGCTTTCGTAAAAAACGTTCCTGTTTAACAAACCACTTAGACTTCTTCCACGATATCCTCAACCTCTACAATGAGAGTAAAGCTGTAGATATTATATACCTTGATTTTCAAAAGGCCTTTGACAAAGTTCCCCACAAACGTTTACTGCTAAAACTAAAAGCGCATGGAATACAAGACGGTGTGTTGAGATGGATAGAAAATTGGCTCAGCGACAGAAAGCAAAGAGTAGTCATAAACGGTAAGGCATCTAAATGGACCAATGTAAGTAGCGGGGTACCCCAGGGATCGGTACTAGGACCAATTATCTTTCTAATTTACATGAACGACATAGATGTGGGTCTCACCTGTACAATCTCAAAATTTGCTGACGATACAAAAATTGCAAATAGCGTACTCTCAAAAGATCAAGTTGACGATATGCAACACAATCTAGATACATTGTCATGTTGGGCCCAAATTTGGCAAATGAGTTTCAATGCGGATAAATGTAAAGTACTACATATCGGATACCTAAATGAGAAAGTAAACTAATCGATGAATGGCACTCAGCTTATGAATGTAAACAGAGAAACCGATCTGGGAGTAACAATATCGAGTAACCTAAAACCGAGTCAACAATGTTCAGAAGTTGTTAAGAAGGCAAACAAAATAATTGGCTTTATAGGCCAAAGAAGTTATCCTAACCCTTTACAATTCCTTAGTCCGCCCTCTTCTGGAATACTGCGTTCAATCCTGGTGTCCTTATTACCAAAAAGATATAAACAAGCTAGAACGAGTTCAACGTAGAGTTACCAAAATTATACCTAGCCTAAAGAACAAACCATACGAAGAGCGTCTTAGAGAATTAAATCTATTTCCTTTAACCCAGCGCAGATTAAGAGGTGACTTAATTCAAGTGTTCAAAATCATCAAAGGCATCGACAATATAAACTGTAGTAAGTACTTCACTATCGACCAATCTAATTACACGCGGGGAAACGGTTGCAAAATTATTGGTAAATCTTTTAACTCACACGAATCTAAGAATTTCTTCTTCAATCGAGTTGTCAACTTGTGGAATGGGCTTCCCCGAGACGTTATAGACTGCAGCACCGTTGATTCATTTAAACTCTGCATAGATAAATATCTCGCATCAAACCCGTGACTGACTGCGTTTGTAAATGAATAACTTTATTTTATCCCCCCCTCAGTTACTAACCCATCTGTCCCATACTAACTTCCTAATCCTGCCACGGACATTAGTTCCAGGGCAGTAATTCCCTTTCCAATGTTCCCTTACCCACTCTAAACCACTGTTTGGACACTTGATCCTCAGTGTTTTGGAGGTTAAGCAGCCTAGAAGGGTCACTAGATCTGTTGTTGCTTGATTTCCTTTGTACTCCTTGTACTCCTTTGTACCTCACGAACAATATTTAACGCCAATATTAGCGCTGCACTTTCTAAATCGGTAACACAATCATTCTGCTCTGCAGGTTTTAAAGAATGGCTAGCGAATCCTAACGGCCGTAAGAGATCCCTATCGTCATACTGCATAAGAACAGCCCCAAACCCAGTATATAATGCATCAGAATTAATATAGAAAGGTTTCTTAAAATCAGGAAAAGCAAGGGTCGGTCGAGATGTTACGCTCGCCTTTAATTCGGCAAAAGAACCCTCTTGTTCAACTCCCCACAAAAATTTAGCGTCCTTCTTGAATAAAATATATAGGGGCTTCGCGATACTAGCGTAGTTTCTTATAAATGCCCTATAGTAGCCTGATAGGCCCAAAAATTGCCTTAACTGTTTTACGTTAGTGGGCGTAGGAAATTTAGTGATAGAATTTGTTAATTGAGCAGTGGTATTTACCTCGTCCGGAGTTAATTCATGCTCCAAAAATTACAGTTTCTTTTTAAAGAATTCACATTTACTGATTTCATTTTTTAAGCCTGCCTCATTTAATTTAGAAAGTATATTTCTCAGTGCAATAAGATGTTCCTCTACCGTTCTAGAAAAAATTATAATATCGTCTATATACTGTATATATAAACATTATGACCGATCAATCCTGCCAATACATTATTCATTAATCTCTGAAAAATCGCTGGTGAATGTTTAAGCCCCATGGGTAAACGTTTATACTCGAATGTACCGGAGGGAGAATTAAATGCTGTATATTGTCTTGATTCCGGTGATAACCCGATTTGATGAAAACCACTCGAAAGGTCGAGGGTTGAGAATACCTTGTTCTGCGTTCCCAAACTAGCAAGAATTTCCGGTATCGCCGGCATATGGAAATGATCGGTCTCCGTGACGGTATTAAGTTTTCTAAAATCTACCACGACTCTAAACTGCCCCTTCGCCTTCTTCGGGACTAAGAAAAGAGGTGATCGCCAAAGTGACGTTGATGGTTGAATTACGTCTTGAGAAAGTAAATCTGAAACATGTTCATCAGTCAATTCCCGTTGACTGTGCAATAAGCGATACATAGGCAGGTAAACAGGCTTCTGATCCTTGTCACTCAACACAATTGTATGGTCTATAATGTCAGTAAACCCCTTGGCGTCCCCTTTTAAATGTACGGACTCATTAAATTCCCCCAATAACGCCTTAAGTGGACCCTGAGCCTCAGGAAAGTCGGTACCTTGTAAATCTTACGCATTCTATCATCCATACTAGGAGAGTTCCCTGTGCGCACTGATGCCATGGGAAGAGAATTAATTTCTTCAAAATTTACAAGGTACACAGGAAGCATTACATAACTTCGTATCCGCATATAATTTCATTAAGCCATTTGTGGCATTTAAAATGAGAGTTTGAAAAACATTGGTGTCATCCACCTCATGAAGGGCCTGAGCAAACGTAATACCCTTGATCGCTGAGGAATCGGGTAATAATACAATATAATTTACTGTACTCTTAA
Source organism: Paralithodes platypus (assembly GCA_032716605.1). Taxonomy (NCBI): domain Eukaryota; kingdom Metazoa; phylum Arthropoda; class Malacostraca; order Decapoda; family Lithodidae; genus Paralithodes; species Paralithodes platypus. Next base: position 20,538,236 of record CM064507.1, read on the forward strand.
GATTGTTTGCATAAACATTAACAACCCTCGCAGAATGCGGTTCAATAATAGTATTACCGTGAATGAGAATATCAGAATCCCCCATAGATTGTTCTAAATAATCCTGCAGTGTAATCTCGACGGCGGGAAGAGCGGGGGTAATCTCGTGGACGGGCCGGCGTAGACCGCCTCCGGTCTTCCGACCAGGTGTAAAACGTTTCGCCTGAAAGGTTTTGCCACTCTCCACAACGCCCTTACAAATTATAAACTTTCTGGGAAGCTAGATTACGCCTCAATAAAAGTAAGGACCCCAAATGAAATACGCCTAACGGCCTTATTGGGCTATCCTTAGTTGGAATTATGCAAAGCTGGTACATGTCATATTTGTAACATACTATGTGGTACCAACGCTGTAAATTGCTAACTGAATAAATATTATTATTATTATTATTATTATTACCATCAACAGATACACCATTGATCTCTAGACTGAATATAAATTTACGGTCCCTCATTGTTTTAAAACCCATCAGAAGGTCCGAAGAGATGTTTAAACCCTGAACAACGTACACTTTCTCCGTCATTAAATCCAAGTCCTCATGCAATGCTATCGGTAAGTATGTAACCCTCAATGTTGAAATATTATCCCCTGAAACACTCTGAAGATTAACATCTGGAAATTAAAGTTTAAACGAATCATCATGATTCAATTTGTTAAATACAGAGCTAGACATGAGGTTCCCAGGAGAACCCATATCTATTAAAACACTTATATCTCTATTATTTACACATGACTTCAAAATTAACAAGTCAGGTGAATGCATAAGGGCACTAATCATTAACGTAGGAAATGCCGGAGTTTGTGTACATTGATGTTTTACGTTACATTTACTTGGGAGCGATCGGAAGCTTCCCCCGACCTAGGGTGACTAGCCCTCCAATCGTCCGTACCAACCTTCACTTCCGGGCAATTTCCGGTCCTGTGGTCATTATTCTTGCATCTACGACAGAAAGGTTGCTTACATGCCGTATATTCATACAGCTCTTTGGCCTTGATGTTACAACGAGGAACAATGTGCCCCCGTATACCACAATAAAAACACATAACATCCCTGTGTTGACCAGATGCGCCGTCAGCCATTATCGCAGGTCTCTGCGCGCCCTGACCGCCTCCGCTTGGGGCCTGCGGTCGACCGCCATAACCCTGATAACGGGGCGATTGATAATTCCATGACTGAGAGCTGTAACTCTGTCTACTCTGACTTACCTGTGCGGGTTTCTGGTTTTTGGGAGGAGAACTGTTCTGGGGATTTCTATGGGGTTGGGAATTTCCATTAGGTTGATTCTGTTTAGACCCAGGTTGAGCTGGGGAGACAGGTAAGGGAATCCTAACGGCAGCACACGAAAACTGTATGTGTTCGGTGGTAATACCGCTAGTATCACAAGACTTCCGTAGTTCCTTTGAAAATTTATTGAGAGACATAGTGGGAGGGAACCCGATACGTCGTGCGATCGGTTTCACGGTGTTTGGTAAGGCACTAACCAACATAACATACCCCAGTAACATGCTCAGCTGTTCTTTTGTTATCTTACTGTCCTCAAACCAAGTGTGACGAACTAGATCATGCGACATACAATTCGCGAACTGTGAACACTGCGCCAATAATGTATCCACTGACTGCTTTTTCTTTTGCTTTAATAGCTGATCGACGAAATCATGGAATTTCGCAAATTCTCCCTAGCTGAAGACCCAAACTTCTCTAGAAATTCTACTCTGAACTCATTGTAAGTCTTAGCATTGATGAGGTCATCGCACGCCAAAAGGTATCCAGCTGGAGTATTATCCCTTGTCAATTTTCTAGCGAAAAATTTAAATTTTTGCCTTCTCTTGTGTAATACTTTTTGCTGCAATTTCCGTCTCTACATCATCCAATTGAGATGGAGAGACTGTGTAAGAAAGGCTTTGGATGATAGAGGAATGACTATAGATCAGGCAGGGGAATTGGTGGTGGACAGGAGTGAATGGAGAATGCTTGTGAATAGTTGAGTGAACATGTGGTCATTTGGAGTAAGGGGTCGGCCGCAAGTTGGACTAGATAATAGTCCATCAGGCGCCTGGCCCGGGGAGACGATTAATATGAAGGGTGTGCCTGGAAGTGTGGTGGGAGGGCTTGTCGCTTTGGCTCCGCTGCATGTCTGCCTGCCGAGATCGGAACCTCTCCTGGTGGTCAGGGCCGGGGGAGTGCTGGAGCGACCTTGGTAACCCTGGTCTCTGGGTCTTCTCCTGGGTGACCTGGATGTGTGAGAGTTTGTGTTTTTTATCTGTGTTTATTTTTTGTTTTATGTTGTTTTTGTGTTTTCCCTGTTCTTGCTCTGTCTTGAGTCGGCTACCCCCAAAATTGGGATGGGGCCTGAGCATATAGATAGATAGATAGATAGACATCATCCCAAACTGAAAAAAATATTTCTGTGTTCTTCCAACCCAGTGAAAGATTTGACGGCCTGACCATGGGTAACATTTAAGTGAAAAGCCTGGGGTTCGTTTTTAGACATAATGACGTTATCTTCGGGAGGTGTGGGAATTACTATATTAGGCAAAGGGGTGATGTAGGAACGAGTTGTGTCAAGATAAACGCCGCTTCTCAACACACTTTGATTAACATTTTCATACAGATGTGGAACCCCTGAAATACCTGGATTTTCCTGAGATTCAACTTCCGAATATTTATTTTCTGACCCGCTCCAATCGTCATCCGAAAAATCGTCTCCGCTATCCTCAGTAATATCAGATAATTCGGGATCAACTGGATTGATAGCGGGAACCTTAGACCTTTTCCTAAACAGACGTTTTAATGACATGTGGAATTTTCAACTTGATAAACATATAATATATAAAATTCTCCCATATAAATGGTAAACAATTCCTGTAAAACACCGCACAACAATTCCTGAATCTAAATACACCCTATTTTGCACAAATTAATTAATTAATTAAAAGAGAGTGATAACAAAAAATTAATTACACAATTGAATGAATGTATTGAATTAAGATTGGTATAATTTTTGGATAGAAAGATTCACTTAAGGCCTCCAGTAACACGTTACCTCTTCAATGTCACGCCCACAGCAATGTACAGTCTACGACAGAACTGTTGTCTTGGCCTGAGGCAATGTGTTAGTTCACTCACCTTTTAATAGATGGCACTTTAATCGCTTCTAATAAAACGGGGCGGGGTTAATATAGAGGTTCGAAGGAGGAGGAGTCAAACGTGTGTGTTGTGTGTTCTAGAACGGCACGCAGAATAAGTTTATTTTAACATAACACACAGGCTATATTATAAAATTAGCCCATGCTGGATCACAAATAAGTAACACACATTAGGTGTTGCGTTATTTATGGAATTTAATACACAGACAATCAAGTTTCTATCCTTCGCACTTTCCATTCCCCCCTCCTCCCCCTCTCCCTTTCACCCCAACTCTCCTTCTTCACCCGCTTCCTCTCCCCTCCCTCCCTCACACCTCGCTCTCGCTCTCTCTCTCTCTCTCTCTCTCTCTCTCTCTCTCTCTCTCTCTCTCTCAAGGACATAAAAGATACTTTCTAAAATACGCAGAATAATACTATGCGATTGTTTTGAATTTACATATACATAATCTATGTTGTATTAATTTCACCACACCACCACACGCCTCCAATGAAATTAATGAAAGCATGTATGTGATCCACCGGGATTCGAACCTGGGTTATCACACACATATTTTTAGACACCTTAACCATTACACCACCAAGACGGTTAAAGGTTTATGCACACGCCTACGACTTATGAAATAAATAATGAATGTTAGGGATGACAAAAGTAACACATATATATTGATTAGGAATAGGATAACTAGCGAGGCAGCGAACAACACCTGTTACTCGCTGCCTCGCTAGATATCCTATTCCTAATTAAGCTACGATTCCCGAAGAACACGTCTATATTTGTTTATATACTACTGTATTAAGTGTAACAATAACACTTAGGATTTACGTTATTTGTGTTGGCTTAAGGAATAAGTTGGATAATACACATACTTGTGACCTCCACAATTTGTAATGTTTGAGGAGACGGCGCTTCAACCTCTCTCCTCTGTCCATCATATTCAAGCACCAACCCACCCACACCAACACTAACACTGGATACAAAACAGACACACACACACACTCACACCAAATAACATAAAACGCACATCACACACATGATCACATACAACGTAATGGGCACAAATCACTCACACATGATAACATAAAACGCACACACACACACACACATACACACACACACACAAGCACACACACACACACACACACACACTGGTCCAGGCAAACTAGAAAAGGTATTAGCATTATTGAGGAGAGGCTGCTGTCTTCAGTGAGTGTCATGGCCATCCTGAGCCTTACGACGTATACAGACTAATAACACACATAACAAAGCCACTATAACAACTTCGTCTCTCTCCAACACCCCTTCTCCCCTCTCTACACTCTTCAGAAAATAGGAAAAGTAGAAAGTAGCTACGAGGTGCCGTTGTGAAGGCTTATCCTTCAATACCTTCACCTGACCTGACCCCATCCGGGGTTTAGCTGGTCCACAAGGGTGTGTGACATGAACCCAATAGAGAATTTGTGGGCCATCATGTCATGGAGTGGAATGTGGTTCAGGTTAGTATTGGAAAGGGCGGGAGGAGTGATATCGGGGGGCAGGGGGGGGAGGGGGGGGGGGGGGGGGGGAATGCGTCGCCGCCCTAATATAAGTTGGAAAATGTTTAAATCAGCTCCAACGAGAATACAGGAGGTAGTTGATGCAGCTTGTGGGTGGAGATCATATTGATTTCATAAATATAAATTGTAAATGTTTACATTTAAGATCCCTTTATATGTATTATATAATGTGTATGTGTTTCCAATGTTCACCGTAACATAATGATGGTGAAATAATACATATTAAATTAAATTCAAGGTAACATACACAGAGCTATAGTATACTTTTAATTATGTTTGGAGGATAATTTAAACAATTCGAAGTAAAAATATAAAAGCCTGAACAATTTACAGTATATCAACTTTAAAACAACATAACAAGATTGCTTGAATTATCGTTAATTGTTCAATTTGATGACTTACTTTATAGTAAATCATTACAATGGGTAACGCCGAACTGTTTACTGATAATGGGAAGCCACAGTAATTAAGCTAGTAATTAAGAATCCACTGAGAAAAGTATAATGCAATAATCATAGCGTGTCATATTACATGTTAAGGTAATATTATGTAATATGACATGTTAAGGTAGGCGGATGCCCAACCCCGAAAGGGGTTGAAATAGGGGAGCTATCCCCCCGCCAAAGGCGGCTTTCTAGGGCCTTTCCTAGCTGATGCTGAGAGGATTGGGTGCTAGTCATGTGGTGATGGGCTGGTCTACCAGAGTGAGAACTGAGCGATCTCTGCCATACCCATAGCTTACTCTGATTGTTCCTTTTACTTATATATTTTCTAGATCTCAAGTGACGGGGCCTCTTCCGTGGATTGACCTCCCAATCTACCAAGATTGGAAGCCAAAGCGTCACATTTTTCCTTTGCCCCTCAACTTTCTCTTCATAATTGCTGAGGGGCACAGGGCCCTGAGTGGGTCTTTGGTTTCCCGGGCGTTTCCGCACCCTCCTTAGCTCCCCGCCATGGAGTGGCTTCGGTCACCCAGGCTTTATTGTGGTCGGCAGGGAGGGTTCTGTGGGGGCGCTCGGTTATGGCCTTGGCCTTGGGGCTGTTCGGCCAGGCAGCTTGGGTAACAACAACAACAACATGTTAAGGTAGATTATGAATTGGTCAACCACAGTGCTGTGAATAGTGGTATGGAAGAATTTTTTGTTTACTCTAATATGAAAATTTGTTTTTATTACAAAAACAACACGTTTCGGCTCATCTAAAGTGTTTTCTCTAACTGGGCCGATATTATCTTGTCTTTATGATATATATATTTGGTTATAATTTGGTCCAAGCTAGATTACAATGTGATCCAACTTGTCTTGATGCGTGGATTGTAACATCCCGTTTCAATTACTTATATATTTATACGATTGTTTACACTAACCAGGACGCCAAGGTTGGCAACTTTGAGTGTTTTGCAACGGAGCATACTGTATATATTTATTTTCTATAACACATTGTATAAGGTAAATAATAGAATACGAGTTAATAATTGAGAATCAGTAGAGGTAAAAGAACAGTATTATTAAAACACCAAAGATTTTTTTATGGACAGCTTTGAACACGACGATGAGGAAAATTATATATTCGGTTAGGAGAGAGAAGGGGGAGAGAAAAAGAGAGAAGGGGGAGATAGGGGAAGGCAGCAGAGAGAAGGGGAGGAGGGGGGAATGGAAAGTGCGAAGGATAGAAACTTGATTGTCTGTATATTAAATTCCATAAATAACGCAACACCTGATGTGTGTTACTTATTTGTGATCCAGCATGAGCTAATCTCATAATATAGCCTGTGTGTTATGCTAAAATAAACTTATTCTGCGTGCTGTTCTAGAACACACACACACACACACACACGTTTGACTCCTCCTCCTTCCAACCTCTATATTAACCCCGCCCCCTTTTATTAGAAGCGATTAAAGGGCCATCTATTAAAAGATAAGTGAACTAACACATTGCCTCAGGCCATGACAACAAGTTCTGTCGTAGACTGTACATCCTCACTCAAACACAGGCAAGATATTACTGCCTGCAGTGAGTCTCGGGTAGGGTAAGGCTGAAGAGAATTGTTTTGACTTAAGGCGTGTTGAGCTGGGCTGCTTTCACTCCCGGCGACGTCAAGATTTCGGCCTCAAACCACTGCCACTCACACTTGATCCTCCAGGGTAGCAGATACTGGCGGCCCCTCTTAGTTTTTGGTAGTGGTTCTACACAGTCAATAATTTCATGCTCAAAAGGTTGATCTACTAAAGGGATTGGTTGTAAAGGAGCAGGGTGTAGTTTCGAATTGGGCTTCCCAGCCCTTTGGCAAATATCACAGGTTTTTATGAACTGGAACACATCATTCTTTAATCCTGCCCAAAAGAAACTTCGAAGGATCTTATCACTAGTTTATTTATTCCCAAATGTCCAGCAGTTTTACCATGGGCAAGTTCTAAAATTATAGGTCTATAAGCTTGTGGGATAACTACTTGATTGTAGACTGCCCCCTCTTGATCAGCAGTTACTTCAGTAGGCCGATATCTACGCATTAATATTACATCGAGGAAGTAGTAGCCAGTATCGGACAACTCACATGCATCCTTCTCAGCCAAGGCTTTGCTCAGAGAAGAGTCGTTTTGTTGTGCTTGAATTAGGTTTGTACTTATGTGCACTTCACTATAACCTTCTTGGTTGGCAGAGAATAATGAACCTACATCCACTATAGCCTCAACACAATGTTCCCCTTTATTAGTGTCAGAATTAGATGAAGCTCGCGTCACAACACACAACGGAAACAAAGAGGGATTACTGTCCTCCAACTCAGCTGTAGGGCTCTCAACAGTTGGTTTGGGAACTATTACGGTCAGAGGAACAACCAGCCAGCCCGCCAGGTAATTTCCTAAAATCATGTCCACTCCTTTCACAGGTAAAGGTCTTTCACAGGTAAAGGTTTTTCACGTAATTTATGTCACCTTCAATCAGCTCGGTGGACAGGTATATCCTAGCTAAGGGTATTACAGGGTATCCTGTCAGGTCCTGGAGTATGGCATCTTCGCCAGTGTACCTACTCTCAAGGTTTGGTAAAGAATCTTTGGAAAATATTGTTTGATCACTAGCAGTATCCCTCAAGGCTACAATGTTAGTGGGAGTTGAAGTTTTATTGAGCGAGACTGTACCTTGAAATTTGAAATCATGGAACGGATTACTAAGTTTGTTTATGTGTTGTACAGTTTGCTGCACAAATCCTATTTCTCACCATCCCATTGAAATAGTAATTTAGCAGCTTCGCACACACCTCCCCAACCCCTGTCCCTCACTCCACCTATTCCACCCCTCCTTGCCTCCCTCCCTTCCACTATCTTACTCATAGTATCTCACGGTTATGAAGTAGGTGAGTTTGTCAATCATTTAAACCAATTGTTTTCATTAAATTATATTGATGCCCTAGCCGTAAATTATTATACCTAAAGGGTTCAAATACTCCTTTTGGTAATAATATATTTTTCCTTCTGATCATATTGTATTGTAGAATTTACCATGCCTCTCTTATATAGTCGGGTATATTCCACCTGAGGATAAATTGAATCTCTTGGCAACTAAGTATTGATACTTAATAGAAAAATATGCAGCTGCAATATCTCTACTTCCAAATTTGTCCAACGTTTCACAATTAACAACATATTTAGCAACAACATGTTTGTAATAGCTGAGTAATAAAGTAGGTGTGCAGTTTTCGCATTACCAAAACAAAATAAAAAATAGAAAGAACAAAAAATGCATATGCAACTCTGCGACCTAGAATTCTGCAAGTAGTATTGAATCGCTTAGGTAATATCGGTTTATATACAGAATAGGCCTATATATTAAATGTTTTTATACTCACAGCTGGACTTGAACCACCGACAGTCAGAACAAGTGCCCATACTTTAACCCTTCCAGCCCGGGTGTCATTTTAAATGACACCACGAAAGAAGGGCAGGAGCCCCGGGTGTCCTTTTAAAATCCCTGTGCTTGAAAGCGTGCTTCAAAATTCGCGCGGCCAAATTTTAGTTTGCAGGGGCGATCGCAGCGCCACCAAGCCTCAACTACTACCGTTATCAGTTCCTACGTGGCCGCCATAGCGAGTTATACTAAAAAAATGAATTCCGACGCGTCCGATTCGGTGCACCCTCCCGCGCGCCCCACTGCTACCCCTCTCGCAACTTCGACGCCTGGTGCAACCGAGAAGTAATCTCAACGAAAGAAAGTGAAGCGTTTGTTGAGTGATAGCACATACAGCGAGAACTTTTTGAGATTGAAGATAGCAGTGGCGAAAGCTTGGTGGACAAAGAACAATTTATAAGTGCAAGCGAAGATGACGATTTTGTTGGCTTTGGAGACGACGATAATGTTGATTTATTTGAGGGGGGAAACAGTAATAATAATAATAAACGGTTTATTAAAGAATGGCAGCCTCATGAGCTGAAAATACACATTTTACAATTTAGTGGATGAACATGAGATGTACAGATATGAAGATGGTAAGCTCAGTTTACAAAAATAAAAAAATAAATACAATAATGATGCAGGTGCAGAATACCAATTATCATAAAATAACCATGAGAGTAAGTGATATACAGTACATATACACATTTATTTTACTTACTCATATACAGAACATACGTATATACACGTACGTACGCACATACATATACATACATATATAAGAACATAAGAACATGCAGTAAGTGTGCACATATCCGTATACACATACGCTCACGTATGCACACAAACATACATACATACAAAAACTGTTTTGGTAGGGTCAGGGTAAAGAGGTAAAGGGTAAAGAGGGTGCAGCATTCAAGTCCGTACAGGTAGGGTCAGGTAAAGCCTACTACAATGGGAGGTTAATCCTCGGTAGTGTAGGTGTGTGTGTGTGTGTTAGTTTGTGTGTGTGTGTGTGTGTGTGTGTGATAGAAGGCGAAATGTGGAAAAGCTGGGCGTTCTATTGTTAACCCGCTGAGCCCCGGCTAGTTATAATATTTTGTTCACCCCAGTCCCAAGCCATTTTCACTTCTTTTTTTTGTTTGCTAAAATGGAAGACAAGGATGAGAAATGAAAAAAAAAGGAAAAAAAAAATCACCTCGGACATTTGGGGGGGGGGGGGGTCCGGTGGGGAGTTGGGGGGGGGGGAGCCTCAAAAAAATGTGTTGAGCCAAAATGGAAGAGAATGGTGAGAAATGAAGACAAAAATAAAAAAAAACTCATTTCGGTCATTTGGGGGGCGGGGAGGGGGGGGGTTTCAATAGTTCGTTTCCCCCGCATGACCACCCGCCCGGGAGCACTAGGGTAAAAACTGAGTATGGCATTGTACGGCATACATCCTAAGGAGTGTCTCACATAAATCTCAAGCCTCTAGCTCCCATACGACCGGAGTAATGAAGGTTCAAAGTGGCGGTAAACTAAGGGTGTAAACTATCCCCACTAAGCCCACCACCACCAGCCGCGCGGCTGTCTCGGCCCGCTCACACCTACTGGCCCGGCTCCCACACATACTACGGTACCTCCTCCTATTCTCCCGCCATTTCCTACCTTACGAGCCACGTAAGTGTTTTTTATATGTCGGACGCACGTGATGCGTCGCTGGGAGTTGGTGATCAAATACTGCCGACGCAACACGTGCGACGCTGGGTCTCACAGGGATAAGGGTGGAAATACATGGATGAAGATACGCGAACACTTAATAATAGGTAATGCTTATGCATAGATTTATAATCAGAAGTTGCGCTAGTGAGCAATATGTTCTCGCTCATATGTACGTATATTTACATACATATGTGCATATGGCCATATAAATACACGTACAGTACATATATATATTATACAGGCCTACCTTATATTCTCAACCAGGCTCGAACCATTGACAGCACATACACACAGACATACATATACATAAATATATGCACATTACATGCATATATACTCTTCTCTTATCCACCTGATACTCTCAGCTGGGCTCGAACCAGTAGTGATGATCCTGATGTGGAAGTGTTTCAGGAAGGTGCTATTGAACTTCCAAGTGTGCTACAACCTAGGCCTACCCCATTGCCATCTTTGCTAGGTCAGCCTAGGCCTAGCCCTAGCCCAGGACCTTCCCCTTTGCCTGCCCGTATGCCCTTGAAAGTGGGCAAATATTTGTATAAACAATCTTTGGTGAAAAGTGCAACTAATAAAGCACACAGGGCAGCTGCAGAAAAGGCTAGGGAAGCTGAAGACAGTGATAGTGACGCCGACCCTGGTCTAGTAACCACCCGCATTCCTTTGTCCTGACGCCTTGACCCGGGACGCCGCGTGGGTCACCCACAGCCCTCGGCTTCATCTCTCCTTCAGGATGAGCAAAGGGCCTCTTCAAGTGGTATTAGTAGTGTGCCACAGCCCTCAACACACCGCAGAGCATTAATTGATGCGGAGAAGCCCTCGGCTCGCCGCAAAAGGAGCCCAACTCCCGAGGCCGAGGCTCCCATTGTTGAACCTCCCGCAGCCTCCCGTGCCCCACGCCGCCGACGCCCGGTCACTTCTTCATCCTGAAGAGGATGCTGACGGCCCCAACATTGCCCCAGATGACCTGACGTCGCCTGAGGAGGAAGAGGAACAGGAACAGGAACAGGAACAGGAAGAGGGAGTCCCGACAAGACGAGTTAGAGGGCGAGGTCGTGGACGTGGTCAGTCTGCCGACGCCGCTGCCCCTGGGCGTGGGCGTGGGCGTGCAGGGCGTCCGCGTGGCCAAGGGCGTGTGCCAGGGCGTCCAGGGCGTGTGCCTGCTGCACCTGCACGTGCTCGAGCATCAGCATCAGACCTGTTTGTGTGGACAGATGGGGCTGATTTTGAGCCAGATTGTCCTGCCTTTGACGAGGTACAGAGGGGTTCCGGGGTGTCACCAACATTTCCCTGTGGCCAGATGCTACCCCTAGTGAACTTTTCTGTGGCTTCAATGACAATGAAGTCATGGAATACCTCGTCGAGGAGACCAGCAACCATCATGAGATCTGTGCCAACTTTCTGGGGAGGAAGACCAGTGCCAAGATGGTGGCATGGAGAGCTGTCACTTTGGCAGAACTATATGTGTTCTTGGCACTCACAATGCTGATGACACATATCAGGAAGCACGCTCTGACAGACTACTGGATCACTGGCGACATCATAACGACTCCAGCATTTGGCAAGTTCATGTCCAGGGACAGGTACTTCGACATCCTCTCCTATCTCCACCTGACAAACAACATGGCAGTCCACCTTCCCGACTCATTATGGAAGATCAGGAAGGTGTATAACATGATACGTCATCGGTTCACCACCTACCTGATTCCTTTCCAGAAGGTGTGCCTCGACGAGTCTCTGGTCCTGTTCCGTGGTAGGCTGCACTTCCGACAGTATATCCCGTCCAAGAGACACCGCTTCGGCATCAAGCTCTTCGTCCTCTGCGACTGTTTGACGGGGTATGTGCTGGACTTTGTGGTGTACAGCGGCAAGGGTGGAGAAATTGTGACTGACCCCCTCACTGGTTTTGGTGGCGCTGTAGTGAAGAAGATGATGGAGAGGCACTTCAATCAAAACCACATCCTCTACACAGATAATTACTACACGTCGCCTATCCTGACCAAGTACCTCCATGACTGCAAGACCGGAACTGTCGGCACAGTCACGGCCAAGAGGAAGGGCATGCCAGGCTACCCAACCAAGACGAAGAAGACGGACATCTTCCACAAGAAGAGTGGCCCCATCCTCTCCATCCACTGGCATGACCAGCGGAAGGTCAACCTCCTCAGCACATGCCACAAGGCCGAGATGGTCGCCACAGGGAAGGTGGACCAATGAACCAAGAACCCCGTCCAGAAACCAGCTGCTGTCCTGGATTACAACCTCAACATGCGCCTCGTTGACAAGTCCGACATGCAGATGGGCTTCATCGACTGCCTGCGAACATCTTGCAGGTGGTACAAGAAGTTTATCCTGCATACGGTAGATATGTCGGTCCTCAATGCCTACAACATCTACCGTCTGAGGACTCCAGGAGCCTAGAAGTACAAGTCCCTCCAAGGACCAGGCCAGCTGGACAGAACGGGGTGTGCTGAATTTTTCAGGAAGCACCAGCTCAACACCCTTCCTTTCAAAGCACCAGGTAGTAAAAGCAGAATCCAGAAGAGGTGCCATGTGTACAGCCACACAACAAGAAGACCCCGCAAAGCCACAAAAACCACTTGGGAATGCCTCGAATGTCAAGTTGGACTGTATGCTGGCACCTGCTTCAACGACTTCCACACTCTAATAAACTTTTGAAGTGGAAGTGACAACAGTGAAAGTGACACTCAAATGTAGGCTAAGAATAATAATATAACTAAGTATAAGTGAAAAGGACACATATAAGTAATAATAAGTGCCTTCAATAACAATATGAACAAGTGAAAGTGACACTAAAATATATATTTCTAACAATAAATAAGTGAAAATGACACTATCAATAAGCCTAGTCCAGTGAAAGTGACAGTATAATAATAATAAAACTAAGTATAAGTGAAAGAGACACACAAGTAATAATAAGTGCTTTCACAACAATATGAACAATGAAAGTGACACTATATATATTCTTAGCTTACCTAACAATACATAAAAGTGAAAATGACACTATCAATTATCAAAGTCCAGTGAAAGTGACACTATAATCATAATAATAATAATAACACTAAGTAATAAGTGACAGAGACACAAATAACTTCATGTAAATAACTTTATTGAGTGAAAATAACATAACTATAGTAAATGACATAATAAACAATAAAACACTATCAAATCGCTTCCCGGCATAATTGCGGGTGGAGCGACGAGTGCAACTGGGCGTCGTAGCCGGGGCCGCGGTTGAGTGTTTGGACGCGCCGAGGTAAATACGCGGAAAAAGTTACCTCCACTTCCATCACCATCAATCCGGAACCAGTTGAGCTAGAGAGCTCTACTCAACGCCATTCTACGCGACAAGGTAAGGCGCACATTTCTATATATGTTTGATTAATGTAGGTAATATATTAAGCGAGATTAGCCTTAGTTTACTTCTGTTGATTTTGGCCAGATCGCCCGGATACGAGCTCCGTCCTTTGGAGAGGCAGCCCGGGCCACGAGGGTTATTCCACTATACCACATCTGTATAGAGGATACTTGTGTGTAGTGTATTAAAGCATAGACACTCGTCCTGACTGTTGGTGGTTCATGTCCGCCTGGGAGTATATATATATTATATATACATATATATATATATATATATATATATATATATATAATTACATTTATGATCACATTGAATCTTAACCATTGGAATATTTATCTATAATAAGGTCAGCATAAACACTATTTTGTCAGCATTTCGAATATGGTGTAATTAAAATTTGCAATATATATAAGAAAGAAATAGAGACCATAATCTGTGACTTCACCATTCACCTTGACCTTTGAATAACAAAAACACAAAATTTGGACAAGCGTTGCATTGACCAACCGAATTTGCCAGCAAAATTTGGTGACGATACGTAACCTGTTCAGTGCAGTTCTGTCGGTTTCATTTCATACTGGATATTAAGATGATTTTATTTAGTTTATGAAGGGCCTCCATAAAATTAGCAGGCTTTCGACTATTTTAATTAACCCTTTTTTCTACCACATAATTCATAAGCTCCACAAAATCGACATATTATAGTTAGAATACAATAAAAAAAATGTCACCGGTACACAAAGGGTTAAATAGTCTAGGAAGAGTTTGAAGAAAATGATTAACACTTCTTTTGTTCTTTGACCTTGACCTTTAACCTTAAGTATTATAATATATATATATATATATATATATATATATATACCGGTATATATATTTTATCTAAGTAAAATGCAACTAAAAGTCGTCAGCTTACCAAAATTTAGTATTTTTTATGATGAAGGTTAACTTTGACCTTGGCCTGTGACCTGGACCTTTATGTAGAATTACATTTTTGTTTGCGTTATGTAACCCTAGAAAATCAAATAAATGTGTTCATATTTCATTAAAGAGGATCAGTTAGTTTCAGAGGTATTAAAGAATAGTTGACCTTGACCTTTGACCTTCATGATGTCTGAAAATTTAACATTTTAATTTTCCCTTAAAGCACAACTGTCTTAACAAAATTTTGTGAAATTTACATTAATAGTAAAGAAATTAACATATTGACCTTATATTTGACGTTGACCTGTGACCTTGACCTATTAAATGGAATTATGTTTATTCTTGCATGACCTTGGTTTAGGCATTCCTAATATGCATGATATGACTAATGAGAATCTTACATTAAATAGGAAATACTAGTTAAATCATATTTCGACCTTTGACCTTTGACCTTGACCTTCGACCTTATTTCATTATCGAGGATTTAGTTAGCTTAACAGCAATGTTCGTATTAAGTAACATTATGACTATGGTGTATTCGTATAAAAACTTATTGATTACAAATGGTGATAATATACTGTGACCTTGACTTTTGACTTAAAATAAAATACATGTATTTGGATGGTCGTTGCATTGACCAACTGAATTTGCCTGTATAATTTGGTGACAATACATTAAACAGTCTAGGAGGAGTTTAGGGAAAATGATAAATACTCTTGTTTTGACCTTGACCTCTGACCTTAACTATTACAACATATATGTGAAATTTGATATACATAGTATTTAAGTAATAAGCCATAACACAGCCAGTTTTCCAAAATTAGAGTAATCTTTTCTATTAAATAAAAGTTGACCTTTGACCTTGACCTGTGACATTGACCATTATGTAGGAGTACATTTTTGTTTGCATACACATTGCCCATGAAAATGGAATATACATGCGTAATGTCATTAAAACTCATTAGTTAGGTTCACATATATCAATAGGAATAGTTGACCTTGACCTTTGACCTTTATCTTGACCTTTCTCTGTCTCAACATTTATTATTTTCCTTTTCACTTAAAGTGCAACTATCTCACCAAATTTTGTGAAGTTAGCATCAAAAGTACAGGAAATTGCATATTGACCTTTTATTTGACCTTGACGGTTTACCTTGACCTTCCATATGAAATTGTATAGTTTTCTTGCATGACCTTGGCCTAGGTATTCCGAATATACATGGTAAGCTAGTGAGAATCTAACAGTTAGTATAAGAAATACTAGTAGAAAACCTATTTTGACCTTTGACCTTGATATGTGACCTTACCCTTTAGAATATCTATCTAACATTTGGGCAATACGATATCAAGGTTACTAGTAACTTGTATAGTGAAATGAAGACATTTGATTAAAAAGTAAAATAAATGGTAAAAGTTGACCTTTCACCTTAACCTGTGACGTGGACCTTTATGTAGGAGTATTTTTTTATTTGTTTATTGACATTGCCCCGTAAAATAAAAAAAAACATGCCTAATTTCATTAAAAACCCATCAGTTAGTTTCATATATATCCATAGAATAGTTGTTATGTACTCCAATTTATCCAATTATTTATGATATGATATATTTAGATTTCAGTAAAGCTTTCGACAGAGTCCCTCAGAGAGATTGATGAGAAAGGTTGAGGCACATGGAATAGGTGGGGCGTTGTTAGGATGGATTAGGTCATGGCTAATTGGTAGGAAGCAGAGAGTCAGCATAAATGGTACCAAGTCAGAATGGGGAGCAGTCAAAAGTGGTGTCCCCCAGGGATCGGTATTAGTTCCCCTGTTGTTTCTTATATACATAAATGACCTAGATTTAGGTATAACTAGTAGGATAAAGTAAATTCGCAGACGATACTAAAATAGGGAGATCAATTGATTCAGATAGCGATATAGAGTGCCTCCAAAGGGATCTAGATACCTTACATGAATGGTCAGTAAATTGGCAGATGAAGATTAAACATTGAAAAATGCAAGGTATTAAAGATAGGGAAGATGCAAACAAATGTTAAATATAAACTAGCTAATTTAGAATTTAAGAAAAGTCAGACTGCGAGAAAGAAAGATCTAGGTGTGTGTGTTCGCAATGATTTGAAGCCTAGAAGAAACAGTGTATAAGCGTTCGTAATAAGGCAAAACAGGATTCTTCGGGTTTCATCTCTAGGAGTGTGCAGTAATAACAGAACTGCTGATGTTATCTTAAAACTTTACTTGTCATTAGTTGAGACCCCATATGGATTATGCTGTCCAATTTTGGTGTCCTTAATTACAGAATGGACATTAGATTCATTGGAGAGAGAGTACAGCGTAGATAGATGACCAAAAATGATCCATAATATTAGAAATCTTTCGTATGAATGAAAGGTTGAAGAAAATTAGGTTTTACATTCGTTAGAGTAGACGCAGGGAGTTAGAGGGGGATATGATAGAGGTGTTCAAGGTGGGTTAGTGGGATTAACAAAGGGGACATGGCCAAAATGTACCTAAAGCTCAGTGATAGCAAAAGAACTCGTGACCAATGGTTTTCAAATTAGATAAATTTCGTTTCAGAAAAGATATAGGGCAAGTAGTATTGGTTTGGTAACAGAGTTGTAGACGGGTGGAATGGAATACCAAGTTGCTATAGTGGGATCTAAAACTGTAGGGAGCTTTAAGATAAAATTGGATAAGCATTCTGGACGGAGAAGGGTTGGGTGTGAAGGGGGATCAGCCGGGTCTGGGCCAATCAGCGCTCTGCAGACCCTCCATAAATCATGCGTTTAATCTCTAACCGTTTTGTGGTAAGATTGATTCCTTCAGGGTATTGAGAGTGTGGAGCCTATAATTGGGAGTTTGTAATGAATTGGGGTTTGTGTGGGACAGGGATATGCCTTGGCTTAGGCCCAAATCGGGCTTTCTGCAGGACTCCAATTTTCTTATGTTCTTATGTTCTTATTATTTCATGAATGATGTCCAGGGGTAACACATATGGTAAATCTAAATAATTCTAATAACCCTATTATAACAGCTTATATTATTGCCGTTGTATTTTCCTTGTATCAACATACAATGGATGCAGACTGTAGGCGGCATAACAGGATGTATACATTTGACCCCAGGTCATGGAATTCACATATGTCAGGACTGGTTGTCATCAAACCAAGGCCCACAACATCACGTCGTCCCGGGTTGCCTGTAATATTGGCATGGATACTGTGAGTGGAAAGTACCTAGGGCGGGTCAACATTTTGAGACCACACCACTAATACGTCATTATTGACAGGTACCAAAGATTGGTTGAGATTGTATACAATTAGAATGGTTAATGAGTGGTGTTTACGTCATACTAGAGGGCGGTAAACCGAGGGCAGATAAGCTGATTCTAGACGAGCTGGAGGGCAGGACAGACTGGACCCTCAGCTCGCTTCATAATAGGAGTCAGAGATCAGCTCTGTGTGTGATAAACAGACATTTACCATACTTGAAGTAATCTTACTATTACGAATACATATACAATCAATATATTAGTGTAAATTCTTGAATAAGTCTTACAATATCTTCATTAAACTATTGTGAAAGTATTCTCAAGTTCACTCAGTTACCTAATGTCTAATTTTATTTTGAGTTATCTTAATTAATTCCCTGGGTAATCTTGTAATGGTGATGACAAGTTTTATAATGGGGAATTGATACCAATAGATAACCCTAATTCCCACATCCAATACATGGTTGTGCGAGTGGTGGTCCTTTTTACACACAGAGGGGCTACATTCACGTGTCATTAATTGACCGCCTCCTTAAAAGATACGAAAAAGGTATTTAATTCAAGTCAATGGAGTCTGTCACAAATATAGGAATTCACATACGGCTAGCTGAAGTCACTTGTACCATCTGGCAAGAGTTCCTCCCTGCCCGCGCCCGCTCCCACACAAGTTCGGAGCTGGCTCTCAAATTCGTCATAATGTTCTGGCAAGCGGATCCAGGGGAATCCTCAACTGTGTATGAAGGAGGGAGACTTCATGGAAATGGTACCTACGTTGTGGAGGATGGATTTGGTCGTACCCTGGAGGATCAAGCGTGTGAGTGGCAGTGGTTTGAGGCCGAAATCATTGACAGTCGCACGGGATAGTTTGAAAGCAGCCCAGACTCAACACGCCTTAAGTCAAAACATTCTCTTCAGCCTTACCCTACCCGAGACTCACTGCAGGCAGTAATATCTTGCCTGTGTTTGACCGTGAGGATGTCACAGTCTACGACAGAACTTGTTGTCATGGCCTGAGGCAATGTGTTAGTTCACTTATCTTTTAATAGATGGCCCTTTAATCGCTTCTAATAAAAAGGGGGAGGGGGGTAGGTAATATAGGAGGTTGGAAGGAGGAGGACAGTTCAAAACGGGGTGTGTGTGTGTGTGTATTGTTCTAGAACAGCACGCAGAATAAGCTTTATTTTAGCATAACACACAGGCTATATTATGAGATTAGCTTCATGCTGGATCACAAATAAGTAACACACATCAGGTGTTGCGTTTATTTATGGAATTTAAGATACAGAAGAACAATCAAGTTTCTATCCTTCGCACTCTTTCCATTCCACCCCTCCTCCCCTTTTCTCTCTGCTGCCCTTCCCCTATCTCCCCCTTCTCTCTTTTTCTTCTCCCCCTCGCTACTCTCCTAAACCGAATATATTAATTGCTTCCTCAGTCTGTGTTCAAAGCTGTCCATAAAAAACCATCTTTGGTGTTTTTGGTTTAATAATACTTGTTCTTTTTACCTCTACGGATTCTCCAATTATTAACTCGTATTTCTATTATTTACATTATACAATGTGTTATAGAAAATAAATATATACAGTATGGCTCCGTTGCAAAACCACTCAAGTTGCCAAGCTTGGCGTCCTGGTTAGTGTAAACCATCGTTATAAATATATAAGTAATTTTGAAAAAAACGGGCTGTTACAATCCACGCATCAAGACAAGTTGGATCACATTGTAAATCTAGCTTGGACCAAAATTATAACCAAATATATATATCATAAAGACAAGATAATAATCGGACCCAGTTAGAGAAAAACACTTTAGATGAGCCAGAAACGTGTTTTTTTTGTAATTTAAAAAACAAATTTTCATATTAGATGGAAACAAAAAATTCTTCCATACCACTATTCACAGGCACTGTGGTTGACCAATTCATAATCTACCTTGAACATGTTGTTGTTGTTGTTGTTACCACAAGCTGCCTGGCCGACACAGCCCGAAGGCCAAGGCCATAACCGAGGCGGCCCCACAGCAACCCTCCCTGCCGACCACAATAAAGCCTGGGTGACCGAAAAGCCACTCCATGAGCGGGGAGCTAAGGCAGGGTGCGGAAACGGCCCGGGAAATCCAAAGACCCAACTTCAGGGCCCTGTGCCACTCAGCAATTATGAAGAGGAAAGTTGAGGGGGCACAAGGGAAAATAATGTGACGCTTTGGCTTCCAATCTTGGTAGATTGGGAGGTCAATCCACGGAAGAGGCCCACCGTCACTTGAGAATCTAGAAAAATATATTAAGTAATAAAGGTAACAATCAGAGTAAGATATGGGTTTATGGCAGGAGATCGCTCCAGTTCTCAACTCTGGTAGACCAGCCCATCACCAACATGACTAGCACCCAATCCGCCTCAGCATCAGCTAGGAAAGGCCCTAGTAGAAAGCCGCCTTTGGCGTGGGGATTAGCTCCACTATTTCAACCCTTTCGGGGTTGGGGCATCCCGCCTACCTTAACATGTCATATTACATAATATTACCTTAACATGTAATATGACACCGCTAATGATTATTGCATTATACTTTTCTACAAGTGGGATTCTTAATTACTAGTTAATTAGCTGTGGCTTCCCATTATCAGTAAACAGTTCGGGCGTTACCCATTGTAATGATTTACTATAAAAAAAAAAAAAAAAGTAAGTCATCAAAATTGAACAATTAACGATAATTCAAGCAATCTTGTTATGTTGTTTTAAAGTTTGATTATACCTTGTAAAATTGTTCAGGCTTTTATATTTTTACCTTCGAATTGTTTAAATTTATCCTCCAAAACATAATTAAAAGTTATACTATAGCTCTGTGTATGGTACCTTGAATTTAATTTAATATGTAGTATTTCACCACTCATTATTGTTACGTGTGAACATTGGATGCGAACACATACACATTATATAATACATATAACCAGTAAAGGGATCTTAAATGTAAACATTTACAATTTATATTTATGAAATTCAAAGTCTGGATCTCCACCCCACAAGCTGCATCACAAACTACCTCCTGTATTCTCAGTTGGAGCTGATTTAAACATTTTCCAACGTATATTAGGGCGGGGCGACGCATTCCCCCCTCCCCCCTCCCCCCCACCCCCCCCCCACCCCCACCCCCCCCCCCCGCCCCCCCCCCCCTCCCCCCCCTGCCCCCCGATATCACTCCTCCCGCCCTTTCCAATTACTAACCTGAAACCACATTCCACTCCATGACATGATGGCCCACAAATTCTCTATTGGGTTCATGTCACACACCCTTGTGGACCAGCTAAAACCCCGGATGGGGTCAGGTCAGGGTGAAGGTATTGACAGGATAAGCCTTCACAAACGGGCACCTCGTAGCTACTTTCTACTTTTCCTATTTTCTGAAGAGTTGTAGAGAGGGGGAGAAGGGGTGGTTGGAGAGAGACGAAGTTGTTATAGTGGGCTTTGTTATGTGTGTTATTAGTCTGTCTACGTCGTAAGGCCTCAGGATGGCCATGACACTCACTGAAGACAGCACAGGCCTCTCCTCAATAATGCTAATACATTTTCTAGTTTGCCTGGACCAGTTGTGTGTGTGTGTGTGTGGTGCTTGTGTGTGTGTGTGGTGATTGTGTATGTGTGTGTGTGTAGTGCGTTTTATGTTATCACTGTGTTGAGTTGACTTTGTGCCCATTACGTTGTATGTGATCATTGTGTGTGATGTGCGTTTTATGTTATTTGGTGTGATGTGTGTGTGTGTCTGTTTTGTATCCTGTGTTAGTGTTGGTTGTGGGTGGGTTGGACTGCTTGGAATATGATGGACAGAGGAGAGAGGTTGAAGCGCACGTCTCCTCAAACATTACAAATTGTGGGAGGTCACAAGTATGTGTATTATCCAACTTATTCCTTAAGCCAAACACAAATAACGTAAAAATCTAAGTGTTATTGTTACACTTAATATACCCGTATATATAAAAACAAAATTATAGAACGGTGTCTTCGGAGAATCGTAGGCTTAATTAGGAATAGGCTATCTAGCGAGGCAGCGAGTAAACAGGTGTTGTTCGCTGCCCGCTAGTTATCCTATTCCTAATACAATATATATGTGTTTGTACTTTTGTCATCCCAAAACATTTATTATTTATTTCATAAGTCGTAAGGCGTGTGCATAAACCTTTAAAACCGTTCTTGGTGGTGTAATGGTTAAGGTGTTCTAATAAAATATGGTGTGTGATAACCCAGACCGTTCGAATCCCGGTGGATTCACATACAGGCGTTCATTAATTTCATTGGAGGCGGCGGTGTGGTGGTTGTGGTGAAGATTAATACAACATAGATTATGTATATGTAAATTCAAAACAATCGCATAGTATTATTCTGCGTATTTTAGAAAGGTATCTTTTATGTCCTTGAGAGAGGAGAGAGAGGAAGAGAGAGAGGAGGAGGAGATGAGGAGAGAGAGCGAGAGCAGAGAGCGGAGGTGTGAGGGAGGGAGGGGGAGAGGAGGGAGCGGGTGAAGGAAAGGAGAGTTGGGTGAGAAATTGAAAGGGAAGAGGGGGGAGGAGGTGGGGAATGGAAAGTGCGAAGGATAGAAACTTGATTGTCTGTGTATTAAATTCCATAAATAACGCTAAACACCTAATGTGTGTTACTTATTTGTGATCCAGCATGGGCTAATTTTATAATAGAGCATGTGTGTTATGTTAAAATAAACTTATTCTGCGTTGCCGTTCTAGAAACACAATACACACACGTTTGACTCCTCCTCCTTCGAAACCTCTATTATTAACCCCGCCCCGTTTTATTAGAAGCGATTATTAAAAGTGCCATCTATTAAAAGGTGAGTGAACACTAACACCATTGCCTCAGGCCAAGTACAACAGTTCTGTCGTAGACTGTACATTGCTGTGGGCGTGACATGAAGCAAACGTAACGTGTTACTGGAGAGACTTAAGTGAATCGTGTCTATCTTTCCAAAATTATTACCAATCGTTAATTCAATACATTTCATTCAATTGTGTAATTAATTTTTTGTTATCACTCTTCTTTTAATTAATTAATGAATTTGTGCAAAAATTAGGGTGTATTTAGATTCAGGATTTGTTTGTTGTGCGGTGTTTTACAGGAAAGTGTTTACCATTATTATGGGAGAATTTTATATATTATATGTTTATCAAGTTGAAAATTCCACATGTCATTAAAACGTCTGTTTAGAAAAGCAAAAAAAAAAAAAAAAAAGGTGAAGGTTTACGCTATCAATTCCAGTTGATCCCGAATTATCTGATATTACTGAGGATAGCGGAGACCGATTTTTCGGATGACGATTGGAGCGGGTCAGAAAAGAATATTCGGAAGTTGAATCTCAGGAAAAAGCAGGTATTTCAGGGGTTCCAACATCTGTATGAAAATGTTAATCAAAGTGTGGTGAGAAGCGGCTCGTTTATCTTGACACAACTCGTTCCTACATCACCCCTTTGCCTAATATAGTAATTCCCACACCTCCCGAAGATAACGTCATTATGTCTAAAAACACGAACCCCAGGCTTTTCACTATAAATGTTACCCATGGTCAGGCCGTCAAATCTTTCACTGGGTTGAAAGAACACAGAAATATTTTTTTCAGTTTTGGATGATGTCTATCTATCTATCTATCTATATGCCTCCGGCCCCCATCCCAATTTTGGGGGTAGCCGCCTCAAGACAGAAAAAAAGCTAAAGAAACAGGGAAAACACAAAAACAACATAAAACAAAAAATAAAACACAGATAAAAAAACACAAACTCTCACACCAATTTTTTTTTCCCGGTCACCCCAGGAGGAAGACCCAGAGACCAGGGTTACCAAGGTCGCTCCAGCACTCCCCCGGCCCTGACCACCAGGAGAGGTTCCGATCTCGGCAGGGCAGACATGCAGCGGAGCCAAAGCGACAAGCCCTACCACAAACACTTCAAGGCACACCCTGTCATAGTAATCGTCTCCCCGGGCCAGGAGCCTGATGGACTATGATCTAGTCCAACGTGCGGCCGACCCCTTACTCCAAATGACCACCTGTTCACTCAACTATTCTACAAGCATTCTCCATTCATTCCTGTCCACCACCAATTCCCCTGCCTGATCTATAGTCATTCCTCTATCATCCAACGCCTTTCGTACACAGTCTCTACATCTCAATTGGATGATGTAGGAGACGGAAAATTGCAGCAAAAAAAGTATTAAACAAGGGAGAAGGCAAAAATTTAAATTTTTCGCTAGAAAATTGACAAGGGATAATACTTCCAGAGGGCTACCTTTTGGCGTGCGATGACCTCATCAATGCTAAGACTTACAATGAGTTCAGAGTAAGAATTTCTAGAGAAAGTTTTGGTCTTCAGCTAGGGAGAATTTGCGAAATTCCCTGATTTCGTTTCGATCAGCTATTAAAGCAAAAGAAAAAGCAATGCAGTGGATCCCTTAGTGGCGCAGTGTTCACAGTTCGCGAAGTGTATGTAGCATGATCTAGTTCGTCACACTTGGTTTGAGGACAGTACGATAACAAAAGAACAGCTGAGCATGTTACTGGGGTATGTTATGTTGGTTAGTGCCTTAACAAACACCGTGAAACCGATTCGCACGACGTTATCGGGTTCCCTCACCACTATGTCTCTCAATAAATTTTCAAAGGAAATACGGAAGTCTTGTGATACTAGCGGTATATTACCACCGAACACATACAGTTTTCGTGTGCTGCCGTTAGGATTCCCTTACCTGTATCCCCAGCCTCAACCTGGGTCTAAACAGAATCAACCTAATGGAAATTCCCAACCCCATAGAAATCCCCAGAACAGTTATCCTCCCAAAAACAAGAAACCCACACAGGTAAAGTCAGAGTAGACAGAGTTACAGCTCTCAGTCATGGAATTATCAATCGCC
Source organism: Paralithodes platypus (assembly GCA_032716605.1). NCBI lineage: Eukaryota > Metazoa > Arthropoda > Malacostraca > Decapoda > Lithodidae > Paralithodes > Paralithodes platypus. Next base: position 20,563,047 of record CM064507.1, read on the forward strand.
CCGTTATCAGGGTATATGGCGGTCGACCCGCAGGACCAAGCGGAGGCCGGCACGGACGCGCAGAGACCTGCGATACTGGCTTGACGGCGCCTCTGGTCAAAACACAGGGATGTTATGTGTTTTATTTAACGAGTGGTCGTATACGGGGGCACATTGTTCCTCGTTGTAACATCAAGGCCAAAGAGCTGTCTGAATATCACGGCATGTAAGCAACCTTTCTGTCGTAGATGCAAGAATAATGACCACAGGACCGGAAATTGCCCGGAAGTGAAGGTTGGCTATAGAGGGACGATTGGAGGGCTAGTTCACCCTAGGTCGGGGGAAGCTTCCGATCGCTCCCAAGTAAATGTAACGTAAAACATCAATGTACACAAACTCCGCCATGTACGTTAATGATTAGTGCCCGTATGCATTCACCTGACTGGTTAATTTTGACGTCATGTGTAAATAATAGAGATATAAGTGTTTTAATAGATATGGGTTCTCCTGGGAACCTCATGTCTAGCTCTGTATTTAACAAATTGAATCATGATGATTCGTTAAACTTTAATTTCCAGATGTTAATCGTCAGAGTGTTTCAGGGGATAATATGTCAACATTGAGGGTTCACATACTTACCGATAGCATTGCATGAGGACTTGGATTTAATGACGGAGAAAGTGTACGTTGTTCAGGGTTTTTTAAACATCTCTTCGGGACTTCGGATGGGTTTTAAACACAATGAGGGACCGTAAATTTATATTCAGTCTCGAGATCAATGGTGTATCTGTTGATGGTAATAAAGAATAATAATACTAATAATATTTATTAAGTTAGCAATTTACAGGTTTGGTAACACATAGTATGTTACAAATAGATGACATGTACACGCTTTGCATACTTCCAACTAAGGACGCCCAATAAGGCCGTTTAGGCGTATTTCATTTGGGGTCCTTAATTTATTTGAGGCGTAATCTAGCTTCCCAGAAAGTTTATAATTTGTAAGGGCGTTGTGGAGAGTGGCAAAAACCTTTCATGGCGAAACGTTTTACACCTGGTCGGAAGAACGGAGGCGGTCTACGCCGGCCCGTCCACGAGATTACCCCCGCTCTTCCCGCCGTCGAGAGTACACTGCGGGATTATTTAGAACAATCTATGGGGGAGCTGATATTCCTCATTCACGGTAATACTATTATTGAACCCGCATTCTGCGAGGGTTGTTAATGTTTATGCAAACAATCTTAAGAGTACAGTAAAGTATATTGTATTATTACCCGATTCCTCAGAGATCAAGGGTATTACGTGTGCTCAGGCCCTTCATGAGGTGGGCGACACCAATGTTGTTTCAAACTCTCATTTTACATGCCACAAATGGCTTAATGAAAATTATATGCGGATACGAAGTTATGTAATGCTTCCTGTGTACCTTGTAAATTTGAAGAAAATTAATTCTCTTCACATGGCATCAGTGCGCACAGGGAAACTCTCCTAGTATGGGTGATAGAAGGCGTAAGATTTACAACGGTAAGACTTTCCTGAGGCGCAGGGTCCAAAACCTTTTTTTCAAAAGGCGTTATTGGGGGAATATTTAATGAGTCCGTACATTTAAAAGGGGACGCCAAGGGGTTTACTGACATTTATGGGGACCATACAATTGGGTTGAGTGGACAATGGATCAGAAGCCTGTTTTTTACCTGATATGTAGCGCTTATCGCACAGTCAACGGGAATTGACTGATGAAAATGTTTCAGATTTACTTTCTCAAGACGTAATTCAACCATCAACGTCACTTTGGCGATCACCTCTTTTCTTAGTCCCGAAGCACAAAAGAGGCGAAAGGGGCAGTTTATTTTGTTTGAGTATGGTAGATTTTAGGGGAAAACTTAATACGCACGGGAGACCGATCATTTCCATATGCCGGCGATACCGGAAATTCTTGCTAGTTGGGAACGCGATAACAAGGTATTCTAAATCCCTCGATCTTTCGAGGGGTTTTCATCAACTCGGTGTTAATCACCGGAACAAGACAATA